>LOEQ01000602.1:46453-65188 GCA_001685075.1 Bramus lutescens | reverse complement strand
CCAGTAATGGATGAGTGTTCCCCTTACTCCACATCCTCTCCAGCAAAGGCTATCATTGGTGTTTTTGATTTTAGCCATTTTGACAGGTGTAAGATGATATCTCAAAGCTTCCTTGGTTTTAAAGTAGCTATAAGAGCAACACATGCATCATGGGTACCTTAGGAACAGTAGAGAAGTGTGGTTACTTAAAATATTTCCAGAGCGGAGAAACAAATTTACCCCAACCATCTTTTGAAGCAGACCCAACCCTCTATATGAAAAATAAAACCTTACAATCAGAAAGTTTCCACTGATAGAATGATAATGATAATGTATATTCTTGGAAGAACTCTGGTCAAGAGGTTTTCTATAAGCAATTACTGAGCCTCTCTAAGCTTCAAAATACAGAAAAAAGCTTTTGGGTGTCAGGGGCCAGCCTCAACAAATACTTTTCTCCAGAGTGGAGGCATGGGAATTTAGAAATATAGTAAAGAATACAAAGATGTGAATGGAAATAAACAACACAGAAACATACAGGAAAGTATAGGGGGGGGAATTCCAGTGAGTACTGAAAATTCTTTGGCATTTAATTTTCCAGCAGCTTAATATACTCCTGACCCCAAAAAGTAGGAGTAAGACAAAAACTGTATTAACACACAAATTAAAAGTCACAGCCTACATTAATTGCTCACACCCTAAACTCACACCCTAGACCAAACACTCTGTAGGCAAACCAATCCCTGTGTGGAATCCTAAGTTTTTTCCATAAAGGGAACTAGAATTTAGTTGGATCCTTAGACTTTTGTTTTAGGCAGGAACCAACTACTTCCCTATTCCAGGAGTATGAGGTCTGGCAGAACTCTCTGATTTACAATTAGGTGGGACCTTTGAGGTAGAAACACAATAACCTTGAATGAACTAGAAACAAGTCCCAAACTCTCTGACCTTTGGCCTCTTTGGGCCTCCATTTTTGGGACAATCTGTAGTAAGAGGCTGCTCATTTGTTCTTGACTGCTCAGACCTGAAATAATTACTCAGAAACTGTATTAAATTAAATCACCACTTGGCCTATTAGCTCTAGTTTCTTATTGGCTAGCTCTTAAATCTAGAATTAACCCATTTCCATTATTTTATATTTTAACCATGAGGCTCATGGCCCACTGGCAAGGTTCCATCCCATGTCTGTCTCTGGCAGGGTTACATGGCATCTCCTGACTCTGCCTTCTTTCTCACAGCATTCGGTTTAGTTTTTCTCACCTACCTTTATTCTGCTCTGTGTAGGCCCAAGACAATTTCTTTATTAATCAATGGTGTTCACAGCATACAAAGGGGAATCCCACATCAATAATCCACTTAATTTCATGTCTTTTGAGTACCTACTATCAGTGTTCAGAAGAGAGAGTGAAAACTGCTTGATGGTTTGCAGGGATATTGTCTTAGCAACGTCTAAATGGTATCTCAACAGATTAGCCCAAGTCTATCAGAAAAAGGACAGGTAAATGTTGGAGTACAAAAAGCAGATTTGTGAAATAATGTTTCTTTTTCATCTGTACTGTTGGTATTTCAGTCAAGCATATTTTCTGGAGCCATATTCATTCAAATAGCTTTGGGATTGGACCTTTACCTGGCGATTTTCATCCTCTTGGTTATCACTGCTGTTTACACAGTTGCTGGTGAGTCTGCAGTTTATTTTACTCATTCATACTGCGTTCTTTTTTTCCTTCCCCAATCTGTGATTAGTAACCTTGGTACTAGACTTTTGATTGCCAAACCAAGGGTACCATTCTGGGGCTTACATGGAAGTAGAGCACAGGACCAGAACCACAACTGGTTAACATGACAGAAAGCTCATCATTAGATTCAAGGGGATTGTTCAAGAAAAGACAGATTGAGGAAGTTATGGTCTCACTCAGCTGTGTGTTTGGCACCTAAATCACTGTTTAAAATTATTCTTATGGGATAAATAGAAGGCTTAAATGAAGGAGCAGTTCCAACAAAAATTGGCAAACACAATGTGAGGCTAAAATTGCTAAAAAAAAAAAGTCATATCACAAAATTGAGCTACAGTTTTCACAACAGAAATAGAGGAACTGCAGGGATCAGCTGATGTGGAAAGTGTGTGGCAATAATCCAAACAGACTCTCATGACCCTTAGATGTTGGTCTAATGTCTCATGCATACTATATTAAACCCATTTCATATATCTCAAATTAGCTAGTATACTTTGTACTAGCTTACTTGGAAGGATTAAAAAGTGGGAACAATTAAAATGATCTGAGGTGACTGTTTTGCAATGAATATAATTTCAGATTCATGAGTGATGGGCCCTGACCTCTGATTTCTTAGATCATCCTTGTTTCTTCATCTACACCTTTGGATGGAAAATCTAAAGAGTCTAGAATTTAAAGTTTTTTTTGCATACAACATTATTACAAAGCTCAAGCCAGTCACTATTTCTCAAGTGATTACACTTAAGACTGGCTCTACCCACCTAAATTGGGATAATTGAATAGATAATTGAATAGATGATAACCTTTCAGGGTATAAAATCTCATTTTCTTCTTATGTAATATTCAAAAACTTACCAAGATGGAACTCAGCCCTAGCTCAAAGAATGTTGAATCACAGTAAGACAAAAAAAAGAGGAAATGAGATAAGTACATTAATAAGCACTTAGGAGAAACAGATGTCAAGGCAAGCTTGTGGTGCACATGGGAGCTATTATATGTTGTCTGTTGACTCACTTCCATGTTTGAGATAGAGGAGAGCCCAGAGATGAAGATAAAGAAATACGAATGTATGGATAAAATGTTTCAGTTTATTATTTTGTCTCCACAGGGGGCTTGGCCTCCGTGATTTACACAGATACTATCCAGGCTTTCATCATGCTGGTTGGCTCTTTAATTCTCATGGGGTTTGGTAAGTAAAGTGTGTTTTAGCCTGGGTTGGTAAATTGTGGGAGATGCTTTTGTCTGTTTGCTTTGTAGTATTGCCTCCCAGTTTTACTATGTCATATTTTCATATCATATAGTTCCCTTATTAGGGATGTTAAGAGTAAGTTAGTGATTCTTTCAGCTCCAGTGGATAGAAAATGTGGGTAGACAAAGAAAATCTCTTCAGTCCTGGTAGTGCCAGGCCCATTGATCTGTTGATAGTCACTGCCATATAAACTTTTCCTGCATAAATGTGAACAAACATCTATTAAACCCAGATAGGTAACTGAGTAATAACTTCCTAAAATGTTTCCATCCAAGTCTAACTTAATGAACCAATGAGTTTAGTTGGGTTACCTGTAGGAGCATAGGCCATGGGTTACCTACAGTAACATGAGCAAATTACTAGTAGTTACACCACTGAAGAAAATGCATCCCTTTACCCAGCAACCACCAACTGCTTATACATGGAGATGGGAGATGTCTTATACATGTAGTGTGCTGCCCTGTGAACCCCTTTGCTCTCCACTAGAGAATGTTGGTGGGATCTACCTTGTTAGTATAAGGTATTTAGAGATGTGAATGGTCATGTCATGCCAGAGAACAGAGTTCTGCAACAGGTACCTAGGCTACTATATACAAATGTGAATAGTGCCATGATAAAAGGGTATACACATGTTTATTAATTCTAAGGGCATTTATCCAGAAGTGCTATAGCTGTATCAGGTGGTAGTTCTGTTTTTAACTTTGGAGAGAGCATCCTTACTCATTTCTGTAGTAGCTGGACTAATTTCCATTCACATCAATAGTGAAAATTATAACTTGTCCCAAAACCTTGCTAGCATTTATTATTGTTTGTTTTTTAGTGACAACCACTCTAAAAGAAGTGGGAGGGAATCCTGATGTAGTTTGGTTTGGATTTAAGTGAGGTCTCAAGATGTTTAACCATTTTGTCATAGTTTTAATGATCAGTTATTCTTCATTTGAAAATGGGTCACTCCCATTGCCCATTTATACCACCAAGCTGGATTATTTGTCCTTTCAATGTTGAAGTTTTTGAGTTTATTTTTTAAGCATGGTCTATCTGTATAGATAGAGGTGCCTGAAGCTCACTAGGCCTCAAGATCACGATTGTCACATTCTTTAACTTCTCAAGTTCAGGGAGGTTTTATACTTTTAAAAGATTCAATATGCTAATTCTCTGTTGGTGAAATACCCAGAAAAAAATTCTATCATTGTATCAATGCCTAGACAGATGTCCTCTAGGCAATTCTAGATTTTGTCAAGTTCACAAGTATCAAAAACATCATACCCAACACGCTGAACTCTCCAATTTGCTTTCTGAAAACCTTTCTCCCATAGCAAGACCAATTCTCCAGGGAAGCCATTAGCATATAAGTATTTATTCTTTACTGTAGGTTCCCTGTATTAGGAAAATGCATGGAAGTTTTTTTTCTTGATGGTTGGATTTTTCTTACCTTTGAGACTATAATACAATCACAACATTTCTCCTTTCCCTTCCCTCTTTTCAAATTTCCTATTACCCTTTTGCGTCTCTTTCAAATTCATGGCCTCTTTTTTTCCATATACATACATATTCCTAAATATAACCTGCTCAGTCTATAACTGTAACCTGTATGTATGTATGTTTTAAATGCCAATATGCCAAAATTTAGAATCACCAAGAAGAGCTCCTCAATTAATGGATTGTCTACATCAGGTTGGCCTGTAGACATTTCTGTATGGGGTTGTTTTATTGTTAATTGAGATGTAAAAACCCGCCCTGAGTATGGGTGCAACCATTTTCATGACTGTTCCCTGAACTGTCTAACTATGAAGAAAACTTCCTGAGCATGAGTCTCTTGGGTCATTATTCTCTCTGCCCGTGCCTGTGGATGTGCTGGAATCAACCGTCTCAGGACCCTGCCTCTTTGCCTTCCTTAGGGTGGACGATAACAGGCAGTGGGCCAAATCCCTGCTGTGGCTTTGTGTGTGTGTGGGGGAATAAGAGTAATAGAAATGAAATAAGGACACACTGTGTTGCCTCAAAATTGTTAATAAAGTGTCTAACCTGTACCTGATTCCTGGAGTAAGGACTCCTTTTTCTCTTATTGAAAATAGATGCTTTTTTCATATAATAGATTCTGATTACAGTTGCTCTTTCCTCCACTTCTCTCAGTTACTCCACACTTCCCCTCCTATCCAGATCCATTCTCTTCTGCCTCCTGTTAGAAAACAAAAAGGAGCCTAAGGACTAGTAATATAATGATACAAAAGCTAACAAACGAGAAAAGGAAAAACAAACAGAAGAAAAAGAGCAAAAGAAATATGTATAGATACAGAGACACACATTCATACACACACACACACATGAATCCCATAAAAATAGAATAGAAGCCATACTACACATATAAAGGACCTGTAAGATACCAAGAAAAAAAACCCACCCTGATACAACATGGGATGAAGAATCTCAAAAGATGCTGCTGAATTTGTTAAACTTTCCCTAACGATCCATGCCCACTGAAGGGCAAATGCTTCTAATGCTACCTTAATTGAGCTGTCAGATTTATTTTTTCTTGTGAATTCATTATAATAAAATGAATTCACTAAGTAAAAAGAAACAGTGTTAAAGAATTATTTGCTTTGAGCATGCGGTGAACTACCATGGCAATCCCAAAGGAGAAACAATAAGGGCGTGCATGGATCATTGGGGAAGGCACTGAAGACACGACCATGCCAGGAGGCAGGACTCAAGAACTTCTCCGCAATGAACGTGAGCTGTTTGAAATTCTCCTTTTGTCTGATGACTTTTAGCGTTTACTGAAGTCGGAGGCTATGAGAGCTTCACTGAGAAGTACATGAACGCCATCCCATCTGTAGTCGAGGGGGACAACCTGACGATCAGCCCCAAATGCTACACTCCTCAGCCGGACTCCTTCCACATCTTCCGAGATCCTATCACTGGAGACATTCCATGGCCCGGCCTGATATTTGGAATGAGCATTTTAGCTATATGGTACTGGTGTGCAGACCAGGTGAGTATGTATGTTTGCGTGTGTGACTGTGCTTATGGTTTTTTTTTGTCTTGTGTAAAGCATCTAGCTTCTATTTTGTACACGTAAATAGTATTTAAAGTGCCAGTCACTTCTAAATGTCTTGCCTTCTAGAAAATAGATGTTTTGGTCCCTACATTATGTCTCCCTCCCCGAGAGAGGAACACATTCAGCTCTTTCACTTAGATATCTTAGTATTTATTTCTATTCCTTAAATCATTGTATTTAGTATACTCTGTGACACATTAGAATTGTTGTAATTTCTGAAGAAATAGATACTCTCCAAGTACACAGTGACACACTGAAATCAGAATTTTGTCATTAAATTTCCTGGAAGTTGGAATTGATTCATATGCTTATTATATCTCTCTTGAGACTTTTTACTTTCAGGATTTTTCTTTTGATTGACAATTCAACTTTCCTTTATTAGTTAGCACACAGCCCCATCTCCTGTTGTCCCAACCCCCCCATATACATATATATGCTCTCTCTCTATATATATGTATGTATGCTCAAATATTATTGGATGTGTGGTCTATCACTGGAGTATTGTCAACTTATCATGGGCTAAAGCCATAAAGGAAGCTGTCTCTTCCTCTCCCAGCAGCTAGCTAACATTTGTCATTTACTCAATGGTTGAGGTGAGAGTGTGTGCCCAACTCCCCTGCTGGGATTTGGTCTGGCTTGGGCTTGCACAGTTTCTATGCAAATATCGCAATCACTGTGAGTTTCTCTGTGCAGTTACCCTATGTGTCCAGATGTTTCCTTGCAGTGATGCACTGCCTCTTGTTCTTACACTCTTTCTGCCCCCTTCTTCTGCATTGATCCCTGAGCCTTGGAGGTTGTTAAGGATAGTATATGTGTTCCCTTTTAAAAAAGAGATTTATTTATTTTTTCATATATACAGTATTCTCCCTACACGTATCCCTGCAGGCCTGAAGAGGGCACAAACTCTCATTATAGATGGTTGTGAGCCACCATGTTATCATTGGGAATTAAACTCAGGACCAATGGAAGAGCAGGCAGAGTTTTTAACCCCTGATCCAGCTCTTCAATCCCTTTCTATGTGTTTCTTTTTAAGGCTGATCATTCTTCATCTTATTTGGCTAATTGTGGGTTTTCTATGTTAATCATCTACTGTAAATCCAAGATTCTCAGATGAGAGTTAAGAGATGCTTTGAGTTATGAGTATAAGGGTAAGCCATCAGGAGTGAGTTTAGTTATAAGTCCATTTAGCAGCATAATAGTATCAGCTTCTCCTATTGGGCTAATATCTTGTCATATTAATATCTTGGGATGATAATGGTCCAGGTATGAGCTTTACATTGTGGCATGGGACTTAAATCCAATTGTAAAGTTGTTGCTTACTCCCATAGTGCTCATGTGTATACTTCACCAATGGTCATGGCTTGCTAGGCCAGTCGTTATAGCTTGCAGGGTTCACAGCTGAGTGGGACAGGTGAAGACTTTTCTCTTGTAGCTTGTCAGCACCTTCCAGCCCTGTGAAAACTAGCCAGTAAGGATGAAGTTTCCAGGTCTGCATCAGCTTGATTTTCACCACTCAACTATGTGATGTCTTTGGCAATGGGGTGTTATTGTCAAGTTCTCAAGGGTTGCCAAGAGCAATGGCAATAGCTTGTGCTTTTGAGGGAACTGTCTTTGGGATCTCATTATCCAACGCTTTAAGAAGTAACCTATTACTAGTACGTATTTATTTATTTATTTATTTATTTTTGTTAGTTAGCTTCTGGTATCTAGTAGTGGCACTCCCTCCCTGTTAAAGGGAAGGAAGTTATAGGGTAACTCCATTTTAACGTGTGTGTGTGTGTGTGTGTCTGTGTGTATGTGTATGTGTATGGAAACTTTATAGTAGTGTGTTTCTGTATCTTTTCAAAAGATCTTTAGTGTTATTTATCCCCTGCCATAGTCTCTTTTCTACCATCCCAGTCTAACCAATCTTATTCCATTATTTCCCCCCTTTACCCTTTATAACAGTATGTTCTATTCCCCGTGAAAATTCCACAGTCTTCCGGTAATTTCTTGACCTCTATAGATATTCTACATGAAACACAAAGATCTTAAGATTCAAAGCTAGTATTCATAGGTGAGAGAAAACATGTGACATTTGTCTTCCTGGCTCTGGACTACTTCATTCAGAATGATTGATTCCAGCTCCAACCACTTACCTGCCAATTTAATTTTTTAAATAGTTGAATAATATTCAATTGTATAAATATACCATATTTTTATTATCCATTCATCAACTGAAAGGAATTCAGGTAGAGAAGCAAGTATCTCTAGAGTAGGATATTAAATCATTTGGTTCAAAACCCAAGTGGTATAGCTGGATCGTATGATCAATCTATTTTTAGCTCTTCGAGGGACCTCCATATTGATTTTCATAGCAGGTGGCCCAATTTGCTCACCAGCAGTGAATAAATATTCATCTTTCTCCACATACTTTCCAGTATTAGTTGTATTGCATTGTTAATCTTAGCAATTCTGATTAGGGTAAGATGAAATATTAAAGTGGTTTTAATTCTCCTGATGGTTAAGGATGTTGAATATTTTAAAAAGTGTTTCTCAGCTACTTTTATTTCATGTTTTAGTAATTCTATGTTTAATTCTATGCCCCATTCTTAGTTGGGTTACTTGTTTTCTTGTTTAATTGTTCGAGTCTATATTATACATAGACTAGCTTATATAGTCTAGATACTAGCTTTCTGCCAGCTGTATAGCTGGTAAAGATTTTTCCAGTTTTGTAGATTGTCTCTTTACTCTAGCTATAATGTCCTTTGCTATACAGAAACTTATCAGTTTCACGAAGTCCCCTTAATTAAATATGGGTCTTGTGCCTGAACTATCAGGATCCTGTTCAGAAAGTCTTTTATGTGCCAGTGAGTTCAAGCATATTCTTTACTTCCCTCTCTGTTGGGTTCAGGAGAGCAGGTTTCATATTGAAGTTTCTGATCCATTTGAAATTGAGGTTCATGCAGGGTGAGAGATAAAACCTAGTTTTGTTCTTCTACATGTTAACTATCCATTTTGTTAAAGATGCTGTCTTCCCTCCAATGTATATTGTTGGCTTCTTTGTAAAAAAAAATCACGTGGGTGTGTGAGTGAAGGTCTCTAAGTGGGCTCTCAGTTCTATCCCATTGGTCAATGACCTTGTCTTCATGTCAATACCATGCTGTTTTCATTACTATAGCACTGGAATAGCTTGAAATCAAATCAAAACAAAACCTTTTAGCAGTGTTTCCTTTTTCAGGATTGTTTTCTTCTATTCTCATGTTAAGTTTGAGAGGTTTTTTCAATTTCCATGGAGAATTATAGTAAGAATGTAATTTGAATAAAAATTTCATTGGACATAGAAGATGGACGTTTTTCACAATATTAATCTTATCAATCCATGAGCATAGGATGTTTTTCCAACATCTGATATAATTTTCAATTTTATTTTTTTAGTGTGTTAACATTTTCATTGTAAAGCCTTTTACTTCATTAGATTTATTCCAAGATTTTTAAAAAATAACTTTGAATGATATTGTTTCATTTATTTCCTTCTTAGTATATTTATCATTTATATATAGACAGGCTACTGATTTTGTTGTTAATTTTGAATCTTGCTATTGTGATGAATGTATTTATTATGTTACTTTTGTCATTTTATACATATAAATAAAATATATATCTATACACACACACACACACACACACACATATATCTGGTGCCCTCTTCTGGCTTGTAGGCATACATGCAGGCAGAACACTGTAAATATAATTAAAAAAACAAATCTTTATAATGAAAATCAGGATTAAGACAAGGATGTCAACTCTTCTAACCCCTGTTTATCTCTCCTCTTTCAAATGTATGATTTCTCTATTATAAAATTAAACTTGAAAATATATTCTCAGCCTCTTTAAAGTCACTATCAAATTGTTGCACTAGTATGTTCTGTTTTCCTGGCAGGTCATTGTGCAGCGCTGCTTATGTGGTAAGAACATGTCTCATGTGAAGGCTGCCTGCATCCTCTGTGGCTACCTGAAGCTGCTGCCCATGTTCCTCATGGTGATGCCAGGGATGATCAGCCGGATTCTGTACACAGGCAAGCCATGGATGCACGCATCTTCTTTTCCTAAGCTTAATGTCTGTAGTTTTCAAGATAAGAACAGCTTTGATGGGTTAGAATGAGAGATGTGGGGAGGTGCTTCTGAGAGAGGGCCAGAGAGGGACCACTGCAACTTAGACCCTCTTCTGTATCACTCCATACATTCTGCCTGTCTCTTTGTAGACATTTTTGTAGACAGTGTGTCTTAGTTAGGGTTTTATTGCTATGAAGAGACACCATAACCACAACAACTCTTATAAAGTAAAACATTTAATGGTGGCTGGTTTACAGATTTAGAGGTCTATCAGTCCATTGCTGTCATAGTGGGAAGCATGGCGGCATTCAGGCAGACATGGTGCTGGAGGGGTAGCTGAGAGTACTATATCCAGACTGGCAGGCAGTAGGAATGGAAAGTGACACTGGGCCTGGCTTGGGCTTCTGAAACCCCAGATCCCACCCCAGTGACACACTTCCTCCAAAGGCCACACCTCCCATTAGTACCACTCTCTGTAAGCCTGTGGGGACCATTTTCATTCAAACCACCACACTGTGAATCCTGTTCACATGAGTGGATTTACTGTAAGATAGTGGAGAAGTGCACTGGGTGATGAGGTGGAACTGAGCTAGGATGAGTTAACTAAGCTGTTGTGGTTGTATGTGGCAATGTGTTTAACCAAGAAGGTCTCAGAGGAGCACACTCACACCTTGGTCCCTCTGAAGCAACCACCAAATTAAATTCCTTTTCAATGTTTGGAATCATGTTGTTTGGCAAAAATTAATTTCTAAGTACTAATGTCTAGTATACATAGACACATATACCCACACAGCTGTGTTCATACAACATGAAATAAATATACTGCATACATGAATACAGTTTCTTGGTGAACAAGAATTACAAGTGAACAAAAATAATATTTGAAAAGTCAATGTGTTAAAGTATTATTGGTTTAGGTGGTTATCAGTTTTTAAACAACCATTATAATATGCCCCAAGTAAAAATTTCATCAAGGTATTGTGCACACCTCAAAGTGGCAAATGCCATTACCTACTGAATTGTCACCCAGTTGAGCCTCATGAGTATCACTATAGGTGCTTAGAACTGGGTAAGCCTGATGGGTAATAGCTTCCTGAGGGGAGGAGGTGTTGTTTATATTTGGAATTCACTGCTTCTGAGAAAATTGAGTCTCCTGCTCTTCTGTGAGCTTAGGATCATCTCCCCTGTCTGTCCTAATGGTAGACCACATCACCGCCCCACAGGTCAGTGCCAGGGAAGCTGCCAGTGTGAGACACTATGGGGAGTTCTGTACTGAGCAAGGAGTAATGAGACCCATGGTATCAAATTCAAAAGTTTAGTATCCAATTTTTGGGTGATTATAGCTTCTCCTATCTATGATCTTGCCTCTTACCTCTGTCCCGTTTGCAGATTGTACTGAGTTGAGTCCTGCTTACTGAACTGTGTTTCTCCTCAGATAAGGTGGCCTGCGTTGTACCTTCTGAGTGCGTGAAACATTGCGGCACTGAAGTTGGCTGCACCAACTATGCCTACCCTATGCTGGTGCTGGAACTGATGCCTGATGGTTAGTAAATATCCATACCATGTCTTAGAGGGATATAAATAGGCATAAGGAAGGATTAGGGGAGAATCCTTGGTAAACCTCCATTGATTCAGTCCAAGTCATCAGATGTCTCTTGAGAGTCACAGTCTACCAGTCACACTGGCTGCGTCTGGAGATTTCAGAGAGGAGCTAACATCTGTTAGAGGATACTGCATAGGGTGGAGACTGACTTCCAGGCTCCGTTAGCATTAAACGATTTGTTAGCCAAAGAAAAGGTTGCAATGCTGTACAACTCAGGAGACTAGAAGTAAGCTTTACCTTGATGTCTTTGTAACAATGCCTCTCAATCTACATGCTTCATACCTAGGTGCGTGCCAATCCTCAGGCACAGCTTCGGATCTCATAACTCATCAATAAAGTACACACAATTGCCCTACACCGTGGAACTCATTATAATTTTTGCAGTATATATATAATAGGCTGCATGAGGTTCAGATTATTGGAATTTCTAGAAGTGATCCTTGCTGTGGAGGGTATAACAGAGAATAATGCAGAGCGACTGGATGGTCTGGGATCTTGTCTAACATTTTTGTGCTGATTCTTCTCCCTGATACACACAAGCATATTCAGGATAAAGGGAACATAGTCTACGAACTCAAAGTAGTGTGCATACCATCCTGCCCTCTACTGGAGGACTGGAGCCATTACTAATGGATGGCAGGAGCTGAAGTGTGAAGCTCTCACAATGGTTCAAAACCATCCATTTTGCCCATAAAAGTTTGTCAGCAGAATCACCTAATAGCACTCAGTCCTCAAAGCCTTCAGCAAGCTGAGAGTTTCTTCTCCAAAGAAAGAGGATAACATGTTATTTCCACTCTTCCAAAGTAGTTTTCAGCACATGGCCTTTAAGTAAACATTCAGGTGCAAAAATTTATACACTGGATCATTCTCAGATTACCAAAGGAAAATGGAGTGATGGATGATCTTGTGACCTGTCTAAGGAGAACACACCCAGAGCCTGGCTTTCCGTGCCCACTCTGCCATGCTGCTGTCTGGTATGGACGTCAAACATATGTTGCTAGACTTATCCATTCCTGCTTAGGTCCCTTACCCCCCCCCCATCTCTAGACATTCATCTTATACTCCCACCACCAACCCTGCTCAACCCTCAAAGTCTACCCATTCCACGGTGCATACTAGAGTCCCTCTCTGGGAAGACATGAGAGTCAGGCTGTCAACTCCATCCATCCCCATGACTCTAGGACTGCTCCTCTCCAGATAGAGTCACTAGGCATACACCATCAACCCCACCATCTGCAATGACCTCCCTGCAGAATGTGTGTCTCTCCTTTGCACAGTGCTTTCTCTTCAGATAGGTATTCTAGACTTGCATCTCCAACTGCATAGAAACCCATTGCCTGGGGGAATAGACCTGAGTATCACCTCTATAGTCCTTGTTCACTATTAAGTCAATATTAATGCTCTCAAATCTATAAAAATGAGACATGAACTATCATATTGGAACAGAAAACAGCATCCATCTTTTTGCTGTTTCTAAGAAGCACAAATACCACCTTTGATAGATATCACCATAGGTTAAATTTTAGAAAAAGTATTTCAAGCAAATGGAATAGCTATTTTAATATGCAATAAAATAGACTTCAAACCAAAAACTAGTCAAAAGAAATAAAGAGGTCCACTTTCTACACAGTAAAGGAAATATCCAGCAACAGTATATTACAATTCTAAATATATACGTACCAAAACGAAGAAACACCCAGTTTCAGAGAATGAACATTATTAGATTTAAAACTATAGATTGACCGCAACATGGTGATAATGGATAATTTTAATGTGTAACTCTATCCAATAGATGGATTAACTGGAAAAAAGAAATAGAGAAATTCTGTAGGTAAAATGGCATCATAAAACCAAAGGTTCTAATTGTATCTATAGAACATTCCGTCCAAACATTGAGGATTATACATCATAGAACTTCCTCCAAAATAGACTACATATTATGACAAAAACAAGTCTTAACAAATTTAGAAATTTTGAAATCACATCTTGCATTCTATTTGACCACTATACATTAAAGATAGAGATCAACAACACAGAAATGCCAGAAAGTGCATAATCCATGGAGGCCAAACAACACACTATTCAATAAAACTGGGTGAAAGAAGAAATCAACAAAACCTTTTAAATCCTAGAATTGAATGAAAATTAAACCACAAATTACCTAAAACTATTGGATATGATGAAGGCAGTCATGAGAAGAAAGTTTATATCACTATATACTTACATCTAAAATTTTGAGAGCTCTCAAATTAATAACTTAATTATGTACCTGATAGCTTTGGAAAAACAAGAACAATCAACAATCCCCACCAAAGGAACAAAAATATATAATCAAAATCAGGGCTAATATTAGTAAAATGAAAAAAAATTAATGATAAAAAGTATCATCAAAACAAAGAATCTGTTCTATCTAACATTTAACAAGATTGACAAACTTTAGCAAAATCAGCCTGAAGAAATAGAGCTGCAATTCAAATAAATGAAATAATTGGTGAAATGGATATGTAAACAGATATTGAAGAAGTTCAGAGAATCATAAGGATGTACTTTAATAATTTATAGCTCATCAAAGTGAAAACTTTACAAGAAAGAGATGAACTAAATATATATAACTTACCAAAGTTAAATCAAAATTAAATAAATAATATAAATGGATCCATACATCTAGTGAGATAAAAACTTTAATTAGTAGTCTCCCAAATAAAAATTAAGGCCCAGGACCATATGGATGTACTTCAGAATTATACCAAAACTATTATCAATACTGCCAAAACTATTTTCCAAAATAGAAAAAGAATGATATGTTCTAAATTCCCTCTACAAATCTAATATTGAAATGATACCAAGACAAGAAAAGATCCAACACCAGCAAAAAAGAAAATTATAGACTAATATCTATCATCAGTATAAAAATAAAAATTCTCAGTGGATTGCTTAAATACAAAAGAGGACACCTCAAGATTATCCACCTTGATCAACTTAACTTCATCCTAGAGAAGCAGGGATGGTTCAATAAACGTACATTAATAAACATAATTCACCACATAAATAGATACAAGCACAAAACCACAATTCATCTCCTTAGGTGCAGAAAAGGTCTTTAACAAAATACAACATCCATTTATGATAAAAAAAATTCCTCAAGGAAATAGGGTTACTGGAGACATATCTCAACATAATAAAGGCAATATATAAGAATCTCACAACAAAAATCCCCAACTAAGGAAAACTTGAATTTACACACGGAGGTGGGGTTGAGAGAGGGGAAAGGGAGAGAGAAGAAACAAGACATGAATGTCAACTTTCTCCATAGCTACTCAGTATAATACTTGAAATCTTGACTACAGCAATAAAACAAGAGAAGAAAATAAATAGAATACAGATAAGAAAGGTAGAAGTCAAAGAATGTTTATTGTATTTATTTATATGTTTATTTTGCACATAAAAGACCATAAAGATTCCACTAGAAAACCTCAGTTGATTAAAAACTACATACAGAAAATTTTCAGGATACAAATTTAACACACAATAAAACCAGTAGCCTTCTTATATACAAATAATGAACACAATATCAAAATATTGAAAAATATCAAGGAAGCAATAATGTCCAAAATACACTCAATAAATTATCTTAAAAATCTAAGAAACTTAAAGACTCATACAACAAAAACTTTAAAATACTGAAAAAATGTACCTCCAATGCTCATGAATAGGTAACATGACTACTGTGAAAATAGACAGCCAGCCTACCAAAAGAAAGCTTTAACATTCCCTCCTACAATCCTCATTAACACAGGTCTTAAAAGAAATTGAGAAAATAGCTTTAAACTTCATATGGAAATATATATATATAAAAAGATAGCCAAAATCATCCTGAACAGCCAAAAAAAAAGTCCTAAACCAAAACAAAACAAAAAACTGATGGAGGTATCATTGTTAAAGATTTCAAGTTATACTAGAGCTTAAAAAGACTCATTTTGGTATAGAATAGAGGACTTACATGTAAGCCTACACTCCTACATCCACCTGATCTTTTTTTGACAGACATCAATGATAAAATATTGGAGAAAAGTTAGTGTCTTCAAAAATGATGGTGGTCAATTGGTGGTCAATGAGACCCCTTTTTATCATCTGCACAAAACAACTCCAAATAAATCAAGGACCTCAACATATGACCTGATACCATGAATCTGAAAGAGGAGAAAGTAGAAAATTCACTTGAACTCATTGGCATAGGAACAGACTTTCTGAACATAAATTTCACAGTACAGGCATTAAAGCCATCAATTAATAAATTGGACCTCATGAAACTAAAACATTGGTGTACAGCAAATGGCATAACCAAATGAAGAAGTATTCCATAGAATGGGAGGGGATCTTTACCAACTATACATCTGATAAAGGATCAATGCATTTCTCAACCTGAGAAGTTTCCTTTTTCAGTAGAAGCTAAATTAGTATAGACTAGAGAATGCATAGTGCTAAGCAGAGCAAATGAACCATCGCACCTTCTCCTAATACTCAGGGATCATTATAGAAGAATGGGAAGACAGAATGTAATAGATAGGGGTAGCAAATGGCTGCGAGAAAACAGCAGGGCAGTAACATATATGAGCTCAAGAGTTGCATTGGCATGCACAAGATCTGCAAAGTCCCAAGCCAGACAAATCCCAGCATGGCTACAGGAGTCAAGCATGCAAACTCACAGCTGTGAGCAACTGGCAATTTTTAGCTCTTGGGAGAGGAAGAAATAGCCTCTTGTAAGCTAAGCATGTTCCTATGGAAGACCATACACCCAGAATGTTTGGATAGTGCAATTTGGTCTTGATATTTTTGCTTTGTGGTTTTTTGAACACAAGTTGTGTAGGTAGAGAAAGGGAGGTGGCAAATCTGGAAAGAGGTAGAAGTAAATATGGTGAAAACTCACTGTGGACATTCTCAAAGAATGGGTAAAATTTTGAAGAGAATTCTCAGACTAAAGGTTTGCAAAATTCAGGACTTTATTTTTAGAAAAAACAATTTGAAGTTTAAAAATGTAGTTTCAAGTGTATACGTCTTTTTATGAAACTAATTCAGTGTCAAAAGACACACTAAGCTGAAGGTGAGCAAGGAACCTCAGGAAATGTTTGCATTATAAATCTAGATATTTATATCTTAAGCTAACTTTAAATCATAGAAATGATGTGGAATGTCCTTCTGTATATGTGTTGCTTTTATTGGTTGATGGATAAAGCCATTTTGGCCAATGGCTTAGCAGAGTAAATCCAGGCAGGAAATTCGAACAGAGGTATATGAAAAAGTAGGCACAGTCAAGCAGATGCTATTCAGCCACAGAGGAAACAAGACCCGTAGAAAATGAGGTTACACCATGGCTATATAACAATGCACAGACTAATAGAAATGGGTTAATTTAAGATGTAAGAGCCAGCTAGAAATATGCCCGAACCATTAGCCAAGCAGTCTTATAATTAATATAGTTTCTGTGTGGTTATGTGGGTCTGAGTGGCCAGGAAACAAAAGTCCAGTCTCCATCTACAAATGGCACCCAACTTTAAAGGAACAAATCCACGAAAGAGTCATTTGCCTGGTGGAAGTTTGTGTCCCACCTGGTCCTAGTCTGGTCATCCTACCTAAACTTCCTATCTGAAAACTGGCCCATCAGTGTTTTATTAAACCAATACAAGTGACAAATCTCTACAGGGTAAAATAGCATTTTCCCACAGCATAGAAACTAACTAGCTACGTGATAGCTTTGTGTTTTAAAATTTTAATTCTCAGATTTAAAGTCAAAAATTTCACTACTACGTTGTTTTTCCATATTCAAATATGGTTAATTTGATTAAACCTTGTTATAAATATTCCGTAATGATGTATTCACTTTACAAGAATAATCACTGTATCCAACACATTGTTGCATTTTTACTGTGTTACAGATAACTTTCTGAACCTTTTGTGTGCTTTAAGTGATTAAATCTCCAAGAACCTTTAAAAATTAAGTGATGATGTACATTGATAATTACATAACAACTCTGTGAGTGACAGTTTTGTCTTTCCATGGTTCTTTGATGTAGCAAATCACTCATAAGCCATGACATCCTGTCTAACCAGGCTTCACCTCTCCTAATCCCAGGACTTCGAGGCCTGATGTTGTCTGTTATGTTGGCTTCTCTCATGAGCTCCCTGACCTCCATCTTCAACAGCGCCAGCACCCTCTTTACCATGGATCTCTACACCAAGATAAGGAAGAAGGCGTCTGAGAGAGAGCTCCTGATAGCCGGACGGTGAGGGAACCTGGTCTCTGCCTAGGACTCCTCTGAGGAGGGTGGACATAGACAGGAACTACAGGGAATGTTCAATTCAACCTTTTTCTTTACAGACACAAAAATTTTAGCCATACTTACATATTCCTTCATTGTTCTTACACCATATCTTCATAAAATTCCATCCATGTTTAATGAAATATACTTTACACTGTAATTCTGATAGCTGTGTTTCCTTTAGCAGTTTCTGTGCATTCCACTGTGTTTATCAGCAATTTGGTTTGTGGGTTTTGATATTTGTTGTGTCATTACATTATTTTGGTATTAGAGTAATCCTGGCCCATACAAGGATTTTGGAAGTATTCTTTCTGTTTCTATTTTGTTTAATAATTTAAGAAGTATTTGTTATGATAATCTTTGAAAGTTTGGTAGAATTCTTCTACTAATCCATCTGGAAATGAGCTTTGTTTTTTTAGTCAGAATATTATTTAGCACTGTTTATAATTGTTCCAATACCTAGGATCAAGTTCTAGCTACTTTGGGTCTATGACTGCATCAATCTTCTATCTTACATCTTCTATACAATAATCAATGAACAGAATATGATATTGTTACAAGGTGGGCTGCTTGTTCATCCTGTCTGCCTGGCTAGCTTAGCCCTGAAATAATCACACAGAAACTGTATTAATTAAATTACTGCTTGTCCCTTAGCTCTAGTTTCTTATTGGCTAATTCTTACATCTTAATTTAATCCATTTCTA
>LOEQ01000601.1:298669-324903 GCA_001685075.1 Bramus lutescens | reverse complement strand
TGCCTCTGCCTCCCAAGTGCTGGGATTAAAGGCGTGTGCCACCACCGCCCGGCTCCACTCTGCACTATTCAAGTTGCTGTCCAAATCTATTAATGGAATACATGTAGGATAAACAGCTGAATACACACATTTTAATTACACGTTAAACTATAAAATCATACAAGATTAATACCTAAGTTCTAAACAGATATTCTTAAAAAATAAGCTAAAATCAATCCAACAAATTCAAGGTTCTAACCCAGTTACCCCCGCTGGTATTCCTGGTCAACTAACTGTCCGTGAGCAGAGCCCTCATTCAATCCACTGATAGCTTTAGGTTTTAGCTACAGATTGCATGTGTTCAAGGTAATTATCTATACAGTCTTTCTTTTCATAATCCTTTCTTGTTACTAATTTTTTTTATTCGAAGGATCTAAATAATAGCACTGCTCATATGTGCCAGTTTCCTCCTTAAAATAATTGGTTTTGTGCCATCGCCTTGGATAATTTCAATGTCTTTGCTCTTCACTCCAGATAAACACAGGAAGTGGCCTGTGTTTGAGAATCGACTAGGAAACCCTCTTAGAATGTTCTCTTTGACCATCAGCGTTTCGACATCTAACTGTTAGTCTTTCCTAAAGAAAACAAGACTTTCTCCTTGGAAGTTTGAAATATTAAAAGCAACAACGTAGAGCATTCTTAATGTGTGAGTGGTCATGATAAATTCTGGCTTTTCCTGAATCCCACTGCACCTCTTGGGAAAGAACAGGAGAAAGGAGAAGCGCAGCCGGCCACTCGCCCAGGACACTGCAGTTCCCACTCTGTGAACACTTCTCCACTGGGTGGCCCTGATCTGTGGGCTAGTTCTTAGAGAATACACCCTCTCGTGGGAACCAGCCCTGCTGAGCCAAAGCATAAAGGAAAAGCTAAGCAGTTTAAAGCCCAGATCCTTTGACCCAAGAGCCTGAAGTTCTTTCTCTGATGACTGGGATGTGTGTCCCATGCCTGTGTGAACACGGCAGGTGCAGGTCAGTTTTCAGGAAGGAGGAATGTAATCCCTGTCACCAAGGACCCAATTGCACGAGTTTTGTTAAAAAAAAAAAATGTTCTATGAGTTGATGTAGAGTCCCCTTTTCCTGTCCAGCGTCCCCTGTGGTTGGAAGAATGGTGGACTTTCTTGTATGTGAAACTTGCTGAAAACAGATATGCTGGTAGACAAACATGTGGAATTGTGTCCATATACCTCAAACATTCACAAGCAGGCCAGGTCTCACCTCTCTGGAGGTAATCTGTCACGGTTTCTGTGTCAAATGATGAGATAGTTCCTTACCACACTTTCTGTAACAGAGGTGACGTCCCTACTTGAGACAGCACACAAGAAGACAAGCGCAGTTCCCTTGGGATAGGGGCTTTGTTGACTTCATCTATTGATGCTACAGTCTAGTGGGAATATCAACTAAACTTGTGGGAGCATCTACTCTCTCATCTATTCTGGAGGCCTGCAACCAAGCCAGAGTCAAGTTCAAGACCCCCCAGGATGTTGGAGGTCTGTGTGGTACAAACAGTATTCAAGCCAGCACTCCCTGCTGCAACGAACGGAAAGAAAAATAAAGATCATGTTAACCAACTCATCAACTAAATTAGCTCGTTTTGTGTTCCAGGTCATGGAGACAATGGTTCCTGTGTCAGGGAATGGAGGCTTCTCCAAGTGTCGTCTTAGCAAGATAGCAGAAGCCACAGAAACAGAGGTTCATACTTAATTTGGAAATACTTAACTGAGCAAGGAAAACATCTTAAATTAGACACCAGCCCTTTGAACTATCAAATTAGGTTCACCCAAAAGTTAAACTTCATGTTAAAAGGCATCGCTCTTTATGACACGTAATCATACTTTAAAAAGTCTACAGTAAAACACCATGACAGAGAAACAAATGACAGAAGTAACCTAAATATAATAAAAAGTAAAAATGTACACAATAAACCCTTCAAAGTCCCATGAAAGCTAAGTCACTGTAAATGCCATATTTTGAGCTGGAAAGATAAGTATAGATGGCTATGTTTGATTTTTCTCAATTAGGAGCTTTGGGCAACGATCACTCCATATGCTCTGGATATAGAAGTTAGTATCGGATTTATCTGTTATAATTTCAAGTGTTCGTTACTGAGTCATCTCAAGCCACTCCAATTCCGAGGACAGTCTTAGCCATGCCTCACAGTATCAGGGATAAGGACATTGACATGCAATCCTTGCTTGTGATGGTAAAGAGAACCAACCCCAGTGTAACTGAGTAATTACAAAAATATATATATTTATGTGCTCTATGATTGCTCATCTAAGACACAGAGCCACATTCCTGGACAGGAAAAGGTTTTAAAGTGACATTTTGAGGATCATTTTCAAAGCTGTGAGATCCTATTTTCCAGTTGGAGAGATAGCCCAAAAGGAGAAAGTGCCTGCTACTGAGCCTGGCGACCTGAATTTGTTCCTCAAAATGCACATGGTAGGAGGAGAGTCTGCTCTGCTTTGTGCTCTACAGATGTGTGCTTGAACACTCACACACAGGCACACAGTAAGGAAATGTGGTGGGGGAGTTCTTCTTGCTAGATGTGGATAGAGGCCTGCAATCCCAGCACTTGGGAAACTAAGGCAGGGTGCTTCCAAGTTCAAGGCCAGCCGGGGCTGTATTATGGAACCTCATCTACCCCACTTTCCTAGTGTATATAAAACCCTGGGTTTAACCCCTATTACAGCACCTTCTTCTGTGTACATTGTCCTCATCAAAGAACACTGGGCAAAATTTCCCTGGGCTTTGTATTGGTTGCCTTGGTCATGGGAGGCGGGTAGTGCTGAGGCGTGAGGAGGATTCGATATTGTGTATTTGGAGACAGGATCTTACTATATAGCACTGGGTAGCCTCTGCTTCCCTATGCTGGGATTAAAGGAATGTGCCACGTCTGGCTCAAGTACGAGAGACTTTACCCTCTTAAAACTTCACATTTCTGGGCTGGAGAAGATGGCTTAGAGGTTAAGTGCACTGGGTGCTCTCCCAGAGGTCCTGAGTTTCAATTCCCAGCTACTGCATGGTGACTTACAATCATCTATAATGGAATCTGATGCCACCTTCTGTCATGCAGGAACACTGTATACATAAGGAATAAATAAATCACACTTTTTTCCACATTTCTTAGAGGCCTGGAGAGATGGTTCAGCAATTAAGAATGCTTGCTGCTCTTCCAGACGACCTGAGATCAGTTCTCAGCACCCACATGTGGCCACACACCTGTAACTTCAGCTCTAGGAGATCCTAAAACCCTTTCGTGCTTCTGCAGGAACTCATACAAGTGGCATATATACACAGCCACGTAATCAAGTTTTTAATTGCATTTCTTTCTCTGCCAATGGCATGCTAGTCTTCTAAGGAGAATAAGATGTTGGCATTAAAAAAGAAGAGGAGGGGGAGCAAGAGAAGGAAGAAGAATGAGAAGGAGGAGGAGGGTGAAGAAGAAGAAGATGATGGTGGTGCCGGGGTCCCGTGTCCCAACTTAAAACTACTTTTCCCTAACTAGACTGGTGCAGAGGCATGGGAAAAAATGAGACACAGTTCACACAATATTGGAAGGGAGTCTCAGGCTTCATTCATTCCTGAAGGTCACCTGCATTTATTATTCAAGCACCTTTTATTTCCCCAGGTAAACCTAGGTGGAAGCTCATTAATATTCTCTTTCTGGGGGACTGGGACAGTCAGACCTGCAACTTGTCACCAGCTTGGAATCCACACCTCTTCCCAGGTGATCTACATAATTACAAAAGAGAGGGAGCAGCCTACCCCTGAGCCTGTTGTTAGGTGGCCACAGGTGGTCTGGCAGGACAGCAGTTGCCTCGGAAACTAACCCTGGCCCGAGAACCTGGCCATCATACCATGGAGAAAAATATGGGCCTATCTGGCGGCAGCAATGATGGGAAGTCAGGCCTGACAAGAGTTATCACTGGGCATATCATCGTGGCTGTTTTCCTACCTTACTGTATAAACTCCCTGGAAACACGTGGCCCCTTGTTTTGTGTTTTTCTTTCCTCCCAGGTTTTGAAGAGCAGCCTGACTCTGCTAACCCTAGGAGCCAAGGTTCTCTGCAGATCGCTCATCATTCCCAAAGCTACAGAGGCACAGATCCTAAAAGACAGAGCTGGTTAAAGATACTAGCTTTGGTGTTTGGTAAATACAGATCAGTGATTAGTTATATTGATCAATATATAATTCTGTCCAAAGTGTGTTGGTCACCCCACTTGGGTGATCTCCCTTTTTGCTTTGACTTTTGCAATTTTTTTTTTTTGACATAGGGTTTCACTGTGTTGCTCAGGCTGGCCATGACCTGCAGTGCTGAGATAACAGGCCTGCGCCTCCGTACCAGTTTAGTTACCTGGAGTAAGTCTGTTCCGACCACAGCTTAAGTTCCAACGTTTCTTCTCTTCATCTTGGCTTGACCCAGAAAAGTCCTGATCCCATCCACCGCTGTATCGCATCTTGGAATCATTCCTTTCATTTATTTAAGAGCTTCTACTGCTATTGGAGCTTGTGAGAATAATCGTTTAAATTCTTCCCGGCGAGGTGCAAATGACTGTTAATAGCTTAAAATGTTACTCCTTTATGAAGTGTGTGCAGAGAGTTAAATCAAACAATCAATTATTTAACATATTTTAAAAGCAAATATATTAGCAGAGGCTGCCATTGTTGAACTAAGGGTGGGATTCCTTCGCGGACCACGAGAAACAGTCGGGAAGAGTGAGAGAAGCTGCCTCTGAAACTAGCGTTGGACACACTTGGCTTTGAACTTCGCATTGGTGAATTTTGCATTGGGGTGCATTATGGGACCCCTTTTAATATGCAGGCACAGCTGTTTTTTTTAAATTTAATTTCTTAAATTGGTAGATGGTGTTTTCTTTTTAGTCTATAAATTCTAGTGCAAGGACACACATGTGCATGCCCTTTTCTTCTGTTGGTATGCCGAACACTCACACCCCACCAAATTCTCGCAATGGACATGTTCACATCCTGGTGTTCACTGACACGTTCACAGTTACAGCTGTCTACTGACCAGCCCCAGGGTATGGCTGTGTGAGCTTTCCTGTTGGAGAAGGCTGTACAGAGGGAAAAATACAGAGCAGGCAGGTGGCTTCTTTATTGAGCTCAGCGTTCTTGCTCGGTTGTATTCTGCTCTATGGAAACTCCATGGCTTGTTCTCAGCTGGAGCATACTAGGGCTGCCTTCCGTAGTGGTGATTGGGAGCTGATGCACTGCACACGTTTGTGCCCACACTTGTGTTTGAAGGAACCTTTTATTTCTCAGGAGTAAATAACCAAGAGACGAATGACTGAACCCTACAGTGGGTATATTTCTGAGTTCATAAGAACTTGCTTTTGTAAACTTTGGTTGGTTGGCAAGAGACCCTTCGTTGCCCCACTGCTGACAAGAATGGGAAGTGGGCTATAACCTTTCCCCGAGATGATAAAGGTGCCCATCTACACGTAGATTGGGACGTCAGGTTCATTATGGACTGCCTGTCTTGTTCACTTCAGGACGTAGTCTCTGTTTGCTGACATCCCTGCTGTCAGATTCCAGGTGTTGTGTGATCTTCTTTTTTCTCTGAGTGTCTCTTAGGAGGAAGATGCCATACATCAGAGGGCCATTTATCTAGAAGGAAGTTCAAGGCTATCCTGCTCCATGCTGTTTCTCCAACATCAACACCAATGTCAAGGGACTGACTGAGAGCAAACATGGCTGTCGTTGGACAGGCCCCAGCTGCTGGTGGAGCCCATGTCCTTTCCCTCTTGGTGGGATTTGCTCACATGTGTTTTCTGGGCTCCTGCCAGCCCTATTTACAGCACATAGAGGAGAACGGAGGACAGACACACACGGAGCCTGATTCCTAGGGGTAATGTGAGTGTTTATGTAAGATTATTTCCTCAGTTTTCAAGTCCTGTTTTCAGTGGAAAATCAATAACTGTGTTGTGATTTGTGCTGACATTAGCCACCCTCTGTGGAAAATTGTGTATTCAGAACAATACATTGGCTTGAAAGTTGAAAATACGATCGTCCTAGCGTGTGGTGAACACAGCGCTTAACTCCTGGACCAAAGCGGCCAATGGATGGGTAGCCTGTCCTGTCCTCACTATCACAGTTCAGAGATGAGACAGGTGTGGATCAGTGTACATCAATAAAAGGAAGGCTGCGTGGTGGTTGGAAAAGAAACAAAACGGGTGCACTGTGCCAGGTCATCCTCCTGTAGACTTCAAGGCCCTGCTGACTGATCTCAGAACCAAAAGTCTGCTCTCCAGAGGCCCAGAGATGTTTCTCGGTAGGGGGATCCCAGAGAGAAAGCGTGTGGAGATTCTGCTGACACTTCACAAACCTTGTTGCCAACCTCAGAAATGACCCAAGGATTCTCAGAGAAATTCCCCAAAGATTAACATTTCCTTTTAAAAAGTGTGTGCGTGTGTGTGTGTGTGTGTGTGCTGCTTGTGAGTAGGGACACAGGTATGCCAGGGTACATATGTGGAGGTCAGAGGACAACCTCTGGGGATTGGTTCTCTCCCTCTATGTGGGCTCCAGGGATTGAATTCTGGCCGTTGCATAAGCACCTTTATCTGCTGTGCCATCTTGCCCGTCCATCATTTTCCTCAACTTAGGTTTACCCTACAGCAGCAAAACATCTGACTTTTGTCTCACTCTGTCCCTTTGGCTGTGCTTCTGTACTTCCTTGCAGACTCTTGGACAAGGGGGCCTTGATGCCAGCTTGGGTGTTTCCTCTGCTCACTGAACTTCGGTCTTTTTGTTCTCCTACAGGGCTAGAAATGAAATTCGCTTGGTCAGGGGTGCTGGGATTAAAGAATTTAATGAATTGCAGAAGTACTCTATTAAGGATCAGGGATCATTCTTATGAACCATGAATTAATTTTTATGAATTAGGTCCAAAAAGCTTGAGTAAAATACAGCTGATATTTCATAAGTGGTTTCAGTCTCTCTTTAATAGCACAAGTCTCTGGTGTGTAATATTTAGGTAATGATTATCACATCACAAAATAGATATCTTTGGAGGGCAATTTCGTGTTCTCAATAATTCTCTGTGAGGGAGCCGGGAGGATGTCATGTCTGACAGTGTATTTATCTCACCTAACATTCATGATATTTGGAAGCGTCTCACTGCGGAGGCGTGTGGTCTTGGAGGTGCCCAATGCTGCTTTCACCACCAAGCCTTCTCAGATGTAAGTAGTGCCACAGGCTGGCTTTTGGAGCCCAGGCTGTGGTACATTCGCAGGGGAATGGCTTTGTTTATGAAGCCAGAGCACTGCATGGGGAAAGAGTGTGTCCTTAAGTCTCCCAAAGGAACAAGGAGGACACCAGACTTCAGCTGAACAAGCTACATCGGGAAGTAAGGGTCATGTTTTGAGGTACCCGGGCTTGGCATCTGTTAGGGAAAATAGAACTGATTGCATCAAGGCCCCATGCAGAGGGCCACCTGAGCACCCCATCTCACTTCTTCACATTTCAGAACTAAGACAACATCAAGGATAATATTATCTTTCTTCTGGCTATGGTAAAGTACCCGGGAAAAGATCAACTTAAGGGAAGGAGGGTTTTGGTTCACTGTTTGTGGGTGCAGTCCTCCGCCATGGGGTGGGCATGGTGACAGAGGTGTAAAGCAGCTGCCAACACTCACAGTCAACAAGTAGGCAGAGGCGAATGCCAGGGCTCAGGCTAGGACCCTGCCCACAAGGTTGGTGCCACCCACCATTAAGGTGGGGTTTCTCTCCTCAGTCAGATCTCCCTGGAAACTCTCATGTAGACACAGTTAGAGTTTCCATGGTGATTCTAAACCTAGCCAAGCCGATAATGAAGTTTGACCATCATGGAAGACGCCACAGAAATTTATATTTCTACCAAGCTTTCAACTGAATTGAGTATTTTGTTTGAAACTCTTGTGTTCTGAGGAGATAAGGAAGGTCACACTTTTCCTACTTATTGGGAGAAAAGTCAACATTCAAAATATAACCCAGTTGGTGTTTTGTGAAAATAAAACACTGGGCCCACAATCCAAAGTCTACCATGATCTGTGTGCCCCTTTAAAAAAAAATAAAATAATGCAAATAAGAAGCAGGTAAAATTTAGAATGAAAATCTTTCAAGCAGTGATGTCAGACAACTGCAACAAACACTGTTTGCCCCAGTAGCTACTATGTTCTGGCCCCCCTTCCCGGCAAGTCCTCTCTATGGGGCCTGCTCTGTTCTGGGGGTGGATCCTGTTGTGAGGCCAATCCGGTGGGTGGGTGTGCTCTCACAGAAGGACCGGATGCACAGTAGAAGAAAGCTTGTGTCCAGCAACCAAAACCAGGCAGAAGTATGCCAAGGATTAGGGAGGGTATACAGCTAAGCCTTGCCTCATGGCCGTGGCTCTTCCTGGGTGGTGGGTGCCTGTGGCTCAGCATGGGCAGTGAGCTGGATCTGCTCATAGATATCAGATGCATCATTTTCTACGGCATTCATAATAACCACTTATAATCTGTTTCAAAGCAGCTAATGGTATAAAATGATACGCTTCGTTTTAGAGAATACCCATTGCAGCAAAGTAACTCACATGTGGACCACACTTTGCATTTAAAGAGTAGGGATGTCACACCCCCAGTCTGCAGCTTTTCACCCGCCCCTGTGGGTTTTTTACTGTCCCCTGACATTCTTCTGTCTTTGGCACCATGTCTGCACACCCACTGTGTTATTGTAACTTATTCTGAAGCCACTATAGGAACGGTAGCCTATTTGGGATCTCAGAGATGAGGGCCACGAGATTGATCGAGGCTTGTGGCTGTGTGACATTTTTAGGAAGGAATTCTAAACATCGAATGATGAGATTTCAGGTGAAGCTGTGCCAGCAACACTCGCATTTTTTATTGAAGGATGAACAATAAAATTTGGCATGGTGGTATACACCTGTCACTCTGGAACTCAGGAGGCTAAGGCAGGAGGATTGCTGTGAGTTCAAAAGCCAGCCTATAGTGTGAGACCATGTCTCAAAAAAACAAAGCGCCAGACAAACAAAATCCTGTGAAGGACAGACAACAGAATGTGCTAATAGGAAACTCATGCATGAGGTGAAGTCACTGTCACCATGTACTTGGGACAAGTCCTGCGACCGTTTCATCACTTATATCAAGTGCTGCTTGTACTTGGAGATCCCAGAGGCAGATTGTGTGGTGGCTTTTCCAATACGGGCTATGTGCAGCGGGCTCCTTGTTCTGTCCCTGGTCACACAGTCCCACCTCATTACTGTTCATGGGGTACTTGAGACTACCAGGCTCTTCAAGGCCCTGGGGGTGCTGGCCTCAGGTCAGGGCTGTGGGGAATAGCGCCGGGTCTTGATTTCCAGAGGATTGTGTGGGCTTCTGGAAGGAACAGTTCAGTCTTGTGGCCGTATCTGCTACCAGCCATGGTGACTGAAGAGTCTTCTGGGCGTCTGTCTTCTGTCCTCAGCCTGTTATGTCCTGAGAAGTTTAGCTCTTGAGCCCAAATCCCAAGGCTCTCCTTTCTTCCGCCTCTTCCTGGGACTGGCTGTGGGAATTATGGAGCACGGGATTTCCCCACCCTCGGTTTCACTCCTCTCCACCACCATCTTTTGTCACCTCTGCCTCTCAGATCCCGTTCAGCCATGCATCAGGGACTTTCTTTTTCTTTTGCCAGTCTCTCCCCCTCTTAGCATCTCTGAGAACAGTTCCAAACCCTGCCTGGCCTTCCCAGCAATCCCTCCAGGAAGCTGCTGCAGGGAGCTTGCTCCTTAGCCCCTGAGCCATCCGTTGTCACCACTCTGCCTGACTTGATAGATCATTATTTCTTTGTTATTTTAATGATTTTTTTTTTACCAACAGATGGTGTCCCTGAGCCCATTCAAAGATGATCATTGGTGTTTCACTGTTTTCCTAAGCCTTCATGAGGTTTTTAAGATGTCAAATTCCTTGGGAGGTTCTGTTTTCTCTGATGTCAGGTCTTACTAAATTCCCTCTGAGAAATGATCACCAAATTTTGCTGCAGGGCTTGAACTTCTGTGATCATTTCTGAAACTCTTTCTGTGGGTTCTGATTCTCAGGTACTTTTCCCATTGGCATCAGACCCATGGCCTTTCATACGGCCTTTCTTACACTCCCCAGCAGAAGCCATCTCCTTCTATGTCTCCAGAAGCCTCAGGGCTGAGACAGCCCAGTTCTCTCCTCAGCACCCTCTATTCTGCCTCAGTTTCTCTCCCAGGTCTTAGCTGACTGTCTACATTGCTGGAAGGCCTATAAGACGAGCATATAACCTCTGTCCTTCCTTGTTACATGGAAGTGGAGACATCGAGAGGAATTAGCACAAATAATAAACAAGAGAGGGTTAAAGAGACAAGACACCCTAGAAAGTATTAGTCACGGCTCTTTAGTATTCTTCCAAAGAAAAACAGCTTTGTGTGCAGCTGCTTTCGTTGTCGTCTTTATAGACATTCCCACGGGAGTGAGCATCTTCCCTGGGATGAAGGGTTTACACAACACACCTTGGCAAGGAGCTGAGTCAGATACACAGGCTGTGACACCCGCTGTGAATGCCCAATGGCAGGACTATGGGAGCTTACCACTGACGCGGGTCATACCCTTGATTTCACAGCCTTCTGGATGGATGGGAGATGTGCTGGGTTTTGGTTATCACATTTTTCTTGCCTGGGGTTTGACTGATGTCTAGAGTGATCAGACTTCTATATACTATTAGTTAGCTTGTGCTGGGGGGGGGAAGAAAAGGAAACCCACAAACTAACAATGTTAACCCGGTTCTGAGGTGGAAGTCTATGATCTAGCTGTGGGCAGTGGTTTCTTCCAGAGCTTTGCTCCTGACTCATGTAGGTTTCCTCGTGTGGGCTCTGTTCCCTCACCCTTGATCTCTTTTCTCATAATAACACCATTCCTGTGGCTTAGGACTCCACCATAATGGTCTTGTTTTAGTTACCTCCTTGAAGGCCTGATACATGAATAGTCAAATGGAAGGGGATGCTCAAGATGAGCCGGTAAGGATCCTATTCGTAGTGTAACAAGAACCCGCCCTGGCATCTCTGGTAGTCAGCTTTGGTGGTTCTGCCACAGGAACACCCAGCAGCACAGGACTTGGGCTGTATAGCAGCTCAAAGTGCATCCTCCTCCCTCCCTGGGCTTGGCTGGCTCTTTGTTATGTTTTGAGACAGCTGTTCTCTGGTGGTGTGACTCATCGGGCCATGCCAGCTCAGTTTTAGGAGGCTGTGAAGACAGCAGGGAAGTAAGGCATGGAGGGGCTGAACCTTGCCCCAGAAGGTCATATACAACTTGCCTGCTCTGGGAGGGATTAAACTGGCCTACCTGACAGCAGAGCCTGGAAGGTGAGCACCGAGAAGGTCTTAGAGGAAGGGGCTGTGTGAATGAGGATGCCATTCACAACTGCCTGTTAGAGGAAGATAACGTGTGCCCTGGGTCCTGCGTGGCACATCATGTGGTCGGCACCATGCCCAGCAGTGCACACCCAATAGTCAGGGCTCAGCATGGAAATCCCTTTAAGAAAAATTACAAAATTGACGTTCAAAGTAATGGGATTCATATGGGTATTTCATGCACACTCAGTTCTGACTGAACCCTCGGGGCTGGATAGATGGCTCAGCGGTTAAGAGAAATGACTGCTCTTCCAGAGGACCCGGGTTCAATTCCTAGCACTCACATGGCAGCTCACAACTGTCTGAGGATCCAGTTGCAGGGGACCTGACGCCTTCACACCAATGCACATAAAATAAAAAGTTAAATAAACCCTGACTGATCCCCTCCCCACCCCTCCACTCTCTCCTTGTCGTGACCTGTGTTTTCCTCTCTCTGATAGCCCCCATCCACTTTTATATGTTCTTATCCCTCCCCCTGGCAAAGTCTCCTTTCCCCCTGTTCTTGAGCTCCTTTCTGACCGCTGCCCATGCTCACTCCTATAAAAATACACATCCATAAAAATTAAAAGCTAAGTATTCAAGTTATTTTAGGAATTCTTTTAAATAACTTGAGTTATTCTTTAAAATAGCTTGAGCTATCCTCAAGTGGGAGCAAATTGTCCCAGAAGGATGGTGGTCCTTAGGATGTAGAGGGATACAGCCTTTGAAAAACAAAACAAAACAAAACAAAAAAAAACCCAACATTTTTTAATGACATGCATGTGTGTATCTGGGTGTCTCTGTATGATCTGGAGTGAGTGTAACTTTCTCTGTATCCAGGCAACCACTCCCAAATAATCACACAGAGGCTTAATATATTAATTATAAATATACAGCCAATAGCTCAGGCTTATTATTAACTAGGTCTTACAATTTAAATTAGCCCATTTCTGTTCATCTGCATTCTGCCACGTGGCATTACCTCTCTTTCATCTTGTACCTCCTGTTTCCTCTCCCTATCTGACTGGTGACTCCTCTGACTCCACCCTCCTTCTTCCCAACATTCTCTCTGCACTGAAAATCCTGCCTAGCCACGGATCAATCAGCTTTTTTATTAACAATGGGAGCAACAGATCTTCACAGCGCACAAAGATTGGTCGTCCAGAAGAGCAATGCATGTTCCTTACACTGAGCCATCTCTCTGGCCTGTGTTGAGAATTCCTGAGGTGGCTGTAGTCACATTGAAAAGTAACTCAGTCTCTGGGAAGTAGCAGGGGCTGAGGACAGCTGCTAGGGACTGGAACTGCCAGGGAGCTAGAGGCAAGCGGCCTGAGGAGTTCCTGGGTCCAGGAAGGACATGAGTGTGTAGTCTGCCCTGAGTTCTCTTTCTGTCTCTGTAGAAACTGCCTTTTGTTACACTAATCTTTCCCCAAGGGCCCTTGGAGTCCAGAGAGAAGCATGGAGTTTGTTTTGTGGACAGCCCAGGGCTGTGACTGACCAGTGCACAGTGGCGCCAGCCTCAGGGCTACACTGCTGCACTGACTCTCAAGTGAACAGCAAAATAAAGAAGGTAAACAAGCCAAAGCCATTGCTTCCTATGGCAGTGAGGTGGCAGACCTTGTCAGATCAGTGTGTCTCTGGTCCCAGTTCATGTACCCTGACCTCAGTGTGTGCCCCGACACCAGTGTGTGTGTCTCACCCCAGTGCATGCGTCCCAAATCCAGTGCGTGTGCCTCTGAACCCGAGTGCGTGTGCCCCAACACCAATGTGTGTGTGTCTCACCCCAGTGCGTGTGCCTCTGAACCCCAGTGCGTGTGCCCCAACACCAATGTGTGTGTGTCTCACCCCAGTGCGTGTGCCCCAGGCCCAGTGCCTGAGCTTAGGGCAGATTGTGATGAGAAGCGGCCTTGAGCCATTGTGTTGGCTGCCAGAAGACTGGAGAACCTTTGGGTCTTCAGGCAGTAGATTCTGATTGCATAGGTAAAAATAACTACACATTGATGGAGTTTCCGTTTTCATGTGTTTTAGAAAAAAATTTTTAATGCTGAAGAGGATAAATATCTGTAAACAGAGGCTAGAGAGACAGTGCAGCAGTCAAGAGCACTTACTGTTCTTGTGGAGGACCCTGGTTCCATTCCCAGCGCCTGCGTGGTGGATCCCCACCACCTATACTTCTAGGTGATCTGGCTTTGTCTTCTGGCCTCTTGGGCACCAGGCATACATATAACATGCTTACATAGATGCATGCACTCTCATATACACCAAAGTTACAAATAAAACAGATCAAAAGATGTTAATGGATTTCCCCTGTACTCGCGTTGTCTTTAAAACTATCGCTAGGATGACAGAGTACTTGAGACTGGGTAAGAACAGGGAGCCGAGGTTTCCTCTTCAGTTTCTAGAGCTATGAATGGGGGCAGGAAAGGGGGGAGGGAGAGAGAGAGAGGGCAAGAGCGAGCTGACCCCACCTTTGTACTCCTCCCACACCGAGGATTTAATGTGAAGTGTTCCCACAAGCTCGCGTGTTCCATGCGTTTGATCCTCACTTGTGAAGCTTTGGGGGGCAGCCACTAGGGGGCAGTACAAAGGTTTGACGACCTAGCTGCCCTTCCTTTGCTTTCTGAGCCATGGAGATACCGGGAATACCAGGCCCACACTTCCAGGGCCCGTCCCGGCATGCCTCCCCGCCCACCCACCGTGACTTTGTCTTCTCAAATCTTTCCTTTAAGTTGCCGCCTGGATATTTGTTCACAGCGAGGAGGAACGTAACTTGCACATCGCCTCGGCTGTTCATGGGTCCTTCCCCTTGGTCCTTGCCACTAACCACTCTCACTAGATGCCGCGGTGGCACCGGGGACCTAGGTTTCCCACACAAACCTTTGAGGGACACATTCACACAACAGCTTACTGGCTAACATTAAATATGTGGAAATCTTCCTGTCTCTCTACCCCGATTCCTCGGCCATTAGCTCAGTGTGTACTGTCTTGTGTTGATTCAATGAGCTATACGCTCAAGGTGTCCAGGGCATTTCTAGCTGCTCCATGTTAGTCCTGGGTGTGTTTTGTTTTAAAGCGGGATTTTCCTTTTTGCAACAGGAAATGAGAAAATTATCTCATTTAATTACAATAAAGCACATATGGTGGTCAAGGGTTATACAGGAAAGCGTTGTCAATCTTCCCAGAATGAATGCTGAAAGAGTCTGTGACTGAAAAAGAAATTAGTCTATAATCTTCAGTCTGAACAGTAAATATACAAAGTATGCTCAGCCGCTGAAGGTGTGTTTGATGCTTGTGTAGAGTCTGTCGCTACCTCTAGTCACCTTGTGTGTCTTTAGTGTGTCTTCTTAAACGGGTAGATAGGCGTGTGTGTGTGTCTGCGTGTGTGTGAGAGAGAGAGGGATGAGACAGAGAGAGATAAAGATGAAACAGAGACACAGACAGAGAGACAGATGGAGATAGATGAGAGACAGACACAAAGAGACAGAGACAGAAGAGAAACAGAGAAAGGGAGTGAGACAGACAGATGAGCCAGAGAGACAGATGGAGAGAGATGAGAGACAGACACAGATGGGGGGGGGAGAGAAAGAGAACTGTGGGTGCCCCCATCTGTGTGTGGCTGTGTGTACCTATGTGTCACGATGTATGCATGGGGGTCAGAGCACAGACTTGGGCATCGGTCCTCACTTTCCCACCTTGCTTGGGACAAGTTTCTTTGTTGCTGCATAAGCCATGTCGGCTTACTCTTGAGGTTCTGGAGACGACACAGACACAGACACACAGGATAACAGGTGTGCAGTACCGCACTCAGCTTTTGCACAGGTTGGGGGGGGGGAGTCAAGTATGCGGCAAACAGCTTACTTGGGATTTGACTTACCAGTAGCAGGTAGTTTCCAGTCCCCGCCCCCTTCCCTACCTCACCATTTCTCTTCCTATGAAGGTTGTGTGTTCTAGTTGTGTGTATTCTACCTGTGACCAGTCAGCGTCAATGCATCGTGGTTATGTGGTTTGCCTCAGCCTCCAGCCTGCGTGCATTCTGAGGGCCTTGACAAATGCGTACCATCACGTGTCCATCACTATTCTGTCCACCCTACTGCCTGAAAGATCCCCGTTATTCACCCATTCATCCTCCACCCCAGCACCTTGCACCATGGGAAAAATAGACTTTTCATTGCTTCATTGGCTTTGTCTTTTCTAGACTACGGAAGCGCACAGCATGCTCCCTTTCCAGATTGCCTTTTGCGTTCAGCGATGCGCACCGCAGTCCCTCCGTGTCTTTTTGTGGCTGGTGAGCTCCTTTCTCTTTTTATTGCTAAATGACGCTCCATTGTCTGCACACAGCACCCCTGATGGCAGGGTATCTGGATTTCGTTCACGTTATTCTGGAGAAAGTTGCTGCTGTAGAACAGTTCCCCTCATGTTCTGTGAGGGTGCAAGTTATGGCTGGAGCCCAAATGCCAGGTCAAAAGGTAACACGGTGTGTAACTGGGGCCAGAAAGATGATTCAGTGGATAAAGGTGATTGCACCAAGACAGACAACCTGAATTTGATCTCCACCATCCCCTGGGTGGGAGAACCAACTCCTGCAGGCTGTTTGACTTCCACAGGGATGCCTGGGAATACGCTCCGGAACTTGGACACAGAGCAACACGCAATAGATGAGCAAGTAAAAAATTTTCAAGGCTTTAAACACACACACACACACACATTTATATATATATANTATATATATATAGTGCAAGAAACTGACAAACCGTATTCCAAAATGTTTGATAATTTTTATCTTAGTTGTGGCTCTCACGTTTTTTGATAGGTAATTGCAAAATTTATGAATTGCCTTTAGTTACCTTACCAACACCCCACATTTCACAAGAAAATCTTAGATGGGAAAGACATGGATACAGTAGTTTACTTTTTAAGTAAATTTAAATTTAATTTTAATTTCTAACTTTTCAGACAGTTCTCAGAAGTGTTCTTAGGGACACTGGCCAGAACTTTCCCTGTAGCTTTCTGTTTTGCCTCAGTTTACCAGGTAGTTAAGGAATCTCAGGGCAGTAAACTTTGGATCCGCTTGTCTAAAGTGAGTGTCAAACTTAAGCCATCGGGTTAGTTTGTCGGCTCACAGGGCGTCTAGACTTCAGGGCTCCAGTTTGGGGTTTTGGTACTTTATCAATTAGACTCCCCTGCTTCCCAGGAGGGGCTATCAAAGGTATGTGTATGTCTACCTAACTGCCCAACTCCAGATCAGAGAGAACTTTCATTTTGGTCTGATAAAGGCTTATCAGGCAGAGAGAAACAAAACAACAGGAAATTTGAATGATATGATTAGCTCCTTTTCGAAGGCAAGGCACTTCCTGCAGACCAGCCACCCCCTCTGCACAGGTCCAGATGAGAGATGTTTGCCCTTGATCACAGAAGTGATGTCTGCTCTGTTGTCAGGGGGACACTGGAGACTCTGGGTGGCCACTGCCTGCTGGCCTGCACGGGTGATGGACTGTGAGCCCAATAAGGGAACAAGGAGAGTCCCCGTTCACCTCGGGAATTAGTCAGGAATTTAAAGACGGTTTCCTAGCTAGAAACAGTTAATCTATCAGGGGGAAAGCAAGAAAGCCTGACTTTACCAAGTGCAGTTCTGACCAATGAAGTGGAGAGAATTTCAGCTTTTTGTTCAGCGGAGGGAAAATCATGGAAAGAGAAAAAAGCAAAAGCAAATGAAAGGACAGAGAAAGTGAAATAAAACTTGAGGGCTGGGACAGGACCCTCCTCTCCTTTTTCTGTACTGGGGGTGGGAGCTGGGACCTTGTACACACCGGACAAGGCCTTTGGCCTACCTACCCTAGCCTCAGGATTGGGAGTCTGGGGGGGAAATGAAAAGACACACAGCCTGGATACACGGCCAGAGAATGGCATCCACGGCTGGACACCAGAGTGGGACAGCTTCCTCCAACTGCCGTGTAAGCTGTTGTTTTAACACCCAGAAGTTACCAGCCTGGTGTGATTGGGGACAGACAAGGGCATAGTGATTCTCTTGCGTGGTAAGCCAGTGGTCTTAGGCAGCTGGAGGAAAAGTCTCAGAGGGTGAGACTAGTCTCCTGGCTGCCCTCATAGTTCTGCAGAAAAATCCACGCTTGTTTTTCTGGAAACAAGGATTTTGAAGGATTTCAGAGGACAGAATTGTAGCATGGTCCCAAGGACTGAGCATGAAGTCCTAGCAGGACCCTGCAGCCAGAGCCTTTGGTGCCATTTTGTTTCAGGGACGCAAATGCCCCCGCTTCTACGTCAAGTGTACGTGGTGGTAGCAATTTCCTCTCTGAAGGACCCCCTTTTTTGCAAGACATACACAGGCAGGATTCCCACCTGGGAGGCGGGAAGTGTTGAAGACCAAACATAATTTGTTCTAAATGGCACCACGGTCCAATCCATGAGCTCAGGCCTGCTGCAAGCATCCCGGGCACAAAGGAAAAGTCATGCAGTTTTATCTTTATTGATATAGATTTTGCCACCATTGTTCCAGATGTCTTGAGAGAGAGGGGGGGCTTATTTCCATATGTATAGAGAAAAGGTGTGCTTTCTCCTGCCCGTGAACGTGTCATCGAATGTATTTTTAGCTATACATAAAGCAGCTGTATTGTAGCTAGGCATCTTACCGCAGGGTCTCAGGGTTTTTGAACATGCTTTGCCACTGGAGGAATGTTAATGAGAAGAAGATACTTCATTCGACTTATTTTAATTGCCAAACAACACTTAATTTTCTCCCTGGCTTAACAAAAAAATATAAAATAAAATAAAATCACTTTTGTGTTTCGCCTGGTTTGCTCTCGCAGGAGCTGGGTGGCTTCCCCAGCCTCCATTGTAGAAGGTTCTAGGCCCAGACTCCTCCCTGTGCGGTAGTGAATGGTGTCAGTGTCTGCTCCCCTTCCAAAGGCTTGGAGGATGCTCAGTGGAGATGCCTGTGGTTGTCAGAGAAACACAGGGATATATTATTAGATCTTTCATAATTAGGTGTTGCTGATGTGTGCCAAAGATTCCGAGCTTAATCAAAAACGTTATCACCCAGGCTGCTGCTGGGGAGGGGGGTGATCTGGGAAGCCAAAGGCTGTCCCTCCCGGTACTGGTTCTGCAAGATAAGGAACGGGAGACAAAGGCAGACAACTCCTGCCTGAGGTTCTGAGCAGGCTCGAGCTTTGGCGAAATCACGTGACTTATGTATTGGCGGTGGGTTTAGAAAGCCTGAAGCCCCTCCTCGATCCTGATTTCTGAGTCACTCCACCGACCAGGTGCTGACTAAGGCTGCCGGCTGTGGGAACCTGATTGCATGTGTCTGCCAAGCATTTCCAGGTAGAGAGCTTGGCTCCCCGGGGAATCCTCGAGGTCCATCCCTGGGTCACCGCAGGCCCTGGCTGCCAACTTCAAAGAGTGTATCTCAACCTTTAGATAAACCTGGCCCTTGTCCCTTGGCAGCTAAGCCAGGGGAGGACCACGGGGACAGCCAGTCCGCAGCACCCAGGACTGTTTGGACAAACCGTGGTATGTTTTTTCTGCCCGTATCTGGGCGTGCAGGTGAATCCTGGTCCCGCTGGTATCTTGGCTGGTCACTCTCTCTCAGGCTCTGCGGGGAGCTGAGGTTGCATCCCTGCAAATGCTCGGCAAAGCTGTGCAAACAAACCGGGTGATTAGTTGGACAGGCTCACTGGCTCGCGAATGTGAGCGGGCCTGGCAGCGCTATGCACTCAACCCTTTCCAGCCTGCGGTCCCACCCAGAGTGCTCATCAATGAACACCCCGGCTTTACCCTCTGGGCCTCCAACTGGGCGCTGTGGCCCCGCACATCCCTGGGCAGGACAGGATGCTGATTGTCGCCTTGGACTCTTCACACACACAACACATCACACACACATTCTTTTAAACGCAATTTTCATGATCCTTATTTTTATTTATTTCAAAAAATCTACTTTCATTATAAATCAGAACATCCGGGTGAAAAGCAGTGATGGCACCAGAAACACACCTTTACTGGCTCAGTTATTTTACACATATCAGAGGATGCACAGGACCCGTGTCACACCAGAGAGACTGGGAGGCTGAGACTCCTCGCCTCACGTACTGTGTCAGATAGGGGCTGGCAATTTCTGTTTTTAAAGGTTAGGTTTAACACCTGTAAATACCCTTGATGTTCTCAGCCTTTTGGGAGAGGCTGCTCAAACTGAGCTGACTTTTTTTTCCCACTTCTGCTTCTGGTTTGAAGTGAGAGTCAACCTAGTATAAAGAAACCTCAGGTCCCCTTTGAGGTGAAATCAGAGTGAGTCGCAAAGAGTGATTACACCCTTCTTTAATCAAAGACCCTGGAGAGGATTTTCTTTTAGGATAAGAAGCAGCGTCAAGCCAAGAGCTTTGGAAATTACTTTCACATTTTCTTGAGCAGTTCAGAGCAGGGCGAGAGTCTTAAAAGTTGTCATTTGCTCTCGAATATCAGACTGTAGCGTCAGGCTTTTGTCTGTGCCCTTCCTCCGGTGTATCAGAAAGGACAGAGCTGGCCCTGGCTTTGTTGTTCACCACAGAGGCTTTCAAGTGACTAATGCTCTTGGAATCTCATGGAGACATTTATTCTGCCTCTGTTGCTATGAGCCCTGTGTTCCTTTGTGGGACCTAACAATACAGGTAACATATCTAAAGTATGGCCCTGGCGAAAGGAACTCGGTCTTAGGGAGCAATCATAAAATCATTGTGTACACATCACGGGCCTGTTGGGTCCCTTCTCATTTCAGTGTGTCAAATATGTTTGTGTTAGCTATCTTGGCTGATTAACCTGAAGGGATGTTAAAGCCGCCATAGAAAAGGTCGTCCACGTTCGCACAGCCAGTGTTTATTTAAACATTCTCAGTTACACGGGGAAGCAGTACTCCTTTGGGGAATTTAAAAATTAAGGATAATCAGAAATTATTCGACTAGCTGACAAACAGTATTGCAGGTCAGAATCCTTCCTGTTATTTAAAATAGGTGATCCATTTTTTAAAAAGAGAGCCACAATCAGATTTTAACACTTTATGTTAATAAACAGCTTTAAAAATTAGCATTTCTGTGTGTTTCCAGGAATTTGATTGTTTGAATCCTTCATGGATGGTTGGAACATTAATTTGGTGACTAGCAGAGAAAGAGTGCATTGATTTTGGTTTTTGAGACAAGATCTTACACGAGTTATGGGCTGGCCTGGAAGCCACTGCAAAGTAGCCCAGGCTGTGCTCACTTTGTGATATTTCTTCTTTTTCCACCCCCAGAACGCTGGGATTACAGCCATGAGCTGTGATGCCTGGCTAGGAATATGGTTCTGTTAGAACTAAACGTGTGCTCATTTCTTAACCTGAGACATTTAAAAATTAGTTGGAGCCAGAAACAATTAACGGTCCAGATTTCTCTCCCTTTTTTTTTTTTTTGGCTTTCCTCTTACTTGTTTGTGCCCATTTTAATTAGAAAATAATACAGTGACACAATTAATTTTACCTGGCAGGCTCTGTTCCACAGCAACATGGGCATGTGTGAAAAATGCTGCTGTTTTGTTTTGTGTTGGTTTTTTTCCCACTAGCATAAGAATTTTTTAAAGCCTAAAAGTCTGTTACCATTTGAGCCTTTATAACTTCTTAGACAATATCTGAAATTCAGGCCATGGTTTTACATCTTAGGAAACCACATGGAGGTTAAAATGTGATTATTTGTTTTGATTTATGTATCATTCCACGTATTTTTGGCCAGCATTTCCATTTAGCCATTTTAAAATATAAAGCTCACACTTTCCGTTTAATTACATTTCTTCAGAAAGTGTCCAAGACCACAGATAACATTTTACCACTGCCACACATTTTAGTGGTTTATATTTGAAGTGAAGATTGATAAGATAAAGATAACATTTTAAATGCATGTAAAATAAAACTACAGTAGACTCAAATTTTAATTCATGTTACCATAGTGTCTCAATGAAACTAACCTGATTTTATCACCTCTTTTCGAAGTGCGAGTTATTTCTTACAGTTTTGATTTCTCTTCATATTTTCTCTTTGGAGAAACGACCAAAAGTCGTTGGAGCACAGATGTGCACAATCTTCTTCATTTCATCCTCTGTGTATCTTGTGCTCTGTGCATACCCCAATGCGTCATTTATTATGTTAAGTTAATAATCCATAGCTACAGAACAGTACGGGAATGTTAGACGGCAGACCATACATGCTAACACAGTAAATTCATGTGTTCGGCACAGCTGACAACTTTCCTGCTGTGGATAGCATCAGCTCTTTTACATTTGATGGAGTCACAAAATCCTGTCACATCTGGCCTAAGGAACTCTGAGGGGCAACATGCCATCCACAAGGGAACCCAGTACACATCAGGCCAACTCATGAGGCTCATGAGCCTCCCACTAAGAACCTTGCCTTCTAAAATGCAGGCAAGAGGACTGGAGAAATTCTGACTTCAAATCCCAGCAGCCCTGAAACAAAGAGCACCTCGAAATGAACTTTTGCAAGCCAGTATTTACAACTTCCGAAGGGTGCAGAATTCGGGTCTAAGTGCCTCTGATGTTAATCTTTTAGTTACTTTTGTTTGTGTTATTTCATAAAAGTTTAGGGTTTAGGTAAAACTAGAACAACAACAAAACAAAGGCAGGACAATCCCCATCTCTTGGCAGTCTTCGACCAAGCGTGAGACCTGACAGAGGAGTAACAGTTACTGGGCTTGGACAACACGACATTTTCCTCAGCCTGATTCTCGTTACCCTTCCTGCTCTACAGCATTGAAGTCAGGGTGGCGCTTGCTTTCTATTTACTACAGCAAAGTGACTTCGATGGGAGCAGTTATCATTCTTATTTCCATAGAACTCTCATAATTGCCTATTGTTTTTGGCAAAACCAGCATGATATTTGCACACACTATACACTCACACCCCTTTCCCACGAAACACCACTCCTGATTTTAAAATGCATCGTGCCTATACAGACTAGTTACACTAGTCTTGCAAGTAATTTCTTAAATTCGAGTCTGAGAAAGATCTCTCATTGTCAAGTAGAGTTATTGTATTAGAACAAACAAACAAGCACAAATGAAAAATGAGGCAGGCCAGTGAGAAGGCTCAGCAGGTCAAAGAAAAGACCCTGGCTGCCTAAGCCTGGCCACCTCCGTTTGATCCTTAGATCGTTCTCCACAACGCTGTCCCCTGACTTCCATAGGTGCGCTGTGGCACCAGTAGTGACACATCATGCAAGCACACACACAATAATAATAAATGAAAGAAAGAAAAAGCCACTGTTTAGATTGCATTTTATCTGTCCACAGAGTCCCTTGAAAGTGAGCTTCAATCTAGTTTCACTGTCTTTGTGCAGTCTGAATAAGGCTTAGAGGAAGGGGTCAGAGTCACTGTTTTACCAGACAGTAATGGCGCGCTAATGATGTTGGAGCAGCTTGGACCTCTGAGGGACAAAGCCTTTTGCACTCTGTGGTGATGCTCTCTGTGAATTCAATTAAAAAGGCAACTGTGAGCGGCAGGCAGTGCCTGTTGCTCCACTGGAGAGTTTCATTTACCACACTTCCTTCTCTCAGCCGTCAGGAAAGTCCTAGGTAAACTGGGCAGGCATTTTTGTTGGGTTTGGCTTATTTAGCTTTTATATAAATGGGGTTTGTAAATATCATAGCCAAGCCCTTGCTCCGGTTTCGGTGACTGCATTGACTTCACGAGCTGTGTCTGAAGAGTGAGGCCCATTGAGATGTGCAGCCAATCCAATTATTCTATTTCACTTTAATATTTTATTTTAAAACAAAGACTTACGCATCTGTCCTCCAACTTTGTGTGCAGCAGAGGACATCTCCGAGCTTCTGTGATTTTTGGTTTTGTGAGGAAAGAGTGTTTCATCTGTGTGTGTAGTATATATGTGTGCACATGGTATTCTAAGTGTGTGAGTGGTGTATTGTGTAGTGGGTGTGTGTAAGTGCACTTGGGTGCATATGGGTGCATGTGTGTATTTGTACATATATATAGCTATATAATGGCATATGTGCACGTGTGTACGCATGTGGCATATGTCTAGATACACATGCATGTGAACTTTCACGGACCCTAGAGCTCGCTGATCCATCCAGGTAGGCTGGCCAGTCATGTGTCTCAGGAACTCCTCAGCACTGATCTTTAAAAAGCTCAATGCTTTTATGTAGATGACAGTGGTCCAAACTCAGGTCCTTACGCTTGTGTGATAAGCTCTCTACTGAGTAAGCCAGCTCCTCAGCCTGATGACAAACATCTCATCCTCCTGCCCCCACCTCCCAAGTGCCAGGACTTGCACTACTCAGTTTGTGTGGTACTGAGATTAAACCCAGGGATCCATGCATTCTAGCCAAGCACTCTACCAATCCAGTCACATTCCTAAATCCGTTTGTAAGGCTTGGTAAGTTGTTGTTGTTGTTGTTTATTTCAATATGTTAATGAGGGCTGGAGAAATGGCTTGGCTGTTAGGCGTACATTCTACTCTTGTAGAAGGCTGGGATTCACTTCACTTCCTAGTGTCCATATAGCAAAGGTTCACAAATGCTTTGACAACTTGCTTATTTTACACCTGGTGCTCCAGCTTGGCTCTGGACACCTCTGGCCTCCATGGACACCTGTACCCTATACAGACAAATACACATTCCCATAATTAAAAATTTAATTTTTTAAGTTCACTTCCTGAGCAAACGTTCCCTCATCCTGCGATCTCTGAGTTGTTGGTTCTACTGGCTCCACAGAGAGGCTTCTAATTTCTGGAACAACAACAACAAAAAAATTCCTCAGGGTTCAGTTTTCTTCTAAAATGTCAATTCCAGAGTCCAGGAAATAGGAAGCCATAGTAGCTGTCTGAAGGCTGGAGATGGAACCTTGGTCAGTGTTCTGTGAAAATGAAATTGAAAGTAATGCTGAGGTAATGACTAGCTTCCCTGGGCTGGGGAAAACGCTCTTCTGCTAGCTAGCTAGGAGTTCTCATCTGAGTCAGTTCGTCTGCAAGATCGATTCTTCCTTCAAAGCCAGGTGGGCCTTCCCGCCTCTGAGAACAGTTGGTGCAGAGATTATGTGACCCCCACCCAAGAGCAGACCATTCAAAGGAAACTGGCATTTCAAGCACCGTAGATAGAAACACTTGCCAGCACCTCACCAGGACACTCCTAGACAAATGTCAGCCAATCAGGACACCCCAAGACAAATGTCAGCCAATCAGGACACCCCTAGACAAATGTCAGCCAATCAGGGGTCCTGAACCTCAGAGACCCCTCAGCCCCACCCTTACTGCTATAAAAACCCAATTCTAATTGAGCTCGGGGGCTCTCCGGATATTCCAATATGTTGAACATGCGGAGAGACCAAGTTTGCAAACTTGATTAAAATAAAGACGCTTTGCTTTTACATATGGGACTTGTTTTCCTTTGTTGGCTTTTGTGGGGACCCACGGATTTGGGCATAACAACCTCAAAGCTTCAACATTCCAACTCACTTATTTGAAATGGAAATGCGAGGCATCCTATGTTTCACGACAAAGGTAAAATCAGTGATCACCGCTCAGGCTCAGCTGGGTCTGGAAAGGAAAGGGGATAGTCCGTCTGCAGATCTCTGGCTAGATCTGTGTATGGCCTCAAGTGAAGGAAACTGCAGGCTCAGGTGGGTCCTGTAAGTCTAAAACAACAGTTTGACCTTTATAGTTTGAAGCTAAAAAGAGCCTGGTCTCACCCCGGTTTTTAGCACATTCCGCTAGCCCCCAGCTCACCAGGCAGCCTTTGGGTGCCTGTGGCTCCTGAGGGACCAGAGCTAGGTAGGTTCTGGGCGAGTGGGAGGCTGGAGTCCATCACTTTCTGGAAACCCTTCTTATCTCTTCACAAGTCAGGGACCCTATCTTGCTTACACAGCCGGATCTGAGGCCAGGACTCACAGTTGCCTGGCTGTATCTTCATTTCTTGTACCTGGATATCGATTGCCTTTAAGTTGGGAAAAGAGGCTGCAATCTCATTTGATAAGGGGATTTTGGGTGTCAAACTTCGGAACGTCTGAAGCTGGAGAGATGTGGGCCAGGGTATGCTGCCCGAGGGAATAGATAAAGGAAGAGATCTCCCGTTAAAGCAAAAGCCGTGCTTATAGTCAACCGGGATAAGTGAAGTTAAGCAGGAAAACCTAGACTATAAATCAGTGTAGGACGCTGAGGTCCTTATATGGGTAAGGACAGATAACTCTTATCTTTAAGGCTCTTTTTTTAGAGGAGAAACCCCAAGTTAGGGAAGTACATTCACTGTGAAGTGTTTTTTATTCTTTTTTGACCCTCAAACTTCCCCAGCCTTAAGAACTAATGCTAAGTTCAAAATGAGACCTTAAAAATCTTACCCACCACTCACCTGGAAACATGTAGGTGCATTGCTTTAAGTATGGGCCATGGAGTCACTCCAGAGCTGGGTCATCCTGGGCAAGGTGCCAGCATGCTCTGTGCTCTTTACATTAGAGGTGTTGCTACCTACCTAATAGGGCCTATGGTTGGCTGAAGCCGTTAATTTACATAAAACCCTTAGAACAATGCCTAGGGCATCCAAAGAACTCTAATTCCATAAACCATTAAAAAAAAAAAAACCAACAACAACTCTCTTACATGTTCTGGGAAGTGGCAGGTATTATTAGCTCCAGCCTGAATTCAGATTATTTGAAGACAAAGCCTGCAGCAGACAAATAACATTAGAGAGGAGGGGGGAGGGGAAGGGAGGAGACAGAGCAAGGTGGAATGGGGGAGAAGAAAGGGCAAGGGGGAGGGGAGGACACAGGGCAGGGGGGAGG
>LOEQ01000601.1:288297-298385 GCA_001685075.1 Bramus lutescens | reverse complement strand
CAGGGGGGAGGGGCAAGTCAAGAACGACTATGGGATTGTCCAGTCATGAGTGCAGTGCTTCAAAGGCCCTGGAAGGCGCAACACGGAGGCATCTATGAAAGTGATGTTCAGCCATGGCTTTTGACCGCCCCGCCCCCATGCCTCTCCTTCGCCCCCCTTGGAGTGTGTGTTGATAGAGAATTTCACACTGAGGTGTTGGAGACCCTGACACAGCCTGCAGTAAGATGCTGTCTCCTCTTAGACTTCACAAAGACTGGGAATCGGTGAGAAACTGTACTCTGCCACCTTAATGGATGGTAGACATATGGGTGGACAGATCTGGAGTCAGGTTTGCAAGTTCAAATTCATGTTCTGTTTGCCCCATCTGATAAGTACAGAAACCGAGTCCCATGGAGTACCTCACAATACCTTGTAACACACTCCTAAGACTGGGTTTTATGTCCCAAACCCACATAAATATCTGAGGCTTGCCTTTTGCCTCCAGCTGTTTGCTAATTTATTTATATTTGTATGCACGTATCTGCTTGTCTGTAGGTATACCTTATGTATGCAGTCTATGCGGGAGCCAGAAGAAGGCAATGAGTTCCCTTGGACTGGAGTTACAGGCAGTTACATTGAGACACCTGATGCCGGTGATAGGAACCAAACATGTGTCCCAAGCAGTAAGGGCTCTCAACCACTGAGGCATCTTTCCAGCCCCCATTTGATCACGAATCATGGGTACAGCTTCACTAACATGTGGGACCTTATTTATTTCTGCTGCAGAGTGTAATTTTGCACACAGCTTTATGTGACTAACGGAAGAATAGTGAAATGATTGGGAAATAAAAACCCTGAGGATTAAAAAAAAGATTTATCCTGGGAAGTGATTCAAAATGTACACTCTTTGCAAGCATGGCGAGACTTCCTCCAAATTTCAGTTAATGCAGGTTTAATTGCAGCTGAAGCTTTATTTTTAAAGTGATCTTTATGTGATATGAGAGGAGATAAGAGGAAATTGATAGAGAGCTGGGTTGATATTGCAGGGCTTAATCTTGCTGGACTGTGATTACAAGAGTATCGTCTTCTTCTGTCCCCTCTGCTCTATACAAGGTATTTGTGTGTGTTTCTAATTGTTAACGTGTATGAAGATTCCCCAAGAAAAAAAATACAATCAGGATGTTGTTTTCAAAAGACACAAACAGAAACAAATTGCTTCATATTGACAAGATTCATGGCTTTATTGCAAAACAGTTCCGGAGAATGCAGTTTGAGTGCTATTCACCAAAGTGAGTGACTGTCCTTGGATTGACTGCCATTTCCCCTCAGAAATTACCCATGAAAAAGTTTTAGAATTAGCATTGGTTTGTCTGGTTGAAAAAGAATGAAGACACAACTCTGTGTTCTGATCCAGTCATTCATGTGCCTTCTCCCCATCCCAGCGTTTGTGGAGATCCTGATGTCAGTGTTTGGACAGGGAGGCAGATCCTTCTGGATCTTCAGACACTTGCCCAGCACTAAGTGACAGACAATAGTCCAGAGAGTGCAGGGCTCCTGGTACCCAGGTGTTATTCCAGTTTTCCTTGGGCTTTTGGCTCATATCCCCGTCTACCTGGAACATCTCCCTACACAGCCCCTGCTGACTCCTGCTATCCTATCTATGAGCTACAGATTATGTTTTTCTGGACTAGAGAGGCTCCTGCCTCCCCCCGTGTTCATGCTTGCTCTTGCCCTGAGCTCTTCACAGCTCCTGTTTATAGGAGGGTAGACAACACAGCTTTTCTGTGTCCGCATGGTTCCTTCATGTTTTGCCCTTATCTCTTCGGCTGGTCTCAATGAAGGTATTGGCCAGATGTTGGAAGTGGATCGATATTTACCTGTTTATTTATATTTTTGTGGGTATCTGCATATGGTGTATATGTAGGTGCCGCCTCATACTGTGATGGTGTGCAGGGGTCAGAGGACAACCTTTTGAGAGGGAGTTCTCGCTTTCCACCTTGTTCCTTGAGGGAGGGCCTCTCTGGCTGATTTGGTCCTTGTGCAATATCCTCCACCCAGCTGATGTGTGAACTTCTGGATGATTCTCCTATCTGCTTCCCATCTCCCCATTGGAGTATGGGGATTATAGGTACACACCTGTGGATTCCAGGGTTTGGACTCAGGTCATCAGACTAATTTACTAATCCCTTTTACCCATTGAACCATTTCATGCTTTATTTATACCTGTTTATGTTTAAGGTACTTTAAAGGTAACTCTAGATCTTGCACTTTTGCGTAATCAGTACTTAATGGGTGTTTTAGGCAGTGTATGTTTAATGCAGCTGTTGCTAGGATTGGTTTGTTTTGCTTTATCCTTTGGTGTCAGGGATATACTCCAGGGCCTTGTGCGGCTAAGTGCTTTCCCACCAGAGCTGTATTCCCAGTGTCTGACTCTGAGTCTTGTTTTTATTTTGTCTTTTGTTATTCTCTTTTCTTCCACGATGCCTTCTCTTTTGTCTCACTTCCTGCCTTCTTTTAAATCCATTCTCTGCTTTTGTTGTAGCAGTTTCATGCTATGTGCTTTCTGGGTGATTCGCTGGAATGCTGTGTCAATATTTTTGTGGTTGATTTATTGTTCCCAGTATATCCATAGCTTACCATCATCACCACCGGAGTCCAACTAACCTCTTGCTCTATTGATGTATCGCATCGTGCATTCAGTTGATACAACGAAACTCATTCCCCCACTTTCTAGAGAGTTCTCTGATATCTGGTTGTCCTTGTTTCTGATGGGAACCATACTCAGGGTCTTCTTGGGTCTTCACACAGGGGTCTCTCCTCTCTGGTTGCTTCTCCTGTTAATCATTAGATTGATAGAGAACCCACAGGATGGTGAAGAAACAATATTGTAGAGTTGTCCTTAGACTACCACACGTGAAATCCACATTTGGACCCTCACCCTGCATCATGCATACATGCATAGACACAGTAATAAATACATCTACAATATTTTTTAAAAATGAAGAAAAGAGACTCATTTTGACTGGTTTTGGATAATTTGATTTGGATGTATTTTGTGTAATATTAAATTTAAAATGATCTATTTTATGTGTTTGGCATTTGCCTGTATTTATACCTGTGCACCGCATGTGTGCACAGTGCCTGCAGAAGCCAGCTGAAGGTGTCAGAGTCCCTGAAACAGATTTACAGATGGTTGTGATCTACCATGTACAGCCAGTGCTGTTAACCTCTGAGCCCTCTCTCCAGCCTCTTTATGTAGCTTTTTTTTTTTTTACATTCCTTTGTTTGGCACTTGCTGAACAGTTTACATATGTGACTAATAAACAGTTTTCCCAACTCTTAAATGGGGGCTGTTATTCTCAAACTACATCTTACTCTTTTCGTGGATTTCTTTCTGAAGGTTGCAACTGCCCCATGGTCCAGTTCAGGGATGCTCTGCTCTGCAAACTCCAGCTCTCTTGGCGTCTTCACTTGGGGGTTGTAGTTCTGTCTTAGCCTGCAGAGATTGTGGGTTCAGCTTGAGTTGGTTCCTGTGATTCATCTGGCAATTTCTCAGGGGATGAGTTCCCTGACCTCATTTGTGTTTTCTGGCACCAACTCTGCTGCTGTCCTGAAGGCCCCTGCTCCTTTTTCCTTTGTCACTTCAGGTTGGAGGACAGCTCTTTTGCCTCTGGTTTGATTTTCCGTCTTCTTATACAACGAGAGAGAACTTTCCTAAGATTTTGATAGGTTTACAGAAAAAAGTCAAACTGAGAAGTCAGACCCTAAAATGCTACCTTTGAAATCAGCAAGTCTGCTGCGGTTGTTCACACCGTTCGGAATGGGAACACTGGAAAATATGACGGTGAACTTCAGTGGGGAGAAGGTCACAGCCCATCATTAGGTCCCTGTGAAATGAGCTCATGTTTGTTACATTCAGACAATTGCCTGGCACGTGGCTAGTGCCCTCAGATGTTGGCTAAGAGCAGCAAACACAATCAAAGAGCATACACACGAAAGTATGATGCCCATGGGAAAACGAATGTTGGGTACCACGCACTGGAGACCTTAGGAAAACATCCAGCAGGAGCCTGCCCTAGCAGCTGAAGGTAGCGCTAACAATTCAGGCTAGCGTCAAGATGATGGCTGCCAGTATGGAAAATGGGATAGAAAGAAGTCATGATTGGGGAAAAAAGAACTTTGATGAGGTTAAGGGGGGGTGTGTGTGAAGAAGAATCTAGGAGAAGGAAGCCTTTGCCTGGAAGAACGCTGGTGTCATGAATGGAAACAAGGAGTTGGGTTTAATTCAGTTTGGGAGCTTTGACAACGGAGTGCAAAGCTCCCGGGGTCAGAAGGAGCGTGTTTGTTTCTGAAGAGTGAAAAAACACAGAGAGAAATCTACTGGGTCCTGGTATGGCTGTGATGATTAAAGCTGGAAGGTGGAGTAGGGAGGTGGGGATGAGGCAGAGGGTCCCAGGGCCATAAGAATGTATACTTTAGGGGGCATGTAGCTTGTTGATAGAGTGATCGTCTGACATGTGCTAGACCCTCAGTAGCACTGACGAACCAGGCATGGTGGGATGCGTCTGTGATTCTAGGTGGAGGCAGGGGAATCTGTGAAAGGTCACCCTCAGCAACACTGTGAGCAACACTGTAAGGCAGACATTCCACAGACAGAGCCCCTCCCACCTCCGTGCCTTCCCTACCAGGACACAACATACTAAAATCCCTCTGAAACCACAAACCTCAATGCGCCTCTCTCCTTCCTTAACTTGTCCTGTCAGACTGTCTTTCACAGCAATGACAAAAGCAGCCAGCGCGGGGTAAGAGATTAAGATAACATCAAATTTAAAGGGGGGAAAAATCAATTGCGTTTTCTTTTCAAGGTGTCCTCTTCTGAGTTCTATTCAAGGGGATTGTTGACACTGTGGTTACAGATGTGGGTTTTCTTCTTTTCCCTCTTCCCACCAGTGCGCAGATCCATTTATGCTTCCAAATCTGAAAACGTCCTTTAGGGGGTAGTCAATTTAAGCTGAAGGTGAGTGGAGGCCATTAGTACAGCTTAATTGGAGGGACATACGGAAGATGGAGTCATCCTTCATCGCACTAGAGAGTGGAAGGAAATATTCTTATTGTGTCTCTATTCACTTTGTTTGATATTTCTACTAAAAGGAGCTGTGCAAAAATAATGCAGGGAGTAATAGAAGGCGGCTATAAATTGCTTTAAAGCCCTTTTTGGTGATGTTTATTGGTGTTGTTCATAAGTAAGAAAAATTGAAATAGCACTTGATGGTACTTTCAAAGGGTATTCAAAATACCCTAGCTGGAGGTACGATACGAATGTGACACCTTTGCATTTAGTTTCTTATAAGAACAAATGTGGAAGTCTTGTGGATTATTTCAGCCATAACATAACTCTAGGTAATTTTGAGAAAACAACCAGAAATTAGGCTGACAAATAATATTTCCAGTTATATGCAGAAATCACAAAGACATTTTAGGTCTGTAAACAACTTATCGTCTCAGTTACTTTTCTATTGCTCTGCTAAGATATCATGACCAGGGCAACGTATAGAAGGAAGAGTTTATTGGGCTTCAAGTTTGAGAGAGTCGGACCATGACCATCATGGCAGGGAGCATGGCAGGAGGCGGACAGGCCTTGTCCTGGAGTAGAAGTTGAGAGCTTACAGGTTGAGACAAGAACTATGACCAGAGAGAGAGCAAGAGACAAAGACAGAGGCAAAGAGACAGAGAGAGACAGAGAGAGAGAGAAGGAGAGACAGAAGCAAGGAGAGACAGAGACAGAGGTAGTGATAGACACAGAGAGAGAGACAGACAGAGAGAGAGAGAGACAGACAGAGATATCTGAGAATGGCATAGACTTTTTAAACATCAAAGCCCCAGTGACACACCTCCTCCAACAAGACCCCTCCTAGTCCTTTTCAAACAATTTCTACTAACCAAGCACCAAGCATTCAAATACATGCACCAGTAGAAGCCATATCATCCAAACCACCACACTTATGTTCACACATGAATGGCAAATGTACAATATTACAAAAATCTTCAGTTTCAAATTTTATTTATATTTATTATTTATTGCTGGGTAGTGGTGGCACACACCCTTAATCCCAGCACTCAGAGGAAGGCAGATCTTTGTGAGTTCAAGGCCAGTCTGGTCTACAAGAGGTAGTTGCAGTATAGGCTCCAAAGCTGCAGAGAAACCCTGTCTCAAAAAATGAAAAATAAATAAAAGTTTTTATGTATTTATATATATTATTTATATATTTATTATAAAATAGATGGAAGGCAAGCTGGGCATTGTGACACTCACCTTTAATCCTAGCAAGTGGGAGGCAGAAGTGGGACTATATAGCGAAACCCTGTCTCAAAAAAAATGATGGAAAGCTATTTCAAGTAAATAAGTATAATTAGTCCCTATGGTTAGGATGCATAGATAAGAAAAAAGTTCATTGAGACATCTTTCATTTCACTGCTACAAAGAAGCCAGAGGCTTCTACTATGAATAGTGTATGAATGTGGCCACACTGATGAGCAAGTAAGCAAGATAGAAAATCAGCTCTGAGACGTAGGAACATCGCTGTCACTGCCTGACCTGGTTCACAGGTTTTTGGAAATTGGCTTATGAGAGGAGTATACAGGAGTCAGAGCTGTGGGTTTGAGAACCCCTAGAGTGCGTAACGAGCCATTCTGGAGGGAATTCAGAAGGCTAGAACGCCAACAGAAATGTGCACAGCCAAGTCTGTGCTCATGAGGTCTTGTAGGACGGAAAAGACTCTATTGGGAACTGTGTTCCATGACAGCCAGCAGTGTTACCTTCTGACAAAGAACCTGCCCGTGTCCTGGAAGCCGCAGGGATCTAGTGCTGTGGGATAATCCTTCTGTAGGCTGTGAATATGGATTACTCTCATTGGTTAAGAAGAACGCTGCTTGGCCTATAGCAAGGCAGAATAAGGCTAGGCGGGAAAGGCAAACTGAAACTACAGCGAGGAAGAAGGGCAGAGTGGGAGGGACCAGCCATGCGGCAAAATATAGACGAACAGAAATAGGTTAATATTTAAGTTGTAAGAGCTAGCTAGTAATGAGCCTGAACTGTAGGCTGAGCATTTTGCAATTACTATAAGCTATAAGCTTTTGTATGTTTATCTGAGACCAAGCAGTCGGGACAAACAAAACAAAAAAACAACCTCTACCTCTGTTTACAGACTAGTACTCAGGGGGTGGCAAAGCTAATAATGTTCGCTGCGCTTAGAAGGCTTTATAGTGAGGGTTAAAATCAGGAAAATATATGTACAAAATCAGTGAAAAATAATGTATTTAGCCATGGACACGGCTAAAGCTGCAGACAGGTTGGGCACTGATGGCTGTATTTGTTAAATATGGGCCCTGTTAGAGTGATACTATCCAGCCTGCCATAGGACAATAGGAAAAGTACCTTGAGAGCAAGACCCATTCATCGAAGGCCGCCACGGGGTTTCTGTGCCTGAAAGCAATTGCCTTAGGAAGCATTTTTCTAGGCTCAGCCAGACAGATGCATAGCAGCCACTGTCAAATTACATGTTTTGCTGGCAGGAGAAGTTGGCAGCATTCTTCGTATGGTACTGCAGTTGAAAGCATGCAAGATGGAACAACGAACGGGGTCATGAAGGTTTTCAACCAGGCTCTGGAAAGGTGCTGAGGCCAGGCAGCATGCAGCATGGTTAGACTTTCTACACTGATCTCCTGACTGGTCTGTGTATGAGGCTGGGGCAGTGAAGCAACAACTGTAGCAGAGACTCCAGGGTGCCGGAGACGCCAGGCACATGAGATGTGCTTTGGAAGGAAAGCTGTGAGCACGTAGCAGATTTGGCCTAAGAAAGACCACATATACTGCACGCAACAGAGCAGGAAGGGTGGGGACACTCAAGAGCATAGATGATGCCATTACGCCCAGGTGCTGGACATGGGTTTGCCCTTTGCCCTGATGGGTTTTGGTCTTGCTTTGGTCCAGTATTCCCATGCTGTGCTCCCATTCTTCCCTTTTGGAATGGTCATGTGTACTCCCTGCCCTTTTTTATTGGAAATATCTATCTTAGTTTTTGATCTCACAGTTAAGAGATTGCGTTGAGTTTCAGAGCAGACTTTAAATGAAGAAATTTGAATAATGTTGGAATTAAGACTTGGGAGACTCATGGATGTGAGGTCAATGACTTTGGCATTATAAAATGGCATCAGCCTTTGTACATTGTTATGTATTAAAATGATGTGTCTGGTGATGGGTGCCACATGACCATCTTCATTGTCAGCTTGACTGGATTTGGGGTCATCTAGGAGAAACTGTCTTGAGCATGTCTTGGAGGGCCTTTCACAAAGCATTGTTGGCATTATCCCATGGTTGGGGGTGGGTGTCCAAAGCTAATAAAGAGAAAAATGAATAATAATATAAAATAAATAGAACTAATAAGCAAAATAATGCTAGCTTGGAATCCCACAGCGACAGTCTGATTTTAACCTATCATCAGTGACGGTGTCCAGTCTAATAGCTGTCTCTGTTTATTGATCTTCACCCAGGTGATTGCTGGGGAAAACTTAGAGAAATGTGAACTAGAAAATGTAAATTTCTTAGGCAAAGAGATGATTTCTCTTAGATATTTTAATATTGTCCCTAAGGGTAAGTTTGCTTTGAGATACTGGGGAAGGTTTTCTTTAAAAAGCTCTCTCTTTTTTCTTCTTCTTCAAATATTTACTTTGTGTTGTATTCCAAAGGCCCAGTTTTCCTGCATCGGAGTCCTCTAGGGTGTCATGTAAAGTCATTTTTCCTGCCTTTTTGGTCTATGTTGGCCCCCAACTATTGGCAAAATATGCTCTTCCTTGTAATGATAGCTTGGCATTCAAAGTTATTTCATCAGTTAGGAATCAAAGGAGCTGGGAAAGGCACCTAGAATAGAATTGTCATGTTCAATGCTAAAATAGTTAGAACTTAGAGTAACAGTGTTTCATACTGAGGAGAAAGTGCTGTCTTTAGTCTGTTTCCCAAGAGGAGACCCCGGGAGGTCATTAGCAGAAGCCCAGGGATGCTCTGGCCTGGTCTAGTCTGGAATCAGGGAATATTAGCATATACCTGCTCAAAAGGCAAAATTCACGTCACAGTCAGAGAACTCCTGGTTCTGTGCACTTGGAGAGCCTCAAATTTACATGTGGACTACAGTCTGTCTCCAAAGCATTCATTCATCGCTTTCTCTACCCCAGGAGACTGTACATCGCTCACCTAACGGAGAACAAATTTGCCGTGAAAGAGAAACCACCCAGGAGCATGAGACTCTTCCTTGTCAATGACCACTTTAAAAACAAAGGCAAACTTGTGACACTCTCCTATAGGATACATATGCTGGGATATAAGATGACACCTTGTAAGAAACAGTTGACATTTTCCATTATGAGACTGAATATTTTGTAGGAATAAATATTTGCATGAAAGACTAATCTTTAGATCTTCAGATTATGGCAAATGATAGTGAAATAGGAGATTTTAAAAAATGCTATTTTGTTTATAAATATTAGAAAAATTTACTTAAAATTATCAAGGAAAGTTAAAAATATATTAGTCAATTCCTTTAAAAAAATTTGCCTCTTATAGCTCCACAAGAGTCGTAGCAAATTTTGTCATGATCCACAGAGTTTCAAAGATGATACCTAATTTTCTTTTAACAGAAAATAAAATACTTGTGTACGGAGCCATTTTTGAGAACATTTTAATAAGAAATTGATTTCTTTTAGGTATGCCTTGATTTATTTTTTCTTTGAAATGCAAGTTTCAATTTTTTTCTGTAGTTGAAAAGAAATCTTGCTGTAAAAGTAAGAAACGATTTTTAAAATGCAGCCAGGTAATGGGTAATCTATTAAACTGGGTCTTTACTGATTGGGGGTGAGTCCCTTGTCTTCTGTCTCAGGAATAACGATTTGCCCCCAAATTCAATTCTTTCTTGTCTTGGAAAAGTGCCCTGTAGGGTCTGGTGATATGAGGCAGGTAGCAGATAGTCTTTATAGTTCTGAACAACATCACTAGGTTTTCCTCTTTGTTTGTTTCCTTCCTTCCTTCCTTCCTTCCTTCCTTCCTTCCTTCCTTCCTT
>LOEQ01000601.1:251422-288017 GCA_001685075.1 Bramus lutescens | reverse complement strand
GAGAGAGAGAGAGAGAGAGAGAGAGAGAGAGAGAGAGAGAGAGAGAGATAAGAGGGGAGGGGAGGAGAGGAGAGGAGGAGAGGAGAGAGTGTGAGCTACACAGTCATGTGACTCTTGAAGTTCAGAATTTATGGTGTGAGCAGCAGATGCCCTGTGGGTGCTCCCTGAAGATATTAAAATGAAATACCCCTCATCTACCATGAAGACCCTGCTTCTTGATCCAAGCTATATTATGTCCTTGTTGTTGTGGTGTAATAACATAATGTTCATCATTTCCATCATTTGGAACTACAAACTCAATGACACTGAGTACATTCACAATGTCTAATCGCCACCATCACAGTCTGCCATGTTTTTCTTGCTGCTGTGATGATATGGGCTAAAGAAACAGCTCAGGGAGGAAGGACTTACTTTGGCTCATGGTTTGAAGGTCCAGTTCCTCATGGAGGAGAGGTCATGGCAGCTGAGGAGGCTGGCCCACGAGAGTGGGGTACCTAAAGCAGCTTATACTTCAGGGGATCAGGAGGCAGATGGGGCTAGAAGTGAGGCTAGACTTATAATTCTTACGGCCACCTTCCGAACTTCTTCCACCCCTTTAAGTGTCCATAACCTTTACAAACACTTTTACCAACTGGAGCCAAGTGTTAAAACACATGAGCCTCGAGGCAGGGGGAGAGGGGAGGGTAGAAGGGTGGAGGTGAGGTGTGTGCATGCTGGATTTCACATTCAAATGAAACAGCACCTTCATCCTTCCTTGTAACTATTCCTACTGTTTCCTTCTCTGTCTCTCTATGCTTGTTTTAGGAACCGCATGCAAACAGGGCTAGACCTTGGTGTCTGTATTATCCTGTACAATACTTTTAATATTTAACAATATTATGCATATATCAAGATTTTGTTCCATTGGATGGCCAAATATTCTCCGCTGTATGTGTTTGCCACATATTCATTATCTTTTGCCACTTGGGTTGTTTCTTTATCTAGTTATTTTGCATAATGCTGTTATGAATATGGGTGTGAAAATACCCACGGACTTGCTTTTTTTTTCTTTTGAATGGCTGCCTAGGAGTGAAGATATTAGATGACATGCTAACAAAGTTTTTTTCTACAGAGGCTGTACGTGTGTGTGTGTGTGTGTGTGTGTGTGTGTGTGTCCGTTCTTGCATGCACATGCCCATGCAATGGAGATGTAGATCCAGAAAGAGTGTGGTCAATCTCTACAGTGCACTCTGTCTTTTTTCCAAGAGTGCAATCATTTTATTTCTCCCAACTACGTCTCATTTATCACGCTGATGATAATGGGAATATGCTCTGATTGGAGCTGAATCTCTCATTTTCTGGGAAATTCATTTAGATTGTTGCCTAGATAAAAATGATTTTAATTAGATTGCTCTACGGAGGCCGTCTGACGCAGATGCGCAATTGTCTGCAGCTCAGAGCTTCCTAGGCAGACTTCCCCTGCTCTCCTATGTCTATTTTCCTCTTTGCTCCACTTCAAAGGGATTATTCTCCGTTTTCTCCAAACGCAGACTGAAACCTTGCTCATAGAATTTCTTGCCATGCTCTCGCCCTCTGGGTCTGAACCCCTGTCATGTTCCTAGCTCCAGCCCCGCAGGTGTGCCGAGCTGAATGCGATCCCTACCTCTTTGCCCTGCTTGCTCTTGCTCTGACTTGTACCTGGAAATGCATTGCCTCATCAATATTTGTTTGGCTTTGTAAACCCGGGATTTCATGCTGCCTCCTTCATAGACTCTTTTTGTTCTAGCTGTGTTCGACTTCCCCCTCCTTACTCAGCACCCTCTGTGCCCCCGGGGTGCTGAGCTGCTCTACTGTGGATGGTTTCTGTCCCGTGGCTTTAGGCGGGGAGGCTCTAGGGAGCCCTGTCAGAAGCCTGGAGGAAGGTGGAAAGCTCAGTCCTCTGCTCCTGGTGTGAGGTCGCTGTGAGTTCCTGTCACCTTTGACTGCTGCCTGCTGCTTCTCTCTGGGACGCCATCCTCCCCGGTTCCCAGCTTACCCCCTCTTTATTTGTTCCTTTGACCCGAAGGTGCTAACAGCTCCCGCTGACACTGACTCCAGGTGGCCTTGTTATGGTTTCCCCAGACTCGAGCCTCGACTTACGGAAGTCCCTCCCTCTGCAAACCGTCTTGCTTCAAATTCTCTAAATCCAGTCCGCACCTTGGTTCCTGTGGAACATTTCTGCACAGAGAGACCTTCTGCCCCACCGTGCAGAGGACCCAGCCTCATCCAGGTCCCGGAAGTAGCTTGCACTTACTTTTGGAAACTGACATGCATATCACCTGGGGTAGGGATTAGTGCGTATACTTCTATTCCATTTTTGGTTTGTTGATTTCTTATGGGAGTGAGCTGCATTTTATTTTATCTTTTTCCTTGTGTTTCTTCCTTTGAAAAATAATTTTTAAGCGTCTGTTACACAAGCCACAACTGAAAGTGAATAATTTTGGTTTTAGGTAAAAGATTTAGCAGCCCTTCACTGTAGATCCAGCGTGACCAGTGCGTGTTGAAGGTTACCCTCTGAAAGGTCATCAAATTTCAAAGAAAGAAAGACATTGAAAATTTATTAAAAGCAAATGAAAACCATATTAAAATCGTATTATTAAAAAAGCTGTAATGGACTTGATTAAATTGTGAACTCGAATTAATAGCTGCTTCTATATGGAATCATTAATTTTAAGGATGCTGGAGCTGTGTTGTTTTAGGCCGCAACCAATTTATAATTAAACTAACTGCAGAATCTTACTTTCTTGCAATCCGCGTGATATCCAGGCAAAGCCAGAGAGCCCTGCTCTGTGAGAATGGTGTAAAAGCAAGTGGGCCTATGAGTCCTGCAGAGACGTCTACCTGACATGCCAGTCTGACCAAAGGCAACCTGTGTTCTCTGTTATTGGCAGCTCACATTCTCCACTGACCTCCTGTTCCTTTTTCGATAGTGACATCCTCATAAATCATGTCTTTTTCATAATTTTCAGCCAATGTCAACATTCCTCCTTCAGCCCTTCCTCTTTCATTTCTTTCATAATTATTTTGATGTATTTGAAATTAATTCTGTGTACTGGTAAATAGGAGATGTCTTTGTCAATCTCTTTCATGAATGTCCTTAGACCCACTCACTCCCTTATAGACAGCCACTCCTGCGTACTTACCAGTACTTCTAGAGATTTTAGTCCTTATAAAGTAAAATGAAAATATGATCATTTCTTCTTTTCCCTTCATCGAGTTGCTTACTAAATATGACCCTGTGTACTTTTTTTAAAAGTGAGATTAAATGAGGTGAAGTTTATTCCTAATCCTTTTATGCAATACCCAGAACCCCAATTCTGACCCTGAGGAAGTGCATGGTTCTACGTTTGGGGGTTTGCATACAATTGTGTAAGTGCTATCAGAGCAAGGTAGAAGGGATCAGTGGTTTTTGAAAGGATTTCTTCATCCCTGCTCACAGCCAGTCCCCACCCCAGCTCCAGCACCTGGCAACCTCTGATCCAGTTTCTGCTTCGATTGCCTTACCTGGCTCTGAACACAACACTGCGTGGCCTGGGGGTCTGGCTTTAAGCTCTTCACCTGGCTGCTGCAGGTGTCGCAGTTTGCGCTTCTCTGCTGCTGAATGCACACCTGTCCTCGTCAGTGTAGAGAAACCTTTCTTCTCCACCCCCATCCGTCGTTGCTGGGATGGAGTTTGCTATAAGGATGCGCTATAATTTAATCTGCCTCCCGGCACCATTTCTTCCTCACAGTATTCCTCTTTCAAGCACATGCCACTTCCCCAAGCCCCCACCACCATGCTTGCGCTCGCTCTCTCTCTCTCTCTCCCCCTCTCACATGTCCCAACAGGCGATTAGTCCTGGTGCTATTTAGCATCCATCTGAGACCTCCCATAGCGGGTAGAATGAGTAGACAGAAGGGTAACCTGGGTTTGATAGCTTAGTGCTTCGTCTGTGCAACAACCAGGTCAAGACTCCCAAGGCTGATGTCCTATTCACCCAGTAAGAATCAGAACAGAAGAGACCATTTCTAGAAGATGTAAGATTCCATGGCTGTAGACGTGAGCCCAAGAACATCGTTCAGGCTTTACTCTCTCCTTGGGACAGCGCAGAACTCTGGGGCGCATCTCTATAGCCCTTGGTTTGGATGGCCATCTGCCTGCACCCCAGGCTTCCCAATTCCCTTCCAATTGTCTTCCACATGGACGTTTGGGATAATGACATATCTGCCCATTTAGTACTGTCCAGGTGTATGGCGAATTAATTATTTTCTTCAATGTAACCACAACATATTGGACAAAACCGACTTAAGAAAAGGTTTATTTTGGTTCACGGCTTGAGTTTACAGTCCATCACGGCCAGGGAATCATAGTGGCAGAGTCACGAAACGGAAGCTGGCTGTATGCACCGTCAGGAATGAAATGGTTGCATGCTCAGGATTCTTTTGGTTCAGTTCTGTGCCCCAGCCCATGGAAGAACGCTGCCCACAATTAGCCGGCCTTCTAGCTTCATGCCCCTGCCTCTGTTCGGCTATTGCTGAGGCAGAACTGGCCCTGATGAGCCTGGCCCTAGGAGACCTGGCTGCATGCTCCCCTCATTAACGGGGGCAGGAAAGCTGACCCTGGTGGCGTGGGCGTGGGCGAGCTGACGGGACCATCCCAGCCGAGGCCTGTACTGACCAACTCAGCCACCACCCAGGCTCAGATCCTGTGCTTAGAGTTGGCCCCACCCCAGTATCTACCCCATCTGTGACCCGTTGGAACGTGTGAGGGGCCCAGTCCTGCAGAACCAAGCTGCAGAATTTTCACGATACCCAAGATCCTTGAGAGGAGTTCCGGTGAAGGTCTGCTTGTGATGGTGTGCCAAAAGCCAGAGGCTTTGAACCAGACCAACAGCTCATTACAATGAACAATTGCAAGGAAAGCTGTTTGGTCATGGGGTCTACCGTGTGACACACCGCAGCTCCCAATACCACTGTGAGGAAGGAAGAGGTGATGGAGAGGCGGGAAAGATGGAGGAACAAAGTGTTTTTTAATTAATATTTTTATTTTCTTTATTTGAGGGGAGGCGCTGAAAGAAGGAAGGGTGGATACGGAGGGACCGGGAAATGAGTGGGATTGGGGTGCCCGATGTGAAAATTCCCAAAGTCAATAAAAAATTATGTTTAAAAACAAGAAGAAAATATTGTTCTAGGGGTTGCCATACGTTTCCAGAAATAAAGATGGATATAGAGCAGTATTTTAGGTGGCCATGTTGATCAGATAGAATCTCCAAAGGTCTACTGATTATTTGAGATTTTTCCTTTCTTTTTTTTTTTAATTGGTTATGAGAACAAACATTTCTTTATGTATCAGCCCACGTCAGCCGAGGCTAAGGGAACTCCGCCTCCCACTGATGAACCCTCAGAGACACAGCTTGTTTCCAGATTCCTTCTTCCTTGGTTTGCTTTTTTTGAGTCAGCAGAGAAGCCAGAAAAATGATTGTAGGATTAAACAAGAACACAGACCGTAGCTTTTAGTGGCACTCTTGTTCCCAGGGATTGCAGAAGATTTCATTTCTAGATCATTTCTATCTTGTTATTATATCCTTATTTCAAAATCCTGAAATTTTTGCTAATATGGAGTCACTTTCACAAATGAGATTCATACTTAAATATCTTCACGGAAAGTATAGTTTTGTTGAAGAACATTCATCTAAAAAATACTGCCTATTACCCCAGAAATCTTTCTGAATTTGATTTGGAGAACACTTCTGGATATATAATAAATGACATTAATTTGGCTTTCACAGAACGTACTTTATCTTCTGACAAATTGAAACATTCTAGTAATGATTTAAGGAAAATAGCAGCAAGTTTGACTCTTTGGGAAATGGAACATGTAAATTCTCCTTTCTGTAAATGATATCTAGATTTATTTATCCTTTCTTTCTTAGAAATGTAATTAAGGTAAACCCCAGAAGTCACACGAGCAGGGACAAAAAAGTCTAAGAGTAAAAACATCATCGTTGGGGAGAGGCTTATTTCAGAGCCCTTTTCTGTCTTGAAAACTACGTTTCCCTGGCTCCCAGTGCCATGTCTACAGCTGTATATTAGAGCGTTGCCCAAGCCTCATCAGAGAAGCTTCTTGCAACAATTGGTAATTAATACAGAGACCCACAATTGGATAAAATATGGATGATGAAAGGTTTTGGGTTGCATGGCCCCTCATGGAGTGCCTCTATGGTTCAGGCATCTACAGAAGAAGAGGCAGAAAGATTCTAAGAACCAGAGATTGTGATGACTCCAAGACAGTAGTGTCTTCCAGCTAGAACAGGGCTGGCACACACATGGACTCACAGACAAACCCATAGAGACTTTGGCAGCATGGACAAAACCTGTAGAAGCTCAAGCTGGACAGAACCCCAGAATCCTGGAAAAAGGAAGTGGACACAAAGCCCCACCCCAAACCAAGAAGCTGTTTACAACTGATAACTGTTGCAGGAGGGAGAAACCAGCTTTTTTTAGTGGAGGGACGCTGGGTAAATCAACCACACCACAGGGCAAGCCTGATCCTTAGGAGGACACTGGGTATATCAACCACAGGGCAAGCCCAATCCTTAGGAGGACACTGGGTATATCAACCACAGGGTGAGCCTAATCTTTAGGATGACACTGGGTATATCAATCACAGGGCAAGCCCAATCCTTAGGAGGAGTCAGTTAACACAACACACACCATTTGTTTTAGAGAGAGAGAATTCAGTGGGTAGGGAGGTGGTAGGGGATCTAGGAAGAATTTTAGGAGGGAGAAAGATTATGATCAAAACATATTGCATGAAATTTTCAAGTAAAAAACATCAAAAAATTACATTTCCCCCATGTATTACTACACATTATTTTCTATGGTAGCGGCCACATGCTTATTCCAACATTTATAAGGTTAAAAAAAGATACAAAATTATTTTTAAAAACTAACAGCTGATATGTTAACAACAGAGCTGCTATGTGGATGCTGAACACTTTGATTTTTGAACTTGCTCTGTGGTCAATTACCTTAGGATGCCTCAAGCCTAGAATGACTTTGGCTGAGTTGAGTCAATGAAATATTTATGGATCAAAGCGGCCCGGAGATGCTTCCTATGGGAACGTGTGTAGTATTTATACAGCACCCTCTTTGATGTGCTCAAAGTGTTTTGCAGACATTATAGACTTCATCTGAGCCACCCATGAGGCAGGTTGGGGGGAAAGTGAGTCTTGTTTATGAACACGTACAGTACAAGGAAGAGCTGCTCGGAGTCTCACAGTGGGGCTGTGACCAAGCAGGAAGCCCTGTCTGTTTCAAGGTGTGAGGAAAAGGATTAGTTTCATGGCATCTGCAGAGAAATTTAACCTCTAAACTACTGATTTCCCAGAGTACCTAGTACCCTGTGCTCTGTGACCCCTCCATCCCATTTCCAGTTCTTGAATTCCACTGCCAAGTCCACAGTCATAGTGTGATCCATGGGGGTGGGGTGGGAACTAGGCTTTGGCAGGACATAGCCATGGCTCTGAGTCCTGGCGTTCATGTTCATGAGGAAGATATCTTGGAGGAACTCAGTTAACTCACTTGACATTCAGTTTCTTCATGAGGCGTTACCGTCCAACAGAGACTATGCGAGAGAGTCCTGATCACAGGGTCTGACACAGAACAGGTTCTTAAATGCTGTGCCAATAAGACTAGACCCTTGAAGTTTGCAGAGAGAGGCAAGGCGCAATCTACCTGCCCCCCTCAAGGGTCTGGCCATAGGTTTCTAAAGGAATGATTCCAGGGAAAGCAAAGTTGTTGTGATAAAGTTATCTTTCTAGACAATTTCATTGTAAGGAGGACATTGTCCAAGGCTGAACGTCTGACTGATGAGCGTTAGCGGGATCTGGGAACTGCATTTGTTAGCTTTTCTATTGCTATGACAACACATTGAAGAAAACACTTACTACAGGAAAGGTGCATTTGGGCTCATAGTCTCAGCCTTTGGTCACTGGGCCTCTTTGGTTCTGGATTGTATGAGGCAGAAATCACAGCGGGAGAAAGAGGTGGAGCCAGGTTGCTCAAATGATGGTGACTGGGAAGTGGGGGTGGGGCTCATTCGAAGGAATGTCCTACTTCCTCCCCCTGGGCCCCATCTCTAAAGTTCCTACCATCACTGTCTCTAAATAGGCCACCTGCTGAGGGCCATTCCTATATGTTGGGGGTCATTCTGGCTCTAAACCACGACAGAGCCAAGCCTGGAGGGTGCCGGGTTCTTTGTGTAGCAATGGAGCTGTTTGCTGGGAATCAGTAGCTTTAGCGATGCAGGACTATGGTACAGTACATTCTGAGGTGAACCAACTCCCACGGGAGACAGAGGAAGTCATGAGGTAGAGAGAGGGCAAGGGTTTACATGATGATAAAATAAGGAGCGACTTTAGAGCTAAGAAATGATAAAAACTGAAGCCCGTTAAGGGTGCCCTTTGGGATCTTGTCCTGGATGTGCTCCTGTGACTAGGGTGGCAGAGAAATCAATGCATCTAAAGGCTGAAGGAAGGAACTCATTGTACCTGTTAGCAACGTATGTTTTAAATTAATAATTCTCATGGTTGCATTGGGGAGATGCTCAGTGGGTGAAATGGTCACTGTGCAAGCGTGAGGACCTGAGTTCAAATCCCCAGCACCTACATAAATGTCAGATGTATAACCTCAGCACTGGGGAGGTAGAGACAGGTGGATTCTGGGGACTCCACCTGTCAAGTCAGCTTAGTCAAAATGGAAAACTCCAGCTTCATTAAGAGCCCCTGCCTCAAAAACCAAGGTGGAAAACAATAGAGGAGGACATTTAGCATCAATTTATGGCTTCAACATGTTCATGCAGAGGCAATTAAATCTGCACATGTGTATATACGCTCACATAGACTCATGCTAACACACACACACATACACACACACACACACACACACTCCCAGAAGCACAGGCACACATACGCAATAATATACTTGCACATGTACTTCTACACATGGACATACACACAGTCAAAGCACACAAACTCACGTGCATTCACACATACTCATTTTGGGTTTCCTGTATAATCATATTCTATCATGTGATAATGCATGTCTATTTTGATAATCGAGAGAAGAAAAACGTAATTTCTAAAGAGAAAAAAATGAAGAGCTAATTTATTAAGTAGGTACATTTGGGTCTCGGAAATTCTCTATAGGGAGTGTCCACTCGCTCATCAGATTTCTGATGAGCCTGCTACAAAGGGACAGGTCCAAGTTGTAACCTAGAGACAATGGGCTGATAAAAAGCTGATGCTCAGGGAAACAAAAGTTCTGGTTTGTGGCCTCTGCTAGTTTCCATTGTGCCAATGCCCTGCCAGACTCCATGGTCTATTTCTGATAACCAGGGTGACGTCACTGGGGAGGGAAGGCGGCAGATCGGGAATAGCTGGCAGCAGGCGGGTGGTGGGTTAGGTGTTCTGGAGTCGACACGGGAGCAGGAGAACTGTTCTCCTCAGCACAATCCCGGCACACCATTTATAAACTTGCTGATGCTCTGAATTCAACAAACAAGGTCAGCAAAACTTGGCAATTGAGAGCCCTGGCTCTCCACCACTGTCTGGCCCTGTCAATCACTGCTTAGCTACAGGATCTCCGGATGCGCCCTGTCTGGCCGTGGCCTCCTTTTCAGCTCTATACAGGTGCTGAGACGTTAAACAAGCTCTCGGGTGGGAAGCATTCAAGCAGCACATGACAAGTAGAGTTAAGGCTGAATGGTCCTCCGCCAAGTCAGCTGTGGAGTTCCTGTTTATTTTTGGGGTGCTCATAGCTGAGATCAAGTCAAGGGGAGGCTCTTGTGGTGGGCCTGGGACAGTGGGATGTGTTCTCTAAAAGAGGAGGAGCACTGGGAGCACAGAGATGTCACGCGACGAGGCATCAAAAGACAGTGCTCTGCAAGTCCCACAGAGGATCACTGGGGAACATCAACTCTATCCAGCCAGCAGCATTTTGTTTATGGAAGCCCTGGCCACGAATGCACACAGCCAAAACCAAGCCCCTGATCATATCTTATTATTGCGTGCAAATTTATTTTTGTTGATTTTAAGAATGAAAAGCAATAACTACCAGGGAAAGAAGAAAAAAATTAAAGAGTAGGTTGAAATGTAAACAGTGCTAAAAATACAGTCATCCAGATTACCTTATTTTGAGAACTCTGTGATAAATAGAATATTGTTTCTACTTCACAGGAATAATTAGATCACCTATCTCAGACCCGAAAGTGTACACAAAAGTGTGCTCTTAGAAAAAAAGGCTGTAGGGTGTCCCTGTATGCATCGCGTGAGAGGACTGGGATGCTTTAGAGCAGATTTCCCGACTGTACACCCAATGAGTCTGGTGATTTGTCGTGACTTAGTGTCCAATTGCCTTTGAAATGTCCCTAGTGTACCGAGATTTGAATCTCATCTTGCTGTACAGTCTGTTCTTCCTGAGCCTTTTTGTTGCTCTTTTTTCCAGGGCTGCGTCAGCTACCACGGACTGAAAAGACTTCTAACCTTGGAAGGGCCAAGAGTGCAGGTCAAAGCCATTTCTTCCAAGATGAGGTAAATACATCTGGTTACCCGTGGGAAGAAAAAGAGAAAACAGGTTTCCTGGCTTTGGATCCACTGGATGGGGTCTTACTGCGGCCTCTCCTTAGCCCTGTGCGGACTTGGGGGTGTTAGGAACAAAATTTCCTTCTCTGTGGCCTCCACCCTGCGGGGTACCCTCAAAGGAAAACCGAAGCTGAGCACCATGAATGCAGATGTAAACACAAACCCGGGCTCCCATGCAGCTATGAAAACACGACATGATCCGCACATGTTCTTCGGCATCTCAGGGCTTTGGCTTTCTTTATTGCAGTCATTAAAAAATATTCATGAACTCTGAGGAGTGACCCAAACTCAAGAGGAAATGAGCACACCACAGCTTTTCGGCCTCTCTGAAAACTTTCAGAACAGGGAGGGGATTGTGTAGGTAGGAATGCCAGCTCCAGAGAGGTGCGGGCATGTAGATATTATGAAAGACACCTCATTAAAATATAAATAATAAGGAATAATAGACGCACGTTGCTTCAGAGAAGTAAAGTACTTGTTTTAATTAAGGCCAAGATCTCTCCACTTGAAGTTGTGAAAGAACCACTTAAGGCTGCTCAAGCCCGAGGACCCGAGTTCAGGTCCCCAGTACCTACATAAAAACCTGGGTGCAAGCCGGGTTGTGGTGGAGCATGCCTTTAATCCCAGCACTCAGGAGGCAGAGACAGGTGGACCTCTGTGAGTTCAAGCCAGGCCTGGTCTACAGAGCAAGTTCCAGGACAGGCAGGACTTGTTTTATAGAGAAACCCTATCTGGGGTGAGGGGCAAAACAATACAAAAAAACCTGGGTACAGTGGTCCATGCCTGTTTCCCTGCTCTGGAGGACGTGGAGGCAGAAGGGATCCCTGTGTCTTGGTGGCTTCCAGCCTAGCCTATTTGTTGAGATCCAGGTTCACTGAGAAACTGTTATAGCATGATTAATAAAAGCCCAGAGATAGAAATTGGGGTTCAACCTGAAGGTCAGAAATGCAAAACAGCCAGCCACTGACTCTTACCTCTACCTCAGTCAGAAATGGCAAACCTGCCTCCAGTAATCTCAGACTGTGTGTGAGAGCTGTCTCCTCCCGTCTTAAATTCCTCTCGAGTGCTGGGATTAAAGGCATGCATCACTACCTCCTGGTTTCTATGGCAAACTAGTGTGGCTGCTGGGATTAAAGGTGTNGAAATGCAAAACAGCCAGCCACTGACTCTTACCTCTACCTCAGTCAGAAATGGCAAACCTGCCTCCAGTAATCTCAGACTGTGTGTGAGAGCTGTCTCCTCCCGTCTTAAATTCCTCTCGAGTGCTGGGATTAAAGGCATGCATCACTACCTCCTGGTTTCTATGGCAAACTAGTGTGGCTGCTGGGATTAAAGGTGTGTGTCACCACTGCCTGGCCTGTAAGTCTGACCAGTGGGGCTGTTTTACTCTCTGAACCTCAGGTAAGCTTTATTTATTAAAATACAAATGAGATATCACTATACCCTGTCTCAAAAAAAAAAAANAAAAGAAAAAGAAAAAGAGGTGAAGAGCTATTGAGAAAGATGTCCAGTGTTGGTGGCTGGCTTCTACACATAAGCACATACATGTATGTTCCGTGGTACAGATGCACACATGCACACAAACATGTATGCCTGCATACCCTCCTTCAGTCACTAGGGCTCTTGCTAAATCTCACCTCCTGGCATGTAACGACAATGGTGGCTACTGCTGGAACGTTCTCTGGCCTTAGCTGTACTGCTTAGGACTACCATTTCCCAGGGCACGCCTGTGTCTGTAGCTCTTAGACCTGCCAGTTCTAGAACATGCCTGGCAAGCATACGGTGGCCTGGCTCTGCTCAGGCCAAATTTCCCGTTAGCACCAATTTCTCGTCCCGTGCTTCTGCTGTCCCCCACCACCTCTCCTGTTTTAGGGGTACAGCCACAGTTAGAGGAGAGGGCAAACAGCTGAGTCCAATGACTTGTGAAATGGCTGTGATGTGGCTCTAGCCACTTCACCTGCATCAATGTATGGGGAAGATTGGCAGTTTGTCCAACAAATGCAGAAACTCTTGTTGGATTTAGCTAAGCAAACGTCCCAGGATTATGGTGAGCTGCTGGCGAATCCTGGGATTACACTCAGAAGCCTCTTTATAAGTGATCCCTATGGCTTCGTGATCTGAGTACCAGTGGCTCACTCTAATGAGAAGAAGAAGGTGTTTCGGCTAGTGGAGACTCATGGAGAAGTCTGCCCAGCAACTGGACGCCACAGTCCCCTATGACCAAAACAAGTTCAGCTGCTTCCGGAGCCCTTCCAAGACCTGTGTGTGCCTGAGGCTTGTCAGGTCACAGGAGAATCACAGCAGGAAACCTTTTAGCAGTTTCAAGAAGACCACTTACAGAAAGTGAGGCCAGTCCTGCTTGTATTGTAGAGGTCACTCTGCATATTTTGCTTTGCTTAGGCTGGCTGCGACTTGCTCACGGCAGGTAACTGCTAACACAGAAGTGTTTTTTTTTTATTTCAATTCAGTATTTGATAATTTAAAATATGCATGAAAATTAAAATATACCATATCGACTTTCCCATTCCTCTTAGATCCTGTCTTCAGAGGGTAAAGGAAACATGCTCCTCAGCTTTAAAACCTGAACCTTCATCTATACCAAAGCAGCCAAACTTCTGACTGAGTGTCCTGAAATCATCTTTGGAATTTCTTAGAATTTTCCTTTGAAATAGCAAATATCATAGTTTTTTACCTTATTAAAATCAGCCAAGTATGTTAACTCTCCAAATGAGTGTATATGTACTGGAAACGAGTGATTCATGCCCTTAACATGTATCTGTGATTGGTGCAACCAACTGCTTTCTGCTTAGAGTGGAGGCTGGGTCCACAAGAGAGAATTCACATCTGGTTCTGTAAGTCTGGTCAAGTTCCATGGCTAGGGAGGCCACGGGCTCTAGTGGGGAAGCTACCTTTGTTACTTTTACTAGATCTGATGCCTGTCAAATTGTTTTCTAAATATTTTTTGTTTATGCTTCCAGATCAGAGCTGCTGCCAGCTTTGGTCAGTGAGGCTGCTGGTCAAAGCACTGAGAATAACCGAGTGTTGAAAGCTGTGCCCTAAATGGGACTTGATGTCATTCCTTCCAAGGCCCAGGAAACGCTATGGAGGTGTCAGAAAGGATGTAAGAGGCAGAGGAAGGGACGGAGTGCTGTGGAACACTGTCCTTGGCATGGCCATGCACACCTGACTCCTCAGCAGCTCTGATTGCCAGGCCATGACCTGAATAAGACTGGGACATCAATATTCTGTCCTGGAGGAGGGGATGCCATCAAAAGGCATAATCTCTACCTGGGGATATAAATGCAGGTAGTTGGTGCTTGGGGAAGGAGAGATGTTTTCTTCAGCGGTGTAGCCCTGTTCCTATAAACCCTTCCACACACTCCTGTCAGCAATCAGAGTTAAACTCAATGGTTCACACAAAGAAAGCGGGTGAAGAAGGAGGTGAGCTGACCCTATGACATGTCTGCAGGGCTCATGGATAGGTGTGGATGTACATATCTACAAAGACAAAACGCAGAATGAAAACAAATGCATTTTATTTTTCCTCTGTCCCCAGGATCTCTTGGAATTCTAGGTTCAGAGAAACCTTTAGGGTTTCTGAAACCACCGTTTCTTTTTTTTTTAATTTATTTTATGTATATAGGCATTTTGTTTCCATGTAAGTCTGTAGAATATGTATACAAAGGCCAGAAAGAGGGTCTCAGATCTCCTGGCACTGGAATTACGGATGACAGTGTGTTGTCATGTGGGTGCTGTGAATCAAACCGAGGTCCTCCAAAAGAGCAGTCAGTGCTGTTAACCACCTAACCATGTATCCAGCCCCGGCATCAAGTCTCTGTAGGTAAAACAAGAACCAATAATTGGGTATTGAGGAAAATTTCCTGTTCGAAATAAGAACTCTACTAAGAGATCTCAAATGATGAAACATGAATGGTCAGAGGTCATACACTTTCTAATTATGGGTAGCGTCTGAAATAGTTAGGTTGGCCATTTCTAGGCTTGAGTGACTAGTGGATCAAACAAAAGAACATTTAAAAATGTATTGAATTATAATAATCTACGAGAAAAGACTGAGCGGCTGTGAGGTAAAGCAGGCTTGTTCAGATGTCATCAAATTCTAGTAGTCACTCTACTTCTTTGAGACTCTTGGAAACCGGAATGCCTATTCCATACATTTCTTTTAGAATTAAGGGTAATAATTTTCTTATGAAAGTCCTATCATACGGTTGTCACTTCTTCCTTCATCAGCCTATTGTGTCGGTCCCTTTCTTTCCCCTAAATACCCTGATTTACTCTAGGCACTACCGGTTTCCAGGCTGTAGGAATTCCCATGGTGGCTGGTTTTAGGCTAACAATTGTTTAACCTGCTTGTGAAGCCACTGTCCTGTTGGCTCTGTGAGCCACTGGTCTGAGGCAAGGGCAGCAAGTGCCGTCTCCACTGTGCCCTAGTGCATGACCCCTGCGATACTGAGGCACGAAGAGCTTTGAGTGTAGTCAATTCCTCTCTGGCGACATGAGACACACTCTCTTACTAAGGTTTGCCTCTTGTAAGGGATGTGGAAGAAAGGCCAGACTGGAGTGGGCCAAAGCTCGCCTGCAGCCTGAAGCGAGAAATAAGGAACCAGTGTGGGGGAAGACAGACACTCTCCTTGAGTTTTCTTGGAAGAAAAGAGAACTTGAAAGGACAAGCTTGTAGGAAAGTTGGGGTGAAAACCAACCAATAGTGGATAGGGGTAGGAAGGCAAACCACTCTTTCCAGTGTGTGTGTGTGTCTCAAGTCTTCAACATTTCAAATTCCCTTCAGTGTTTCTCAGCTTTGAATGCTATATTCATGAGCATAATTACTCAAAAGGTCTTTTTAAATGAATTTTGAATTTAAAACCTTATTCTTCCAAATTAGCCATTAAATATATGAGCATTTCTGCTCATTACCTGACAAGTGTGAGTGCTTCATAATAATGACAAAAGTGTGATTAGATCATTTAATTCAATGTGTCAGAACAATTTCCAAATGATATGCTTTTGTGTTAAGATTTGCTTCAATCCAAAACCCCAAACCAAGTACACTTCTGTCTTTGCTTGTAGAATGACATTCTCTGGCCAGGTTGATGTCAAATCGTGTGACTAATTTCACTCTTCCATCTTTAAAATTAGACAGTTATAGCTAATGGGGGTATTGGATGAGTTAATTGTTTAATATAGAAAAGAAAAAGAAAGAAAGAAATATTACCTTGCAAGGAAGAGCACCATTCACCTGGCCTCAGAATTTTAACATCAGGTTTTCTCTGACTTTAATTTAGTCGTCATTTTATATGAAATAAGCATAGGTAATTATCAAGTCCCTCTGATAGATTTATACTGAAGAGCAATTGTTTGGCTCATGTCTAACCAAGCACAAATGGGAGGAAAGATGTGAATTTCATTTTGGCTTTCTCCATTTTGAGGTTATTTATATGTATCATACATAACTTTTTGAGCATGATAGTGAAGAGTAAGTAGCTGAAAGAAATTAATTACATGGAGGTCACCTCATTCCCACATCCACTTGCCTTTGCTTAGCTGGCATTGGCCCCTGCTGAGTTCTTGTCATCTGGACCTCGGGCACAGAAACCTCCCAAGAGTGACTCTGTGCTCTGTGATGAAGAAGGACGCTTAAAAGAAATCCCACACTAGCTCAGAATTGAGAATAATAGAGGATTAGTTATGTAGGTGTAGACTCACAAGTCACAATCCTCTGCTGGAACGGGGAACAGCAACGGAATCCTGCAGCCAAAAAAGAGACGCGGCATAAATAGCATAAGAGACCACGCCCAAGTAGGGGGTGACTTAAAGTCTACTGGCGATAGGAATTCCTACAGCACCTCCCCATTTTGTTTAAATAAGAGAGTTCTAAGTCTCATATAAAATCATATGCAATAAGAACAAATATATCAAGCAAGAAACATGTGATAAATGTTTCAATAATTATCCTATCCTAATGAGTTTAAGTATAATAAATAACTTGGCCAAGTCATGAGAGGAAAGTAACTATGTCTATCTAGTCTTCAACCCCATCGAAGACCCGAGAAGGGAAATAATATTACTTGAGTAAGTAGGAAGTGCAATCAAGCAACTTCAAAAAATGTGCAACAAATGACAGAGACAACAGGCTACCTGGGCAATCACTCAAAGTCTCATTTGCAACATTGGAGCAACCAACTTTGGCTAAGGCCTAGAGTAACTGACAGACCATTTTCAGGGGCAAGAAATTTTTCAAAACCGTCTTACCCTGTCTTGGCAAGATCTGACAGTCTTTTTGTTTGTATCCTGCTTGTCCTGTCCAGACATCGTGCATGTTGTCAGTGGTCGATGCATGGGCCGTTCCTTGTCCGAAGGCCAGGTTTGCCAAGAAGAAAACAAGCTCCAAGTGGAGTGTCCTGTACCATCTCTCTACAGCTGTGGCCAGTGGCCCCTTATCATCTCATTTGCTTCATGGGGGTGGTCATGGGAAGTTATACTAATGTCTAATTGTAATACCCAACTGGGCTCCTTCAATTTGAACTTTTATAATGACAACAAAAGGGTTTGATGAGCAGATGGGAACTATTTGAACTGAGTTATGCACAACTGCACGGGGGCATTGAAAAGCTAGATCTTGCTGGATATGGTGGCTTATGCCTTTAATCCTAGTACCCAGGAGGCAGAGGCAGGTTGAGGTATTCAAGTTCAAGGTTTACATAGTGAGCTCCCTAGCTATACCATGTACAAACACTTGAAGGAAACAATACATGGTTTATGGCATGATTTCTGCACGAGTGTTGCAGCAACAAACATTTCTCTCTGTGTGGATATTCCCATAGTGCCAAGATCAACCCAGCCAGGACTATGTCTCATTTGGTACCTCTCCTTTTGTCCTGGCTCTGTGACTTCAGTTAGCACCAGTGCCTTTTGGAGCAACTCTCCTGGGGCCTTGCTATTGACCCATCCTTGTATTTGAATCAGTATTTTCCATTTAAAGATTCTGTACTTTGTTTTATTTCTCTAGGGTTTTCCCGAAGGCAGTAGTAATTGTGCAAACAGCCTTGGCAATACTTTAAAAACAGGCTGGTGATGTTTCTGCAACTCCTGCTGCCCTGAGGTGGTAGCCGAGACACCGTGAATGAATAAGTGGTTTGATTTGGAGCTGTGGAAGAAAGCATATGAGTCGTGAGAGCAGATGTGTGGAAGCGGCACTCTGGGCTTCTAGAGGCAGGTTAGTTAAGAGAAGACCAAGTTCTGCTACCATGCGGCGGGATACACATTCCGGCATGAAGCCTGGCGCATCTGCAGTTCTCACATTGATGGAACACGTGGCTTGAGGCTGAGGGACGCTGGAGGAGCCACAGCTACTCAGGCTCCAGTTACTTGATCTTTATCCCTCTAGCCATAGCAGTAAGGGGCTGTGACTCATATCCCAGATGCGTCCTGCCTGTCACTGAATGAGTGACCTCTGGAGCCACTTAGCCCCGAGGTGGGAGAGCAAAATTAAGGACTCTTACAGCTTCCTTTGAGTGAGTAATTGCTGTTCAGAGTTTTGTTTACTGCACTAGACAGGCAGTGCAGGCTGTTACTTCAGTGGGGGTGAAGGACACAACCTCCATTAGGAAGGATCACTCCTGAATGGCATTTCTGATGATGAGATGGCTCAGAGCTCTGCAGAACCAGATCTCAACATCCCGCAAAGTCCAGGGTCTTTGCTCCTTGCGTTGGCAGAAGCAGTGAACTCACGTCAAATGAAGCTCAGAAAAACCTCTGGCTAGTTCAGCTTAATAAAATGCTTTGTCAGTTTCTCAGCAGAAAGAGGGGTCTGAGAAGGGCGTAGATTTATGGCCTTTGGAACAGGAGGGAAGTTTCAGAATGAGGTCCTGCCATTGGACCACGGCTTGATATCCAAGGAGATAGGAGTCAAGGTTATTAAAGCTTGAGTACTTGGATAAAGACTGTCTCTCATACCCTGGAATTCTCTTTTTTATGACTTCTACTATTTTCTTCTTTGTGTGACAGAAGCCATTATTGCTGCCATGCTTTCTCTTCTGAAACCCCAGCCTCAGGATGCAGAGACTCTGTCCATGAATAGAACACCAGCTAACTTAGTGCTGGTTGTCATTATTTATGTTTCTGTATAAACAGGCAGAGACAAGGGACTCTTGGGAGGCTTTGCAATTCAGAGCGTTCACAGTGACTTCAGCCATTCCTGTCCTGTACCTCTGAGGCTGCGGTGAAAGGCCTGGCTCCGTTATCTGTTTCAGTATGAAACCTCCTGAATGATCTTGCAGGGTAATGTTAGGCCCCTAAGTGGCTCATAGCTAGCCATTCATGTGTGTAAGCCTTGGTTCATCCCGTTCATTTACAGCTACTGTGTCAAAACAGAAACGAGACACCTTGTGGAGAATTGCTCTGCACTTGCGATGGAGGCTGTGGAAACAAGACTCTAATTTCATTTTGTCTGAGTCCCACAGTTCTGGCTCACATCTAATTGATTATAGCAAAAGGTTTAGGTCACTGCTCATGATGTGAAGATGAGGTGCGTACATTTTCAGTTCCCTGAACTTACGCCCGTGACCTGTACTCTGCCCACAGGGAAACCACTGCCAGGTTGTTTCAGATTCAGAAGCGATGCTGCTGTGGTTCTGAAAATATGGTGGGAAGATTTTCAAGACCAGTTAATGGGCTCTTCTCTCTTTTTTTGGCATAGGACTATGGTATGCCTTACCCAAGACCAGCTCCTCAAGGCCTGCAGTTCTTGAGGTCTCAAATTGAATTGTTTAGGACCACGATAGCCCGGTAAGCAAGGCTCTTCTCCAAGAGTGGGTTTGTCAAATCTGTTTTAGCAATACCGGGGATTTAACCCATGGCTTCTTGTATGCTAGACATGCATCCTAGCAAATGAGCTACAGCCCAAGCCCTTCAAATCTTTATATGTATCCATTTGTCAGTATTAGCAGCTTGCCTGGTGGCTGTGGTACGTAGCTATCCTTGCTGGTCATAAAAGCTGGGAAGGCTTATCTGGAGACAAGGAAGGTGAGCTACAGGAGGGAAAGCTGAGGATAGGGTCTTCTCACTGTTAGCAGGACAGGGACAGAGTGACTCATTATGACTCACCTTCGTACAAAGCACCAAATGTTGAGGCAGCAGATCCTGACATCCCCAGGCTAAGAGACCTTCAATGGCTTCCTCTATTTACTGCATTCCTTCATTTTATAATTTATAAGGTATTAGTGTGTCCTACAAGTGCTTCATAAACGCTTTCTGATAATGACAACCTCAAGTTGTTTTCTTTTTTTTTGTTTTCAGGCAGAAAGTAATTAGGACTATTTTCATGACATCATAATCACAATAACTATTCTTTGGGGGGATTTCTAAGATGAGACATTGTTCATGTTCAATCTGTTCATTACATTGTCACAGATTCTGTTTTGCTTAGCCTATAATCTGTTGCCCTATTGAAAAGAAACTTCAGGTAAGAAAGTGAAGTGCATCATCAATTTCCAAACTGGTCCTTACAAATTTACAAGGGCCACAGCAGGAAGTAGACTTGAACTCAGAGGAAATGGTGAGGCTTTAATCTCTGATTCAGGGCTGGTTACAGACATGGAAATTAAGTGCCTCCTCACCTCCCAACCCCCACATGGCCCCTTACACAGGGACCACAGTGAGTCACTCAGAGACCACAGGCAGTGTGGCGTTTTTCTGACTTCTGGGCTAAGGAGAGAACACGAGGAAATGGTGAGAACCCTCAAGCCACCAAACCAGGTGAGAAACTGGGGAACAAGTCTACTTGGAGCAGCTGTAGTTGGCCAGAGGAGAACAACATTGTAGAGACAGGCTCTTGACTTGGTTCACCTCTGGAATTGTGGGAAAGGAAGAAAGTGAAGATGTCCCTTCCTGTGCTCTTGGAAAATGCTCCCTTCAAGGAACTCTGCCCTCCAGATGACCTAGATAAGAGTCCAGGAAGTCCACCCCGTTTAGCTGTAGCAAAGCCAGATTCAGACCCTCCAATGGCACTCTGGGTCTCACACATCATCATCCGGACTCCTGGTCACCACTAATCTGTAGATCTGTGGGAACAAAATACTTGTTAACCCTAGTTGACAGAGCTCCGGCCCTAGGTTGCTGAACTGTTGCCCACCCCAGCTCTAGACAATGTTCAAGTGAGTGTAAGTTTCCCATTTGGATAAATTCTTAGATAACACATTGTTAGTGACACAATGTAGCTATTAAGCTTTTTTTTTTTTTAAATAGACAATTTCTATTTCCAAAAATTCAGACCATTTTGTTCTCCTGCTCGTGGCACACGATGAGCCTTGTTTCTGGCCAACACCGGTTATTATTCATCTTTTAACTGCTGCCAACTTGATAGTTGAAGAATAACCTCTTATTGTTTTTCCATTTAATTGCCTTATGAGTTTGATTAGCTCACAGTGATTAATGGCCTTTTCTGTTGCGAAGTAGCTCCCCTCACCCACTTGAAAACAAATCAGGTCTCCCCCACATCGACTCAGCGGATACTGTCTGAAAACTAGCCTGTTGTCAAGTGTGGGAGCTGTGTTCCCTTTCATTTTGTAAAGTTTACTGGTGTTTGACACCGAAGACTGAGTTTTCGCTCTTCCGTACGACACCCAGCCTCCTGTTTAATAATTCTCCATGTGTCTTCTACTTTGTAGACACCGCTTTGGGTTTGGGAGGCTTTCAATGAGCTAAAAACATTCAATTCTATGTTTCCTCCATTATCTCAAGACTCTACCTTTAACTTTTTTTGAGCCTACTAATCTTATTAATTCTTTTAGTTAGCATAAAAAAATAACAGATTTTATTATGACATTTCATGAATTTATAGCTTTTCATTTGGTTGTAGTTTCTCCCTCAGTCTACCCATCTTTCTCTCCCTACATGCTTTTCCTCATGCCTTCATGTGTGTATGTGTATAGATATCTGTATTTGCATGTATATGTAAATATATATGCATCTATGTACTTATGTATATAAGCCTAGATTCCATATTGGAAAGACAATGTGTTATTTTGTCCATCTCTGCCCATGACCATTTCTTATCTTCTTTCTTCTTTGTCCTCCGCTACGTCTGCTTCCACCATCGGACTTCATTCCACCTGCACTTGCTTTGCAGGTGGCCTACGGCAGTTCACCAACACTGTCTGATGGCTGTCCGTCCTTCCGACATTCACTGGTAGACCTTTCCTAGTGACGCATGGGCTGGATCCATGCTTCCCACATGCGATTGCTCTGCCCTGACTCTGCTCCTGTCTGCTGCCGTCTCTCTTCATGGTCTTCCAGCCATTTGAACTAATACTTCGAATTTTGAGATTCTCTTTATTCAAAATATTGTCTATTATTTGTAAATAAACACTTGCAAATAAGCTTTGAGAATACTGTTCAATTCTAGAGGAATCCATTTTGAAAATTTGAGGATGATCATCACTTTGAGCTGAAGTATGAATTCACGGAGCATTTATCTTTGTGTGTTAAATACTTCCAGCAGTTAGCATGGTACAACTGTAACTTATCCAGTTGGGTGGGTCACGTGTTCTGCATGGTTCCTTAAATTCCCCAGGTTCCTGAAATTGGTGTTATTTACCTGGGATCCTCAGTTATTGGAAGAGAATTTAAAAGGACTTACAAATTTTCTTTCTTTTTAATTTCTTTCAATTGCTAGTAATTTTTGGGTGGGGAAGACTCATAGAGAAATGCCCACATTCCCTTATGGCCCACTCGGTGTGTTGATGCTTGTTTTTAGTGTGTGGGGGTTTATTCCTAGGAACCTTCACACCAAATTCAGTAAGTCTTACCCAGAGACACAAGCTTCCCATCCATACAGTGAACCCCCCACAGAGGAGAGTTGGGCCTGAGCCTTTGGGAGAGCCCAAGGGGTGTCTTAACCCCTTGAAGAGAACGGGCAGCAGAGGGAAAGGAAAGATGAGCACATTTCCAGCTACTCAAGACTTATCTGCCCTAGGAATATGGATTTGTAATTCTGTTTAAGTCTTGTGAATCCCAACGGCGTCAGACACATGTATATTAAAATGCAAGTGTGAGCTTCCATTCCAAATGCGGTTCCATATCGGATTACCCACTGGCTTCAAATATTTCCAAAACTTCACTCCTCTCTCCTTCATTCCCAATGCTCTACCTATGCTTCTAGTTCATACACACACAGAGATTAAAATATGTGATCCTTCTTAGAAAAAAAATTGGCATCCAAAGGGTGAGCGGATAATTTTTCTTGTCAAGCTGCTCCTGAATTTGTACTCATACGCATCGGTGCGAAGCACTTACCAGTATATTCACACTGAGAATCCAGGACCCTTGAAGAAGAAATTTATGTGAACATTTCTCGTATATTAGGAAGTCTTTTGTCCTGTCGCTCTTTAGTGTGTGATGACATAAAGCTCATCTTGCTGCTTCCAAACTAATTACCATTTGATGGAGAGGCTGAAAGCTCATGCCCAGTGTTGTAGAGCACATGAAGGGCTCCCCATACTTTACTGAACCACAGTTCCTTTTTCATGCCAATGGCATTCTTGCCAAAATAAATTCTGATTATGGCAGTCATTTAAATAACTTATGTTACAGTTTTTGAAGGAGAGGAAAATACCAAAAAAAAAAGAGTTAAAATTGAGAATGATTTGGAAGCCAAAATTGTCTTGTAAAAGGCAGAAAATTCACAAGAGAAAAAGTCATATTACTTGAATATGATTGGTTCATAAAGGGCTAGTTCCTACACATTTTGTTATAGATGCAATGTATGGTTCATCAGTTTGTAATTCACGTAATTTTAGCCGTTGCCAAATATCAAAGGTCTTTTGAAAACAAGAAAGAATTATTTTAAAATTTTGGTGTCATCAGTATTAAATAATTAGGCAATATTCTCTCTTATAATGCCTGTGCCTTGGTATGCATATTTTCTTCTCTTGTGATGGCTATAAGATAATATCATTTCTCTTTAGAGCTACACATTGAGTTTTAATATTGGTTCATTGTTTCTGTTGTAAACTTTTCAAATGTTAATAATTAAAAAAAGATGAGTTCCTTATGTTTATGTAATTTTCTAATATCACACACATAAAAGACACAACAGCATCATATCAGAGATGAAAAGGATGGTTGTCCCAGCATTAGTGACGTGAAGATCAATTACAGATTACATTTTTGGACTTGCCTTAGTCACTTCTGACTTCAATTTCTACACAAACCTTCTAAAAGTAGTGCTCACATGATGAATTTTTCCTGTCATTTGTTTAAAAAAAATCTTAACCCTGTCATTTGTTTAAAAAAATCTTAACCCATGTCTTCATATTATATTGTGTTTCTTGCAGTCAGCAAATAACTGGTCCTTTCTCCTCTTTCCCTACTCCGTAGCCTGAGCACAGTCACTTTTAATGGGAGCACTTAGCTCACTTACAGTAAACTCAACAACTAGTAGAGTTATATAGCTCTGCTTATCCCTACACTGCAATTGTTTCTTTAATTTTCTTGTTTTCAGCTGCCTTGTTTCTTCCTCTTACCTTATTTTTTGTGAATCACCCCCAACATACACATAATCACAATAGTCAATTCTACTAAATTAAAAGCTATTTACATTATTTATAGTGGTTGCTTTTGGGTGGAAATATTCATACTTAATACAGTTCACTTAGAGTTAATATTATTGTATTTCACAAAATTACAAAATCCTTTTTTTATATCATTTTATTATTTTAATTTTTAGCTCCCTTCACCTTTCTTCTACTACAATATATATCTGCATTCAAGCACTTTAGAAAGTACAAAATGCATTCTTAATATTTTGCTTTTAGTGATGTTTTCTTAAGAAACAAGAGAAAATGGTCTCTTATATTTATAAATTTACCATTTTTTGTTTTGCTCACTAATAAAGTAACCGAGTTTCTTTACCTAGAGGATATCCCTTAGCATCTTACCTTTGCTAGGAATACATTTAGTCAAGATTATGCTTATCTTAAATATTTATTCTTCTCTTGATTTTTGGTGGGCACAGAATTTTGGACTTCATTTACAGCATCCTAAAATGTCATCCCATTATTTACTGGTTGCACTGCTGTTGGATACTTCTTCCCTCCCTTAAGTAGGCATTCCCTCTGGAGGAAGAAGGGGTCCTCGTGAGAGTCAGCAAGCTGGTCAAACTTAGGGGAGCTGAGATGCTTTGAAAGGGACCAGCTTCATAAGGTGCCTCCTCGGGGTTTTATACAAGCGTCAACAATTGCTGGAGAAAGGGAGGATTTCAGTGGATCTGTTTTCAAGTTGCGTAGGATGCACCAGAAATTGGGATTCTCTGAGTTAGACTGAGTGGGTTTTTGTGGGATGTGTCTGATGAAGAGGAGTTCAAGGACCTGTAAGGACCCTCAACAAACTCTCTGGTTCACAAAGCTACCCATAGGCAGCTTTCATTGATATCTCATTGATGCCTTGTTTGGGAGGGAATAGAAGATATTCATCCACATCCTTCCAGGAAAAGCCATGCAGCTATTTTTGTTTGTGTCTGAGGTTGTGTTCATGGTGTATTTTTCCCCCAGGGTTATCAAAGAAACAAAGCTGTGACAGCTTCTGCAAGATCCCACAACAAAATGCCAGAGCCTCTGTGGTATTAACATAAAGAGCTTTGTCTGCTCACCATTCTGGAGTCTGTGAAGCTAACACCAAGGAGTGAGCTCCTTAGACTTCGCCTTGCCTTGCAACCACCCTCCTGTGACGTCACGTGGTCCTCTGGTAGGTACTCAGATCTCCTATGGCTGAATCTCCTCCTCCTCTGTAGGTCCCAGTCAGAGTAAACAGGACTCATCTCAGATGTAGCCACATTTTGAGGTCCTGGATGTTGGGACTTCAAACTATTGAGTTCAAAGGTGACCCAGTTCAGCCTGAGCATTTTCAGGCATGTGTCTTTTTGTTGTTGGCGTTTGCTGCTGTTTAGAATGCAGAGAAGTCATGTCAATAAAAAGTGCTTATAAAACTTTAATAAGAGTCAATACAAATGTGCTTCGGTTTATGCAGTGTTAGCACAAGGGGATTAGGGTAAATAATGGCTCACCTCCAGTCTGATTGTTTATATGACAACAAACACCAGCATTCTTCAGATTTCTTTTACCTTACTGTTTTCTCTTCTGTCATACTTGTATGTAGACCAAATATCGCAGGAGAAGAGTGGGCCTGTTTACTTTTAGTTGAGATGTTTTTGTGGTTGAATATAAACAACAGCAAAGCAAACTCAAATATGAAGACGAGATATTTTTCTCCAGGTTATGGTCATGTCAGTGGGTGGTGGCAGGGGCAGGTGAATTTCCAAGTGTTCATTGGATTCCCTGCGTATGTACGAAAGCCTGACAGAAGATGTGTCATGCATTCAAATAACAACACTAATGCATCACAGAAAACCATTCTAAGTGAAGCCAAATGAAAGCAAAATGTATCTAATTCTATGAACTGGGAAAGGCTAAACGGGTGGCCGGTGAATACAGAGCGATGGTTGATCTGGGGCTGGAGAAAATGCAGGTATTCAGTATGGCTATGATAAGTGTGTATAATTCTGTTACAGAATACATTAGTCAAAACTTAACTGGAGAATTTAAAAGACAATAGAGAAATGAAGTCTGTGTTAAGGTCTCTATCGTGAACAGTCAGGGATAGGGCGGCAACATCAGACGTTTTCTCCCTACATGCTGAACCGGTAGATTTTCAATTTATGAGTTCTCTCTAAAATGCAGCAATCCTAGGAAGGGTTCTGATTAGTCAGACATACCTTAAAATAGTACTCTGATATGACAACTTTTTCCCAAAATATCCCAACTGCAGTGTGCACTGGTGAGAAGAGGATGTGGGCAGGAACACAGGTTCCTGGGGTTCCTTGCAGGAGGGCATGCCTGTGAGCTGCCGTACATGGATCTTTGAACAGCCACATGGGAAAATAAGGGTGCTGAATATTTCAACAGGCAAAGATCGTACAACATGACTTGGGAGGATGGCTTCATATGATGATCATGTCAACGATTTTCATCTTCATCTGTGACAGAATGGACATCTGAATAAGTGAATGAGTACCGGAGTTTCCATTGATGTGTTTGTCTACTCGGAGTTTCCGACTATTCAGAAATCACTGTGGAAAAGAAAAATCACTGTGGAAAGAAAGCAAATAAAATGTGACGGCCCTGCAAGGCAGGGATTTCTCCCATGCTAACAATGGAGCCAGGGAGTTTGTAGAAAGGTTTGGCCAGCTCAACACTTTTGACTTAGCTGATATTTTGTGTAGGTGTGTGTTGGATTCTAGAGAAACACCCACAAGTTAACTCATGAGAGGCTTTACCCATGGGGCCCTCACACTGAGTAAAAACAGGCTATCAGTATGATAAATTCGTGGGTCTGCAGCTAGAAGTTTTTGTCTTTCTGTGCTAAGTTACTTCTGTATGCTGTGGTAGAAATACGTACTATGTTAGGGATACGGGTCATCGAAGAATGAGGGACTTAGGAATACGTGGTTGAGGTGGGTTTGTATGAGCAAGCAGGAAGAGCAAGGACTTGAAGGAGTACAGGAAATTGTGCCTGTCCTTGAAGAGAGAGCTCTTCCAGGCACAGGGAATGAGAAGGGCCTGAGGGACAAGTGTGTCTGACTGCGGCAGGACAGTGCATTGGCTGGTGCAGGATGAACTGGGGAGGAGTTATGTTGACGTGATTATGGGCTCATGGAAGGACTTGTAACCTGTAGACTGTGCTAAGAAGTGGGGGATCTTGTGCATGAAACAGGAAGCCAGTGAGGGGCTTTAATAGGAGGAATCGCAAGGTCTGACAAGTTTCATTAGGCTCTCTGACTGCTCCTTGGAAGACTGATCTGAAAAGTGACCACAAGAAGGGAGTGGGGGTTGTTGGGTGGTCATTGCCTGACTCTTAGGCACTTCGTTGAGGAGGAATCTAAGGCAGAGAGAGGTTGAGTCCTGTGTGCAAGGTGGCTCAGCTAACAAGCAGTTCAACAGGCCTGGGACCCAGTCTACCTATGGTTGTAAATTGTGTGGTTTCAGCGTCTGTATAACTTTCAGCATCCCCTCATACATATCTCATCACACAATAAGTGTCATATTTAATTATGCTAATACATTTTCCTTCTGAAGTAACCTCTCTTTTCAGATAAATGAGCATGATATGTCTTGGGTATGGCGCTTAGCTTGCTCTCAGGTTTTCTAATCACAATTCCCAGAGTTTGCTTATTTTTTGTTGTTTCTTGGCCACACCTCCACCACGTGTGGAGTCACTTGCTTTGTGGTAGACATCTCTATTAAACGTGCTTATAAACAGATTCACACAGATCCACGGTGCAAACTGACAACGTGCGCTGTTCAGTAGTGTAGAGTTCCTGAGTCCACACACAGCAAGACCCTAGCCAGGATGTGAGCCACAAATACAGACAGACAAGGATGTGGGTGGAGGCTCAAGGCAGGACTTCCATCAGCAGCAGGTCCAGTACCTAGCTCGTCAGTGAGGGTGACACTGGGATGCATCCCTTAATTACACCTTTCAGTCTTCGGGGATTAAAATTTCTTTTCTTCCAGGCTGTGGACAGTTTCTTAAAAGCTCAACCCAAGCTCAGGGGTGTTAGAAGCACTTCCTCTCTAAACCACCCAGGGCTGTGGGGTTCAGGCTGCTTCCTTCCTCTGAGCAGTGCCCACTAATCCTCCGTCTCACAGCCTGATGTGTCAGTAAGGTGTTGCTGTGACAGAGAGCTGGCTTGGGTGGGCTTTAGGCTGCTTGGACTCCAAGGCACAATAGCTACAAATCCGTGTTCTCTGACTTAGCTCTCAGCCTCCTTCTGCCTGGCTTCCTTGCATGATGGTTGTAAGCAGAGGCTCGAGGTGCTGAGAGACACTGTTATTCTTTGGGTCTTGACGCCTTCACTTGTCTGAGGATCCTACCGTGGAGGCTCAACGGCTGCCTGATGCTCATGTCGGTGGTGGAGCAATGTGTCTGGCCATCCCATTTACACATAGTGGCTTGTACCTGAACATCCTGTACACTGGTGGCTCATTGCTCTCCCCTCTGACTGCCACGCTCCTGCAAGGCACAAGCAGGAAGAAGGCCACTCACTAGTCCTTCCCAGTTTTTGTCTCTTGGAAACAGTGGTCAACTCCTTGCTTCCTGACTCCATTACCCACTGGTGCCGTGGGATTATAATGCTGACGGGTGCAATGCTTTTGTCCTGTCCATGTGTTGACAGTCTCCTGCTCTGACAACTAGTCACATGCTCTCTGTGGTACCATGTTTGCAAAACGCCCGAGAGTGTGAGGCTGCAGATTCTTATGCCTCTGAAGTTTCTTTTGGAAGGAACAGAAAACAGTTTTGTCCTTGGTAGTTCTCATTAGATATTTTGAGATGTGTTTGTCTTCAAGCGCGCGCGCGCACACACACACACACACACACACACACACACCTGAATAGTCCCCACGACGCACATTGTGCACTCAGCACTCACATGCACAAAAGTCTGTGTTTCGTCATTACCTGTAATTGCCGCTCATCATATCCTGTAGAAATTTAACTCATGCTCCAGTATAGCCCTTTACAGTTCTCCTCTCAATATACAAGTAAAATTAAGATTAAAAACAAACAAAAGAGGAAAAAGGTACCTCTCATCAAAAATATTCTCTTAAACTGTAACATTTTAAGTAAGAGAGAGGTTTCACGCACATTCACTGTTCATCATCTTTGTTTGATGCTGAATTCTCTTGCTGAATTCTCCTCTATCACACAACTTCCTTCCTGAATTTTGGGGGATGTCAAACTTCCTTGAGCGCTGTGAGAAACAGCTCGTCGGTTCTGAGTAAGAGGTTTCAGGCCATGATTGACACAGCACGGCGAGGCCGTGCACTTTCCTGACAAGCTGTAAATCCAGTAGTGAGTTACGGGTTACAGGTTCTCCTGCGGAGGGCTCTGACTAGGTAATCTGTGAGTATCAGCCTATATATCAACAGAGGAGCTTGTGGATGACGGGCTGGGGCTGCAGAAGCATCCATTCTTTGAGAGGGTGTGTGCGAGTGTGTGTGTGGCTGTGGCAGTGAGTTATGGTGGCCAATGAAAGGGGGATTACAGATGATGCTGATGGAAGTGATACCATCCCTCAAGCTCCTCCAACAGAGCCTTCCAATCAGGATGCCACTGCTCAGTCCTGGTGGGTTGCAGCTTCCTTTTATTAAAGGACTTTCGGCTGCACTTGGAGAGCAAGTCATGTCTCCGTCAATAAGGCCTGACAGCGAAGGTGTCTGTAAATATACGTTCTTCAGATTTAGCATATGTAAATCATGGGTGCTGGGTCCCTGTGCACACTCGTGTGCTGTCAGATTGCTGGCTGTCTTGCTGATTGGCACTCAAGCCTTCAGATTTTTCTCATGGAATTCAGGTAGCCTTTGCCTCTTTACAGTGCGAAATAAGACTAGGTTTTCAGAGCAGAGGGACGCAAGGCAGCTTAATGTGACTCTACACACATGTCTAAGAACTTAGTTCATTTCTTTACGTGACAGCCTACGTGGAAGTCACCCTGTCTCCCACACTGCACACAATATTAATTCTGGCATTTGAAGTGATATGTGGAAGATGTTTTCTTCTTCCTTAAAAGTCTGGTTTTCGAATTTAAAGGGAACTTGTTATATGCAAGAATTTGTAATTGTTTCTCTGTGGGTGTCCTCTTCTATCTGTTGTTTTCCTGGAATCATCTCCAGTGGCCTTATGATAGAGAAGAAGAGCTGGTGTTTCCGCAGACAATAATAGTAATAATAACTCTCTGTGTTGACACATGCCTGTCATCTAGGTATTAGGGAAGACCAGGAGTTCAAGGTCATTTTCAGCTACTTAGTCTTTCAGAGGCCAGTCTTGGATAACAACAACAAAACCTTCCAAAGAACTTCCTATTTTGCTCCCAAGAGGCAGATGGTAAGTTTTTTTCTTTTTCTTAGCAGGCCATACACCTTCCTATAGAGAGCAAAATTCAGTGTACATGTAAGCAATATCTTTGATGTATTTGTCTTTCTTAATTAAAGGGAAACACTCAGCACACTTTCACTTCAGTAAATTTCATTGAAGGCGTAAGTCATAAACAATCCCACACCAGTTGGGAATTAAAGGGGTATTTATTTTANTGGTATCTCAGCGGCTATTGGCTGAAGGAGCGGAAGGAGCTCCCGCAACATTTCATTTTAGTTTTTAGTTAAAATTGTTTTAGTAGTACGTACTCCTTGTACAAAGCGATGTGATTCAAATTTCTGCCACACTGGGAACAAACTCTCCATTATTTCCTAATATTTCTCCCATTTTTGTAGGCAGAGACTCCTCGTTTGTCGTTTGTTTCTTGGCCACCCAGACCCAAAATAATCACACAGAAACTATATTAATTACAACACTGCTTGGTCAGTAGCTTAGGCTTCTTATAAACCAACTCTTAGGTTTTAAATTAAACCATTCCTATTAATCTGTATATCGGCACAAGGCTGTGGTAAGGATCCGGCATCTGTCTCCTTTGACAGCTCCATGGTGTTTCCCTGACTCTGCCTTCTTTTCTCCTCTATCTCTGCTTGGAATTCCCACCTTGCTTTATTCTGCCCTGTCATAGGCCCAAGCAGCTTCTTTATTCATTAACAGATTAAAAACAAAGCAACACATATAAAAAAAGGACCTCCCGCATCACATCTTCCTGTGACCAACTTCTAAATTGGTAACTAAATGCAGGCAAATAATTAAAAAATAAGCAAGAGTCTCCACAATTAGGTAACAAGTCAGGAAGATGTGTTAAGGAAATAGAGAAAGTCAATTTTATTTTGCTGATTGTTTAGAATAAAACCATAAGGAATAAAAAAAAAGGAAAAGAAAAAGCTAGCATGAGATGAAACACCAAAGTATCAGAAATATACTCAGTGATTTTATTTCTCTCTTGGAATTTTATATTAAGATAAGAAAATGTGGCTCATAAATTTATCTGCTCCCTCCATGTGCATTATGCTTCATATAAAACAAGTCCAGAAAATAAATGAGGAATATGCAAAATGAAACTTTAAAATATACCTTGGAACATCATCCGTGAGGCAGCTATTGCTGTGTTATCAATTTTCTTTAAGCGTTTATTAAAGAAGATCTTTTGTTTTAATTTGCCCCACACAAAGACTCTCAGAGACATTTGCAGAGACGAAGACAGAGCTTCAATTAACCTTGGCTGCCGAGGTATTTTATGTGCATGTATGATAATGCAGCGGGGTAATTACCTAATACCTTCTGTGAAGGAACTTTAATAAAGAATGAAATTGATTTATACATAATGAAATTTAGGCTCCTTGTTTCATTTCTCACTTAATTTTTTGTTATTGAATGGTTGTAAACTGTTATTTTGAGACTGATGAAAAAAGTTTCTAACTTATAGAGAACATTAAAAATTTCCTTTATAATTTATTTTAAAGTAAAACCAAGCATGGTAGTGCATGCCTGTAATTTCAGCACTTGTAAGGCTGAGGCAGGAGGATTACTGTAAGTTCCAGGCCAGCATGGTTTACATAGTGAGTTCTAGGCTAGAGAGAGAGTGTCTCAATAGACCAATGACAAATTAAGACCTAATCTACAGTTGGAGAACTATCTACTCTTTACAGGCATTAAATAAACAAGACCTGAGCATTATTTTATTTTTTGGAGAGATCAAGTCCCTATCTTTTCGACCATGTCTGACTCTAAAGATCAGTCAGTGAGAAGGTGTCTTCTGAACTTCTGGGTTTTTAACCTGCAGTTTCCACCATAATCATGAACTTCTGTAAGTCTAATAAGAAATATACCATTCCCCCAGAGAAGGACTGGGAGGGAATCTGGAGAATGCTTTTACCATGACTTGGAAGTCTGAATACCTCAACAGTCACTCTGAACTTCTGAGAGATACAACTTACGTACCAGTGTTAAAATCTCTCTCTTTGCTCTTCTTTTCTTCTTTGCCCAGCGAACAGTTAATTAACGTCAGTTATCTGCTTGTGTTCCTGGAGCCCATGTGGAAGGCACGTTCCTCTAATCAGGGTGGGAAAGGAAAAGGGATGGGAGAGGCTCGTTTTCAGAGGTCTGTTTCTCCCTCCGCCTTCACAAACCTCCAGAAAAGGTGCGAAGGAACTGGGTATTGTTTACACCAGGTTCTCAATCACCTGCAATGGAAGTTGGAAAAAGCTTTGAAAAATTGTGGATGGATCTCTCTTAATGAAAGATATTTAAAAATAAATTCCCTCACCTGAGTTTCATCCTACGTTTTTAATTAAAGCAACAAAGTCACACTTTGTGCCTATTTCTTATTAACAAAGCACGGGATGTACCGGAAGATGCACAGTCTACCTAAAACACACACACAAAAAAATCTGAAGATAAAAATCTAAGGATTATAATATGCTACATTATTTTCAAACCAAATTTTTGATTGAGTAATTTAAAAATTAAACCATAAAAATAAAAAAATGTACTAGAAAACATTGAACTATTAGAGACGTGTTTCCTAATTTTTGTCTCTTTTGAATTTTCACACAAAGGCTATCGTGAGTTATAAATAACAATGTACGCAATGTCAAATACTAAAATAACCACACATCTCTGTGGAAATCAAGTTTCTTCCAGTTGTCGCTGGGTGACTTGCCAGGTACACAGAGCTTCAGTGGGAGCTTCTAAAAGATTTAGAGTGAGCGGTTATCAGGCAATGCCTCCTCATGCTGTCTTTATTAGCCATTTTTTTCTTGTCCCCAAGATAAATAACTGGCTATGCAATTTTAGGGAGGAAGGACTTATTTTGGCCCATGGTCTACGGGGACACAGTCCATCATGACAGGACGGCATTGAGAAGGGATCAGCTCCCAATGGTGGCGTCTAAGTGATACAGTCCTTTATTCTGAGAAAGGCATGGAGGTGGAGTTATCTCCATCAGGAGCAAAGGGAGGCCCCTTGCTCACGTCTTGATTGATCCTTAAGCCCTGAAAGGCCAATGTGAATGCTTAGCCAGTGTTCTTTCTTTTCCTTTATACTCAAATGTGGACACCATGTCTTGGACGGCACCCCCCACCCCAATATTCAGAACAGGCTTCCCCCAATCTCATTTAATGTTCTGTGGAAACATTTTTGAAGTTACGACCAAAGTTATGTCTCACTAGTGCCCTAGAGGGTTTTGTTATCCAGTCACACAAGATGATGAAAATTAATCATCTCAGGTTTCCTCGCACAGACACTACAAATAGTGACAGAATGATCAGGGACACACCAGTTGGGACCAGTGGTCTGCTGGACAGATGGTGGGGACATCATCAGAGGCACTGGAGCCTCATTCCTCCCTCTGTGTTCCACAGGGGGACCTGTGGGCCTTGGTCTGTGCACTAACCCATTTTTAGTATCAACTTGACACAACCAAGAATCACCTGGAAAAAGGCAGTTTCCGTTGAGGGATTGCCTAGATGAGATCAGCATAGGGCAAAGTCTATGTGACATTTTTCTTGACTGTGAATTGATGTAGGCGAGCCCACTGGGGGCAGTGTCATTCCTGAGCAGGCAGTCCTGGCTCCTGTAAGTGGCAGAACAGAAGCCACGGGGATCAAGCCAGTAGGCAACGATACTTCATGGCCTCTGCTTCAGTTCCAACCTTCAGATTTCCGCTTGGAGTTCCTGCCCCCACTTCCCTCAGTGATGAGCTGATACCCGGAAGTGTAAGAGAATGCTTCTTTCCCCGAGAGCAATGGAACAACAAACTATGGCAGTCACCAAACAGCTCTTCTGAACCCACTTATTTCCAGGTCCTGGGTTGCTTCTATTCCCACAGAACTTGATCGTGCTGACCTCCTCCCTCCCTTCCTGTCTTTTGCCTTCTCAATATCAAGGTTTGCTTCTCTTTTCTTTCTACGTTCTTTCCTCAGGAACCATGATTGTTCCCTTTGTCCCTTATGCATCTTGGATGGTGAGAGTCATTGGCTTCCTTCTCTATCTTCCTTTCACCCCCTGCCTTTTCCCTAGAACCATGTCTTAGCCCCCTGAGCTTTTTCTACAGTGACAGCTCCAACCGCGCCTTGTGGTGTGGGAGGTCCTTCTCTCTCTGTGTTGCTTTTCTTGGAATTACTTATTTCTTTGGCGGAACCGGACAACTATCCCGTCTTGAATCCAAGGCGGGGAGGACAGGACTGAATGCTGGGAGAAGGAAGGGCGGAGTCAGAGAGATGCCATGGATCCACCACTAGAGATGTGCTGAAACTTAGCTGGTAGGCCACGACCTCGTGGCGATACACAGATTAATGGAGATGTCATTAAGACGTAAGAGTTGGCCAATAAGAAGCTAGAGCTAATGGGCCAAGCAGTGATTTAATTAATAAAGTTCCTGTGTGGTTATTTCTGGGCTAAGCTAGCCGGGCAGCTGAGACTAACAAGCGGTTCCTCGCAACAGCCTTTTGTCTACACCTTGTAGAGGCTTGTGTGTACAGGTGCTGGCTGGACACCTTCCCCTGGATCAACCCCTAACCATGTCAGTGCTGATATGTCTCACCTCCTCATCTCTCACGTCATAGGGATCACAGACTATTGGTTCTGACTCCTGAACACTTTTGAATCAGCCCACGGCTTTGCACTCTGCTAGACCAACCTAGCCCACTACCTGTTTTTGTGAATAAGATTTCACTGGAACACAGGATCCACCAGTATTTTGTATGTGTCATCTGTGGCAGTTCCTGTGCTATAACCATTGAGCAACAAGTTGGTGACACAGAATATATGGGACATTGACTGTTTTACCTTGTATAGATAACTAGGTTTGCTGACCTTGAGACCTATCTCTCTCCCTCCCTCCCTCCCTNTTTTCTCTCTCTCTCTCTCTCACACACACACTCACACACTCTCTCTTACACACATATAAACACTCTTTCACACACATGCACACACACAGACATATACACTCCCCCTCTCAAACATACACACACACTCATGCATATATTCACACACTCTCTCTTACACACATATAAACACACTCTTTCACACACATGCACACACACAGACATATACACTCCCCCCTCTCAAACACACAAACACACACACACACTCATGCATATATTCACACACTCTCTCACACACATATAAACACACGCTTTCACACACATGCACACACACAGACATATACACTCCCCCCTCAAACACACACACACACTCATGCATATATTCACACACTCTTACACACATAAACACACGCTTTCACACACATACACACACAGACATATACACTCCCCCCTCAAACACACACACACACTCATGCATATATTCACACACTCTCTCTTACACACATATAAACACTCTCACACATACGTGCACACACACACATACACCGTCACAGTGACTCATCCCGATTATTTCAGTGTACCCCTAAGGGACTTGCTGCTCCTATCACAGATCTCATTGTTACATACGATGAGAGTCATTGTCTGTAGCACAGCTCTTGTCAGCTCTTTTCATGTCCCATGCTGACTTCCTCGGCCTTTGGGCTAAGAGCTACTCCTAAACATGGCACAAAGAAACATTCCTGAGCTTAGCCTTGCCCAGCTTCTTAATTTCTTCAAAAGTGGTAAAGCTCACAGTGCCGGGCACATAAGACCTCATTCTCTAGACTTTATGTGTGATGCCTCATGTTTGAACATAGGCCCTGGATTAGATGATTCAGGTTGGATTTATGCAGGATTTCATTCCTGCCTCTGCCTTCCTCATTTCTTTTCTTGTTCGCTCCCTTCATCTCTTGTCCACCCATCCATCCATTTCTTTTCTTCCCTCCCTCTTTCTTCTCCCCTTTTCCCTTTTTCTATCATTGTACTTGTCCGCCCACCCTCCCCACCCATCTGTCCATTCGTCCATCCACCCACACACCCACTCATCTGTCCATCTTTATCCAGTTGGCTCTGGGTCTCTCACAA
>LOEQ01000601.1:185571-209771 GCA_001685075.1 Bramus lutescens | reverse complement strand
TAAGCTAGCCGTGCGGGAGCTGGGCTGGACGAAAAGCAGGGCCCGCCCCCTCTTTATTAACCAATGAAAGTAACACATAGACAGATGACCCTCCTACATCATGTGAGGTTGTGAGATGCAGGGCCTGGGGTAGGAGGGGTCCATCCTGGTTCCTATTTTGTTAGCAGAGTATCCTGGAATCGGAACAGACAAGAGCATGTGTCCAAGTTTTTCATTTGATGACTGTGTTATTAGCAGAGCCAGGAAGACACCACATCTCTACTGAAGAGATCAAACTTTAGAAAGACGGATGGTGACTAGGCAAGAAACATTAGGGTCTTTCTTTCAAAAAAATTTTAGGATTAGGAAGTCTATGGTTTTTGTTTGTTTTTTATTTTAACCAGTGTCCCAGACAATGTTCTATTGCTGTGAAGAGACATAATGCCCAGAAAATTCCTATAAAAGGAAGCACTTAATTGGGGTTTGCTTACAGGTTGGAAATGTAGTCCATTGTCATCATGACAGGAAGCATGGTGGCATGCAGTAGACATGGTGCTGGAGAAAGATCTGAGAGTTCTACATCTGGATCTGCAGGCAGCAGGACGCAAGAGAGCCACTGGGCTTGCCTTGAGTATCTGAAACCTCAAAGTCCATCCCTGGTGACAGACTTCCTCCAAAAGTCCATATCTTCTAGTCTCTCTCAAGTAGCATCATTCCTAATGACTACACATTCAAATATTTGAGTTTATTGGGGGTGGAGGGCGTTCCTACTCAAACCACTACAACCGGAACTGTAAAAATTGATTCTCAGTTTCTTCAGTAAGGATGTAATGATGTGTTCTGTGTTATTACCAAAAGCCCAGATTTCTGATTGTCTAATATTTAAATTTTATTTCCAGTCACTGACCTGCAGCTGTTGTTCTAACGATGAAAAACAGGAGTAAATTACAAACACGGACATATTAGTGTTTAGAGAACCAGAAAGGTTTGCTTGCCAAGCTGGTTAGACATAAACAGGAGACTCATTAAGTCCTGGATGCGTTTTTCTCTACTGTGGACAATGATTAATCTGGGCTGAGCAGAAGTTCCAATCTGTGCCACTTTTATCTGCTTTTGCACACTTTGTTACTCATCTGCGGCACATATACAAGAATTTCTTTCCCTTCTTGTCTGGATGAAATGTTTTATGGTAATGATTTCAGATAAAGAATTTCTTAAAGGGGTCATCTTCACTCTGCAAGATACACTCACTGTTCAACCACTGGGCCCAGAAGTCTTCCAAACAGGGGATGGTGATCAATGATTCATCAGTAGATTTTGAAAGCAACAATATGGTTTTGAAAACTTTAGAATATCATTTTATAAATTATCCACGTTAAAGATCTTTAAAAAAAAGTACCCACTGTTCCTTTTCTGTTTGGAGAGAACGCCTCAGAGCTTTGTCAAATGATCAATATGACTCAACTTTATTTTCTTCTTTTCTTAACCTACTTATCCAGAATCTTAGAATATGAAAGAGATACTCGTGATTTTAATAGTGGGTGAAAGGATGCTTAGATAAAGATGATTATACTGATAAATATAAAACCCCTTCATTTTGAATTAAGAAAGCAAACATTATCGGGATGAAGTGTCTGGATGGTCACAGCATATTCCATAATTCATAAAATGTGCTCTGCTTTGTAGACTTGGCAGCTGAGGTAATTTTTATTGTTCTCGCTTACTGTCAGGATTTAGGACTTCGAGTGTCATGTTTCATTCTCTGTCTGAAAAGACATCAGGCAGATTTTCTTTCTTTTCTTTCCTTTCTTTTTCCTTCTTTTATTTCTTTTTTTTGGTTGTTTTTTGGTATCACTTTCTTTTCCAAGGAGGTACTGTATAATCACCGAACTCCTGTAATTACATGGCGAAGACTATGTAAATACGTAATTATGTTCATGCAGATTACTTGATAATTATACTTCCAGTTACTAAGTAATGAAGTGAATAATCACCCTGCACCTTGAAGCTTGGAGATGTTCGGCTCAGGCTTTGTGTTAGGGAAGGAAGCTGGGTAACCGCTCCATGGGTACATGGTATGCACGTTCTCAACAGTCATATGTGTATGCTGCATTACATGGTTATTTTTGTGTTATAAGATGAACTGGTGCTCCCTTTTGAAGAAGCGTGTCCTCCTCCTTTCAGAAAGAGCCCCATATCTCTTGGAGGAAAGGCTGAACCTGACTTTTATGTATACCACACAGGGATACTAGAAAGGTCTCACTCAGGATAGCCTTGCCAGGACAAAAATAACAAGAGGAAAAGAAAAACATGTATTTCAGGCTTTATCAGTGAGACATGGAACACATAATTATTAATCTCCATCTAGAAAACAGCTTCTTTAGTCAACAATGATGTTTTGCTATCTGTTTAGTTTACCCACAGTGCTAATTAGCCAAGTTGTCTTTGGTTACACATTATACTTCTTTCTGAGACTCAACTCTACCATTAACTCTTCTTATTCCCTCTGTGGGCTTCTTCCTCAGCACAAACTCTACCACACTGCCTATGTTTTTGCTGTAGCTGGTCTTTCCCACCAGTTTCTGGTATTGATAGTCTTCTATTTCGTATTTATAAGGGCCATCCCAGGGCAGAGTACAAGCAGTTAGCTTACCTTTGGAAAATTAAATTAATCCAAAGAGAGACTTTTAATGTGTTAGTTAAATGGTAGATTTATGAATTCCAAAATGATTTCTTTGGGCTGCTTGTTGGTCTAGTGGTGCATGGATGAATACTCTTAATGGACACTTGCAAAAATTCTTCAGCACTGCACACCTGGGAACAGAAGAAAGCAAACGAGAACCAAGGTTTACTTTTCTGGGTGTTTGTTGCCTTTGATTTTGGGAGTCGATAAAGTTTAGCTAAAAGAATGTGGCATTTCACCTTAGAAAGTTTATTATTGAAAAACCAACAGGTTAGCCACCCACCCACTCAGCCAACCAAATAATGAAATGACCACCCAATCAAACAACTTGCTAATCAATCAAGCAAACACTCCCCAGACAACAGCAACAACCCCAATATTGGTGAAGATATGAAGTAAAAGGAAACTTTATACAAAGATAGTAAGAATGTGAATTAGTATAGCCACCATAGAAATCAATATGGAGGTTCAAAACAGAGTGACCAAATGAGATCAGTGTGTGGTACCCATGTACCCATGCTTACTGCTGGGCTAGTTACAATAACCAAGCTATGGATGTGTGTGTGTGTGTGTGTGTGTGTGTGTGTGTGTGTGTGCAATAGAGAATTACTCATCCATGAATAGGAATGAAATATTGTCATTTGTAGAAAAATAGACAGAACTTCAGGCATTGTGTTGAGCAAAACAAGCCAAGCTCAGGAACACCAGTACTGCATGCATTCCCTCAAATGCAGGCATTAAAAACAAAACAAAACAAAGCGAAACAAAACAACCCGACCTGAGAACCGAAGAGCACTGCACTGTGAAAAGCAGCTGCCCTTTTCATTCATTGTTTGAGTGTTTCATACATGTCAAGAATGAAATATGATCATATGTTCCCCCTCACTTTCCCTCGCCAACATCCTGGAATCCTCCCAATGCATGTCCTTCTCTCAGCTGTGTTTCTCCTCCTCTTCTCTCTTTCTTTTACCCTTAATTCTTATATTCTAGAGCTACTTCCAATGAGAGCTGCCTGCATATACTGTGTGGAGCCTTCCAGCTGAAGCCCGAGAAACCTGCTAGCGGCTCCACTTCCAAAAGACGGTGAGTCTTCCCACCCCAGGGCCTGCCAACTGCCAGCACCCCATTCAGTTAGAGGTGGGGTCCCACTAGCATCTCCCCAGCTCATTTCATCATTTCAGCCACCTTTGTCTCACGCAGGTCGTATGTAGGGAACCACAGCTGCTCTGAGTTCATGAACACAATTGCCATGTCATCTCCAGAAGACTCTGTTCCACAGCACGTCTCTCTGATCTCTGACTCTTAACATTCATTCCAAATCCTCTTTCACAGTGTTCCTTGGTGGGGCACTGATAAAGAGGTTCCGTTTAGGGCTGAAGATCCAAATACATAATGGTTATATTCAGTATAAAATATCTGAAAGAAAATATGCTTAAAATACTCTTAGAAAGAATGATTCCTAGTAATTGAGACTATAACAAAGTTTGGTGTCTTATAGTCTCTCTCATTAGTTTTCTCCTTCATATATCATTTTGTTCCTTATATGCAATTAGATTATTTTTCGTATCTGTAATATCTATGCTTTAGTTTGTCAATTTTTGAAAAGACTACTTAATCTATACCCACTCATTTGAAAAGATCATCCAGATATATTGTAACTATAATAATGCCAAAATATAGACTAGTATAAGTATGTATCTTGTTTATATACACACACATATACACACATTCCTTGTGCTTTCAAGAATGGATGTTGACCCTTGATTACTGTGTATAAGTGGCTGTGTTTGTCTAAACAGCATAACTGACCAGAATGTCTCTCAGCAGAGGCAGAGGTCAACAGTTAGAAGAAAAGTTCTGGGTTCTAGGTGAGAAGTCACTGATCTGTGAGAGGCCAGTGATGCGTGAGTCCTCACAACGGCTTTTTAAATTTGCTGTCTTTATCCTAATTGCTGCTGTGATTTCCAAGAAGTGTGTTTGGTGGGATTAGTGACCTTCAGCATCCCCTGGTATGCTGTTGCCCGTGTGTCCTGAGGTAGAGAGAGACCCAGAGCCCCTCTGACTCGGAACCGCAGCTCATTTAGAGAGGGGGATGTAACACACAGATAGACTTGGGCAATTTTACAGACGCGATAAGCCTCTTATCTCCATTACTGGGGATGTAAGCTTCTGTCTTAGCATTAATTCTCCCACCTGCTTCTGGGCTAAGAAGGGAATTCAGTTCTATAACAGATTCCTGACAAATCCAGGTTATAAAATGCAGTGACAAGATCTTCATCCCTGTAATCCACGTGTGAGAACTATAAAGTGGTCAGCGAAGATGGTCTTTGCTGCTGAGTGTGCCAGCCATGGCCCTTACCTGTGACTATCCCTGCATTTCCAGATGGCTGGAGTCATCTTAGGGGAGGCAAGTCACTTTCAATCAAACTCCAAGATAAAAATAGTGTTCTTGTCCTTGGCTAAACTCTCTGGTGCTTTTTCAGAACCAGGACACAGTACTGGCACAGTAGTTAAGAAGAAATGTCAAAATGTGGAACTTGGTCTGTGTTTAAGTCCTTGATTGACCAGCCATTGTGTGTAGACTCACTTGAGAATTGTAGGCTCTTGCCTTCACTTTCCTTTCTATCAGTTGACCCTACTTTTTGTCCTTTTTTCTAAGCACTAGACAGGTTTTGCTCATGACAATTTTGGTTGTTGTGCAGATGGGGTCTTCAAATGCTGTAGGAGGGAAGAAGTTCCATTCTTCCCAGAGCTAAAGATGAAAGGCCTGAGGACGTCCATGGCATGATTTGAATATCCAGCACAGTGCTCACTGCCCAGTCCAGTGGCAGCTTGTTCTTTGCTCCCTCAAATGCCTTGTGTAAATGCCCCGTGAGGCAACTATCTATGAGTGACACATGAAGTTTCGCGATGTCCTGCAGACCCTTGGGAAAGGCGGGATCTTCTAGGAAAATGACCCCACTAATTTGAATCAGGGATTTATTATGGCCCCACTGAACTAGGAAATCCTCAGAAACATTAACAGAATGAATCACTTTTGACAGACTTTTTTTGGGGAAAGGATCCCTGGTTTTAAACAGATAGTTGTTTTGCAAAGGCTGAAAGCATTCTGCAGCAAGGTTCTGCCTCATGTTTTATTTCTGATTAACTGAAGTAATAGACATCAGAATGTTTGGAAAAGATCCTGGACATTTATAAATTATTAGTACTTAGCTAGAAATAGCTGTGTGTCCATACATGTGCCTGCATGTATGCATGAATGTGTACGTGCACATGTGTATCTGTATGTGCATGTTTGCATGTGTGTGTGGGGGGGATTACTAGCATAAGAACATTGCTTCCTTTTTGCACAAGGTATGACTGTACACACTGAGTGCCATTAACTTGTTGTGGGATTCCCCTCTGCATGCTGTGAATATGTTTTATTACCATTAGTTAATAACGAAGCTGCCTTGTCCTATGGTGGGACAGAATAGAACTAGGAGAAAAAAAACTAAACTGAATGCTGGGAGAGAAGGCAGAGCCAGGCAGATGCCATGTAGCTGCTGAAGGAGAAAGATGTCAGAACCTTACCAGTAGGCTACAGCCTTGTGGTGATACACAGATGAATAGAAATGGGCTAATTTAATTTGTAAGAGCTAGTTAGGAATATGCCTGAACCATTGGCCAAGCAGTGTTGTAATTAATATAGTTTCAGTGTGATTATTCAGGTATAGGAAGCTGGGAAACTAAGTCTCTGTTTACATTAACTCTTCTACTGTCTATTGAATGGTATTTACTGGTTAACTACCTCCAATGGAGATTAGACAAGAAAGATCTATGGTAGAACATAAATCATGTGTTTGAATATAAAACATGATTGCTCATCATTAGACAGGTGATTTATGACAGTCATTTCTATTTGTTTTTATATTGTAAATATTTTTTTATTTAGAAATTTGTATTATCCCTTTCTTAAAACAATGAAAATCCCATTTACCTGTATGCCAGTTAGTTGACTGGCATACTAGTTAATGTCAACTAACTGGCACACAGGTATGTGGGATGAGAAAGCTATTGATGGCACACGGTGACTTTACACTTACTCACTTCAGTGTTAGCAGAACCTCAAAGCTGCATCAATTAGGGCTGCCCTGGTTGCCATAGTGATAAATTGCTCTGATACCCAATCCTAAAGAATGCGTGGTTGGTTTCCCTTTTCCCCCACACTAGAGTGAGAACATGGTGTCAGCAACATCCTTGTTCTGAGTCACTTCCAGATATGCATGCTGCTGCTGCAGGCTTTGTCATCTGGGAGGCTATCGGTCACAGGGACACCAACCACAACTGCCAAAAGGGAACCAACAAATGGTACTGCATGTCCTGTATTTAACTGCATCATGCTGCCTTCTCTCAGTTGATGTTTAGATCCATAAAGAGGTCACTGTCTGTGGGGAAGAAGGACAGTATGTGTGGTTTGGGAGAATGGTCTGTATTCTGTCAATTATGTTTTAAATAAATGCTGATTGGCCAGGCAAGAAGTATAGGAGGGACAACCAGACAGGAAGTAGAGGTGGGTCAAGGAGAACAGGAGAATTCTGGGAAGAGGATGCAGTCCTTTCCCAGCCACAGAAGAAGCAAGATGTGACTGCCTCGCTGAAAAAGGTACCGAGCCATGTGCCTAACGTAGACAAGAATAATGGGATAATATAAGTTGTAAGAGCTAATACAAAGCCTGAGCTAATGGGCCAATCAGTTTATAGTTCATGTAGACCTCTCTGATTTCTTTGGGACTCAACGATTGTGGGAACTGGGCAGGACAGAAAACTCAGTCAACATGTGCCTATCTAGAGAGGGGAGCTGGGATGTGCAATGATTGCTGAGGACTGCCTTTGTGCATTTTAGAAGTGGGGTCACTACAGATGAGAGAATTTAAGTAACTACATTGTCCTAGCTTCATCTTGTTGCTATGACAGAACACCATGACTGTGCTTACTAGTAGAGTCATTCAGGAAAAAGGAGTTTCAATTGAGAAAATATCCCCATCAGATTGATCTATGGTTCATTTTCTTGAATAATTATTGATCTTGGATGGCCTGGCTTACTCTGGACAGTGCCGCTCCTGGACTGGTGGCTCTGGATGCCATCAGAAGCAGCTAAGGCTATGAAGGACAAACCAACCAGCAGCATACCTCCATGGCCTCTGTATCCATCCCTGCCTCCAGGTTTCTGCCCTGACTACCCTGAATGATGGACCATAAGTTACATGTTGAAGTAAACCTTTCCCTTTTCAAGTTGCCTGTGGCCCTAATTTTTTATCACAGCCCTAGAAACCCTAACTAATGACCATACTTCGTGGAGGAATGGTTCTATTTGAATGTATGATCACAATCCATCATTGAAAGACACCAGGAACAGAGCAAAAAAGAACAGAAAGGCAAAACCATGGAGCAGGGTTGCTTGCTGCCTTGCTCACAGGCCTATGGTTAGGTAGCTTTCTTCTACATCCTTGGACCACCTGCCCAGAGAACACAATTGGCCCCACCCTCCTACATCAGTTCACAGCCTACATCAAGACACTTGCCAACAGACATGCCCTTAGGCCAATCTGATCTGTGCAGCTCTCAATTGAGACTTCCTTCTTGGAGGACTCTAGGCTATGGCTAACTGACAGTTAAAGGTGACAAGGACAAAGTGTATAAGGAGGTCCTTTTGAAAAGAGATACTTCTCTAATATTAATAATTGTTGGAAAATGTGAAAATATTATCAGAGTCCACACTGATCCTATGACCCTGAGAAAGTTAAGAGGCTGTTAAGCTGTTCAGACTTTGAATGGAGCATGTTTTAAGATTTCCCGGTTACGTATGAATGAGTAGCCCCTTTTCATTTTCTTAGTCCCCCACAGGCAGCTCTGTAGCCAGGGGTTGTAGGCAGCCTACCTCAGCCGAGTCTTGGTGTTCTTCCTGTGAGTGAGGTCACTGGGTCAAAGGATGTCTATCTACAAGGACAGCTGGTGATCTGTTCACTGGTCAGTTAAACTCCCCAGATTGTGTCTTTGTGTTCATAGGTGAGCGACACCATTTGGAGAGTACACTCATTTGCAACCTGCTGTGATCTGAAGACAAAATGTCTCCTGTGGGCTAATATATTCCTCCACTGGTGGTGTTTTATGGGATGATGCTTGGACCTTCAGGAGGTGGGGCCTTGCTGGAGGAAGGGGGTCCCTGGGGACGTGCCTTGATGCATCCTAGTCCCTACTACTGTGTGCTGTCTCCTTCCTAAGTGGGGGTGTAAGGCTCTGAGGCAGGCATCAAGCCCCCCTTTCTGTGGACACAGCTTCTCCACTATGCACTGTTCCTGTTGGACTGTGTACCTAGGGAGCTTCAATCCAAATGTATCTTCTTTCCTTTAATTGGCTTTTGTCTGGTCATTATAGCACAGCAACCTGGAAGTGCCCAAGTCACAGTCTTCACAGCGCTCCTCTCCTCAGAACTCAGGTCTCTCCTAGCCGCACAGCATCCCATGTAACCTAAAGCATGGTTGAAAGAGTGCCTCAAAATAATCAAATAATCTCAAAATAGTCCCTGTCATGTGGTGTTTTATAAACAGATCCAAAATTAGGCAGCTTCTGGAAGTATTTAAGGTTAATGGTAAATTGTGTTCTGTTTAATTAATGAATCCCGTCTATCTTATATCACGCTGCGCGCTAGAGGCCTGTGAAATAAGATACACTTATCTTTCTTTCTTTTCTGTCTGTATGTCTTTGAGACAGGGAGAGTCTCTACACATACCAGAAGGCTTTGGAACTTGCTTTGTAACCAAGGCTGGCTGCTAATTCTCAATCCCCTGCCTCACACTCCTGAGGATGGGATTACAGACTATCTGACAATGTACATTTAAGAATCTGTTTGTCACATATAAACTCAGAAACTTTTCTCAGAGTTATTGGTTGGTTAGTAAAGTAAAATTACATTTTGTTTGAAAGATATAAGCTTTAACACAGAAGGAAAGCAGTTCTAAGAAAACACACCACACACACAAATACACACCCACTCCACACCCCCACATACTGCACACACCATAAACATGCACACATGCAGGCACCCCCATGCACACATCCATGTATACATGTATGTACACACACACACACACACACACACACACACATCCCTTCTATTATCCCCAAAACATTCTCAAGGCTTAGCCGAAGCATACAAGTTATGGCAGTGAATTAGACTAGAGATGACACATTTAAGAAAACATCATGTATTTGTATTTTTTTAACTGAAAAATCTAAGAAGACTGATAGAGAATGATTTTTGTTCTCCTCGCATTCTTTTTCTCAAAGTTTCTGTTAAACCTGAACATCCTGGGAGTTGATTTCCCTGACTCTGGTTAGAAACAGTGAATCTTTTCCGCAGTCCAGGGTCTCCGAAGGGCCTTACCTTGGGCCTCACTGCCTGGACTAGGAGAGAAGATGGAGAGCTCACTAGACTGCACAGGAGGCTTCCAGTGCACCTTGCTGTCCACATGCACCATGGAGTTGTGAGCCCAGGGAGTACGGCATGCCAGAGGAAACTCAGTAGAGACCAACACACGCCATGACAGGCTGCTTCTCAAACATGGCAGTCCACTTTTGGATTAGGCAGAAGGCTCAAGAATGTTCTTCCTCCCAACCACCAGCACCCACAGCATATTTCTCAAAACAGTAGTGCTAGAAGGCAATTGGGAAGACTTTTTAAAAAGGAAAACACGCTTCATACAAACATGTTCCATAGCAGTAAATCAGGATATCCATAAAAACACTTTAAGGTCAGCATTGGATAATAGTAAGTAAAAAAATAAAAGTGCTTTTAAAGTTTAAAATACTAAATAGTAATTTGCATTTGAATTAGTGTTTGGTTTCTGGTTTGGGGCTTTAAATCTCTTTAGAGGATATTCCCTTTGGTTGTGAGCAAAATGTGTCTTGTTCAACATAAGTGGCCACCAAAGAAGCCGAAATCTACTAAAATAAGAAAATCTACTGTGCATACAAAACCATCTTTTTTGAGCCAGCGCACATGGAAGTCGGGTTATAGTACTGTGCTAAGCAAGCTCACGTTCCCACGCCTGTTATCTCCAGAGAATGCTGCAGTTCAAAAGGTGAGCATCTGTGCTTCCGTCAGCTCCGTGATAATATCTGAAGATCAGCAGGAAGTTATAGATGAGTTGACCAAGTCTAAAAGAAGCCAAATGACCAACAAAGGCAGCTGGTCCAGCCCATAACTGTATTCATACTTGGTCCTGTGTTAGGAAAATGAGGATAGACCACAAGCTTCATGACCCAGAGACTGTGTGTATTTTGTTTTCCTGTTGTGATTTAGTCCTTGTTGATCCAGAGAACACACACGCATGCTCCCATTCTCATTTCCCCTAGCTGTATAGACTGAAACATCTTTGAGAGGAAAGATTCTTGGAAGAGGTGAGGGCTCTGGCAGGTTTTCATCCTATCAGTGATTTTATCATCAGGTTACTTCGTTGAAAGATGTCTTTTAGACTCCAACATCCAGGAAATCAGAAAGTATCTCATCTGTCAATGAAACACATGTAATTCAGCACAGTACTTCAAAACACCCCTGATGATTTATGTTAATTGTATTTAAAGATGGGAAACAGCTTAACTTTCAGGGTAAAGGTCAACCTGAGGCGGAACTTCAGGCTAGTTCTTTTCCTTTTTTGGCACGTCGTAGCACACCTCCTTCTCAGATCACTTTCTGCCCCTCCTTACAATGGCCTATGACATGTCCGCGTTAGATGTAGAGTCAAGATTGAGATGAGGAAGAGCTGAGCATAACTTATCTCCCTAAAAGTAAAGAGCAGAAAGATGAAGGAGCTTGCTAGAAAGCATGGTCCCAGCATACTACGTCAGCCTGGCTAGCGATGGAGTGAGGATCTTAGTCAGCCTTGGGTCTACGCAATAAAGCGTGTCTTTGACAGAATGACCCAATTAATGCTCCACCTGATTCTGGTCCAGACCATAAAGAACAGCCCAGAACTAGAAATGTAGTACCTCATGGAGTAGTCACAGTCAAGACTGGGGCACCAAGGGCAGTTTTTCTAGAAGAGCTAACAGATTCCCAGAGGAGAATTTGGGTGGGCTTTTCTTGGTGGCCCCAGCAACTGTTGTCATCATTTAGATTAATGTAGGGGTAAAACTTTACAAAGTAAGCTAGTACCTAAAATGTACAATTTTATAGGAGACAGAATCAGAAACGAACAAAGTAGCAGCTATGTTCCCTGACTCCCCACAACTGAAATGAGGCTGCAAGAAAGATGCGATCAATTATAAAACACAAAACCTTAGTATTTTTGTATCAAATACACTTCTGTGACATCACATGTGTACTTTTTGAATCTCGACGTTGAACATAGTAGCCCCAATCATGAGAAATACTTGCCCATTTTATGGATTGTGTGGATAGATGGACCTACTGGAGTTTGGCTGTTTGTTGCTTTCCTATGGTTTCTGTGAAGATGTGATTCATACTGAGATAGCCCAGGTGTCTGGAAACTAAGGCACATACCATATAGGGTTGTACTCACATTGGAACATGTGTACTTTGTGTTAAAAGCACAAACTAAAAAGATTCAGATGGTTTGTCTGCACACATAGCCCTTCAACATGATTATTTTCTGCAATTAGAGGTGACATCCAGGACCACTTTGTCCCTTTCTAGTCATCTTGTCCCTGTAATCACCTTTTGGGTGGTAGGTTAACAAATTCCAACTGGTTCAGTGAAAGTGCACTAGGCCAAATGGATCATAATAACCAAGAAAGACAAAAGAAAGTCTTGATTGTCAGTCTTCTTAAAAAACTCTAAGTCCTTAGATGAGAAAATGAGTAAGTATCAGGGTTCGTGGAGGAGGACATGGTGTTGGAGTGGCTTCTGATTGCTGTCAGTCCAGGATGTCACTGCTCTGGAGCAGCAGTGACCCTGTGCACATGAGACTGCTGGCTCTGACTTAGCATAAATCCTCCCTCACTGTAGCATTCTAAGTAGGACAGGTCTTGAAATGAGGGTCAGTCCTGCTCTTAGGAACCATGCCAGCTCTTAGGCTAACTGCAAAGAGTTGGCATAGAAAGATTAAGTCACTTTGTGCAATTGAATTAGGACTCCTATTGTGATCAGAACAATCCCTTCCAACCCTTTAATCAGAAAGCTACTTTATGCATATTGGGATGATCTGTGCTTTCAACTCTTTCTTCCAGAGGAAGAAACAAAGAAAAGAAATATGAGTCGGCTTGCCCATTCCGCACGGCGTGTGAGCTCTGCATTGGTACAATTTTAAATACCCTCTTCTCTAGCATAGCCCTGTCATCTATCTCACTCAGAAGCCAGGCTAGCCCAGTCAGCCACCGTGAAAGTATGCAGATTAGCGAGAGATTTTTAGAAGCCCCAGAGAGGTGTGATTAATCCTTTGAAAGTGTGAGCCCTTCTGATATGGCAGCTGGACTCCCAGGGGAAGTCACACGGGGTCTGCACACTTGATAAAGACGTGCAAGGTAGATGGTAATGAACTTAATGAGCCAGAAATTATTATTAGAGGAAATTAATACCATCTTCAGGAAATTTGTGGTACTTACTGCGCATTGGAAGGCAGTAAAGGCTCCTTTAAATCATTCTGCCTTTCGTTTTAATTGTACACATTGGCCTTTGTACTTCACCATATGAAGATGACATGTTTCAACTCTGGTTAGAGAAGGGTTTTTAGCTTTGGAACCCAAGCTCCCAGCAACTTCAGGATGGGTTTCCAAGAGATGTGAATGCTGTTTTGATGTTCTTTTTACTAGTGATATTTTTATTTGGAAGTTCTACTTTTGATGACTTCCAAGCATCTTTTCATGGACTTTCAGTGAGGGGAAAGCTCCGGTAGATATGCTCTGCATCTCTACCGGAACAGGACACGGCACAAATAGTCTCTGAAGGCTACTTATCCCAGACACACTTTGTGAAAGTGCTGGTATTTGCTAGAGACGACAATACTTCCCTGAGCTAATCACATTTTTCCTCAGGGCCTCTGGGTACCATCTCTGCTTTCATATGTGCTTAGAAATGAAGAGTAACTGTCTTCAGTGGTTAGCTGTGCTGGAGATGGAGGCCACAATCCCAGGGTGTTTTCTAATGAGGTATCCCTCCTCCACCATGGCTGATAAATTCTTTCTAGCAAAGTGTCATTGTGGTACATGGTACCACTGGACCTAAAGGTAGGGAACAGCTCAGAAGGTTTGCCAAAGCATCATTGTATTTGAGAGATTCAAGGAGCCATTCAAAGTCCCATGACTGTTCAGTCATGTAAAAGGTGAAACCAGATTTGCCTTGTTTTTAAATCAGACTTTATTATTAAACTGTTGAGAGAAACAAAATTGGCTAATGAGAAAGGGGATCTAGGAGAAAAGAGAAGGTATGTGGGCATCGAGGAATGAGCTCATTATATTATATATGCACAACTATATTATGCACGAGCATATTCTGCACGACTGTAGAGTGCCTTTGTGAACTTCAGTACCATGTACAATATGTAACAACTAAAAGCATGCTAAAAATTATTCAACAATTGATGCAAATATTGCAGAACCTGAGCTTTGCCTAAGCTTCAGCTGTTCAATCCATCGGGGAGATTGAAATGAATGTCAATGTAAGTCTACATTCAATAGGCATTTTTCTCTTTTGGAAAATAGTTCTTTGCTCTTTTACCGAGAGAGTCACAATGGCAGGCTGGGGAAAGGAGCCACGAGAGGCTTTCATCCTCAAGCTTTTGCAAGACTCTGAAAGACCCAGTGGCTGCTCTCGGCAAACCCTTCATGCCCTCTCCACACTTCCTTTCCTTCAGATGGGAGATGAAGGAGCCCCAACAACTCTTTACCCTCTTCTCACTCTGGGAGAGAGGAGAGCTTACGTCCCCTGAGAGGATACTGCTGAGCCCGTTTATTACACAAGTTAATTACTTTCTTCATGAAGGAGGAGATACACATGGAATGCAACCAAGTTACTTACTAAGGAGTCTGAAGAGTCTTTGTCAAACAGAATTAAGCCAACATATAATTGTCATTTCCTTTATTCTTATGGAAATTGGACATTACCATGTGTATAATTGATCTGCAGGCCAGACACATCAAAGACACGAGTCCAAGCATCTATGGGCTCTTGATCTAATTACAAGGAGCTCCATATGTTATTACTCAAAACTTGTTTTTACTTAATTTTTTTTTGTTAAATTAGAAGAAATGCTTTTTATTCTACGCCCTGCCCCTGGCTTCTAATAATCTCTTTTATTTTTCCCCTCAAATGACCGGAGCGACACTCATCAGCCTCTCTGGGGCCCTTGAACCGAACACTTCTTCTTTTACAAAATCATCAACACAGGATCTGTTGCCAAGTGGAGAAGCCAATTCTTGTCTCTGTGCAGTAGGAAATGTTTTCTTTACAGCTCTGTTGGCATGGAGGTGAAGGCTGGGAGCTCAATATTGAAATCCCACTAAGACAGCTGCTGCTGGACACTGTGTATATCAGGATTAAAGCAAATACATCCAGCAATCAAATCTACAACATTCAGATTCCTGCCCATGACATATTGTAGATGCGGCCACAAGGATGTCTTGGAAATGTTCAGGAGAAAAAACTTGGTCTGGTCATCACAAGCAAATCAATTTCCTTTTGTATCAATACCTTGTACCAAAGTAAGAGAGAAGCTGGAGTGAGAGCTAATTGACCTGAAAATGTTTCAGATCTGTAAGACCACAATTGCTGGTGGCAGCATATGCGTGCCCAGTTTCTTCCAGTCATTACAGATTCATCCATAAAGAGCTTATCACAAAGAGCAATGCCAGAAAAGTCGAGGGGAGTTTGGATTCAGCCTAAAATTTTTGAGTTTCTGTAACATTGGAAACTGTGTGTAGCTCAGTATTTTTATGCATAATGAAAAGAAAACATGATTCTAATAATGCATGGTAGTATTCAGAAAGAAGTAACATGCTATGAAAACTGGCAGAATGTTCTCATGCATACATGAAGCAGTGAAGGCGAGCAGATATTTGTTCTTATAGCTTTCCTTTTTTATTTTGCTGTTTCTGTTTGGAGTAGTTTATGCTTTTAATAGTTGTTACTAAGGTTTTCTGACATAAGTAAATTAGTATTTTGTCTTCCTGGACTGATGCTTTAAGCCACTTCCATTTGCAGAGAGAAGATTCAAAAAGCTAAGATATGTTACTGGAATCGTAGCTGAAGGGCTTTAGATTGGGTATATGGTACTTACTGTCTTGGCAGCGGTTATGTGTGTGCAGTTATGTATGTACTTATGGGTATATCTGCAAATGCATCCACACTTGCCTTTGTATGTGCGTGCGCATGTACATTCCTGTAAATGTGTCCACCTTTTTGTTTGTGTGTGCATGCACATGAATGTGTAGGTGAAGAAGAAAAATAAGATATTCCTTCTGGAACCACATACCAAAATCAACTTCAATAATAGCTTTTATATGGAAAATTTTGATTTTTTATGACTAATTTTAAAAAGCTCTCTCATCGATTCACAACTGGATCGCACTGCATATAGATGTTTTCTGTGCAAACTAATTTTAGAATTTTAAAGCAGTTGTTGCGCCAAGTCACTATGTCTCGCCATCTTGGAACAACTCTTACTTTACAGACTCACAACTTCTGAAATTGGACACTTGGCCACCTTTGAAACCCTCTGCTCATCTTCATCTCACAAAGAGAGTTCATTAGATACCTCATACCCATGAAAGAGAAATTTTTACGTACATGTAAAGGAGCAGGATTTGAAGCCCGGTTGTGGGAAAGTTCCCAGAAGAGGCCACAACTTCCACTATGAAGTCTTCTAAAGAATACTCTTCCTGTGAGGACAAAAAGTTGACAAGGAAGTCACCCTTGACCAGCAATGCTGACCTGCAAATACTTTTGTGTAATCATGAATAGTTAATAGATTCTCAGTGCCTACTAAGCACCCAACACCATAAATACAAGGAATAAATTTGCCCATTGAATTTCAAACACTCTTGTTCTGAAGAAAGCAAACAAAAGCATTGAATGAGCAAGTCTCATTCTAGTCAACTCTGCTGCTACAGTTTGTGTCAAGGACAATTAAGAATGTTTTCTTTTTGGTAGGCCAAATTGGAATAAAGGGAGTGGGAAGTCAGAGCCACTCTTTTCCACACATGCTGAGAAGAGACCTATGCCCTGTACACATCCGCTGTGTCTCCCTCTGGGCACAGTTGTAGCATCTCTTTTTATTTTCATGGGAAGGAGACAAGGTCTTACTTTGTAGCTCAGGCTGACTTTGAGGCTGCTAAGATGCCTAGACTGGCATCAGACTCACCATTCTGTCTTTGTCTTCTGGGTGCTGGTGCTGGAGGTGTATGCTACCTCTCCTGTACTCAATGCCCCTTGCTTGTTCTTCTCAGCATGTGTGTCTTGAGCTTCTCCCTATGGGGCCTGATGGACTAGGTGCTGAGAACAGACGTTGGGTAACTGCATTCTGGCTATTCTGACTGCATGTGGTAGATTGAATGTGAAATGTCTCCAGTGGGCTCATGCATCTGGACACTTGGTACCCAGGTTGTGATGTTCCTTTGGTAGGTTGAATAGGAGGTAGGGCCTTACTGGAAGAAGCTGATAACTTGGGGTTGAGATTTGAGCTTTACATCCCAGCCCTGGTTCCAGCCCCCTCTGCTTTCTTATCCACCACCTCAATTGTTGCAGCAGGAAGCCACCTCTGCTGTCATGCTTTCTGCTCCCCCTCTACATGATGGACTGTATTCTTTTAAATCCTATTCCCAAATGAATTTCTCCTCCTTGAAATCATTTTAGCCAGGTGTTTAATCATGGTGATAAGGAAAGCAAGAGATGTAAGTTCTATTACAGGACAGTTTTCTGAGTCATGATCTACTTCTTAGAAGAACACATTTCTCATAGCTTACAAGATGACTGCTTCCCATGCCTGGGCACAATTAGAAGTCACCATCTACCGAATTATGGGAAGAGCATTCTATAATCTGGCTCCCTCTCAAGAGAGACTATGAAAGCCCTGATCCATTGAGCTAGCTTCCTCTTTGGCCATGCTTCCAATTCCACTTGTGTGTTGTTGGCCTCACTGCGAGTGACAGGTGTTCTGTTCTTATCACTGCTGTTGCTTCTCCAAGGGGCATCCCCAAGGACATAGCTCTTACTTTCTGGGTGTCAGTGTTCTTCCATATAAGAATGCATTTAAGGAATTCCAGAGATAGCTTGGTTTCTTGCAACCCCAGAACATTAACTCATATCAGAAGGAAGATACAGCCTGCGACACTAAGAGGTTCTACGGAGTGGCGTTTGTTCCCAGGCTCCCTTGTACATTTGACATGTGTCAGATGCCCACAGTGAGAAGAATGAGTCTATCTATCTTCACTGAACCCTTTCCCCACCCTTAGTTCAGATCAGGAAACTACCTGAGTTCAGCCCAGAAAATGAAAGCGAGATGAGATCTTAGAGTTACCTTTTCACCCTACATCTTGACAGACGATGAACCCGAGTCTTAGGGGGACCCAGCCAACACAACTGCTCTCTCGAGGACACTTCTGCTTTGCTAAGTTTTAATGAAGAGGCCAGCACTTTGAATTATAAAACAATGGGTGGAACTGCTTTCAAAAGTATTCTCTTTTCTCTTGTTTCTAAGATCACAAAGAAACACACTTTTTTTTTTTTGACAATTCAGAGGTGTCATGAATTGCTTGCTGTAATCAATAGAATTATCTCTGACAAAGGAACTGGGTTCCAGCAATAGCTATATCAGCTATAAACTTGAGAATGAAGGGCACAATGTTAAACCTTCCTGAGTCGAGGTGGCCTTGCTGCAATATAGGGAACAGCTATCACTACCCATCATTAAATAATACGGTGAGCCTGGGAAACTCTCAGGTGCTTGACAGGGAGTAAGTGGGACCGTGACAGCTCTGAGTTATGCAGATGCTTCTATTGTAGTTGGAATGCTGATTTGGAATGTCCCCTGCCTTTGGGGGATTCAGCTGGAATCTGGGGCAAGCTTAACGCTTTCTCATAACCTCTGTTAAATGCTCACTCTTGCTGCATGCTGAACTGCCTTCTGCTTCCATTCTGTCTGCACAGACAGCACCTCACATGGCTGGTGTGCTTCTCTGCGTGACCACAGTAAGCCAGGATTCACTGAAGAGCGACGGCCTTAGTTGTAGAGGTCCTGATGCCCGTCCTTCCCTTCTTTCCAAACCTAACATGCCTCGCCTCTTAGCTACTTCATGTAGCCTTGGAAAGACGAAGCAGACCCTCGGATCTGATAACCGCTCCTTTGAAGAGCGGACCCAAGCAGCAGGGAGTCTTTTCTTTCTTTTTGTCTCCCTGGTGTGCCTTCGGGTCTGCCTTTGACTGTGCTGGATTTCAGTGACTTCATTAAGTTACTCATGCCCTAATTCTAAGAAGGCATTGGTTAAATACATTTACAGAACATTATTCAAGAACCAAAGCATAATAACCTGAATGTATCTCTAAGTGCAAAAGCAAATGTGAGGAAAGATAATTTTGTGTTTCAAAAATAATTTGGGAAAGATCAGTCCAGTGTCATTAAGCATCTTCCCTGGGAAAACGCATTACTGCTTCTACAGAAATAGCTGTCATTTCATGGTAGACACTTTCTTAGAGTTTGAGACTCTCATACATATAGTGATATTTTATTTATGTTTTAGTAAATAAAACTTGCCTAAAGATCAGAATGGCAAAGCTAAACTACCAGAGGTCAGGCAATGATGGCACACACCTTTAATCCCAGGATTTGGGAACCAGAGGCAGGTAGATCTCTGTGAGTTCAAGGCCAGCCTGGGCTACACAAGATCAATGCAGAAACAAATTCAGGTGGACGTGGCTCACACCTAGTACACCCAGTCCTAGGGAGTCACACACCTTTAATCCCAGCTCTAATGGGAATATAAATGGGAGGAGAGAGAAGCTTAGTCTGCTTAGTTTGCAGTCAACCAGCCTTGGTAGATAAGAGGTGAGACTTCTCTAGTGGTTTGGCTGCTTTGCTTTTCTGGTTTTCGGGTTGAACTCAAATATCTATCTGTGGGTTTTTATTGTTCGTGCTACACATGCATGTATATAATGTGTTTTGATTAAATTCACCCCACATTCTCTTCAGTTCCTCTGAATTTCCCCCTTTTCTCTCCCAGCTTTTTTTTTCTGTCCAGCCTTAAAACCCACTGTGTCCATCTAGAGCTGCTTGTATGTATGTGTATAGGTGTCGGTCCATCTACTGAAGACATTCATAGCCTCTCAGAGACATCACTGAGGAAAACTGGCTCTCCGTCTCCCAGCTGTCCTCAATTCCAATAGCTTTTTGGCTAAGGGTGGTACCTGATCAGTATATCTTCCATCCATCATGGGAGTTTTACTGACTTCTTCTTGTACAGGTCTTGTGTGCACCGTCATAGTTGCTACGAGTTCATGTGTGTACTGGTGAGGTCATGTCCAGCAAACTCTTTTGCTGTGGATGTCTACTATTTCCTTTTACAAATGTCTTTGAAAAACATGGGAGTGTGTTTTCAACTGTATTAATCCACAGTTCATCATAAATAAAATCCTTATTGCCTTAAAAAGATTACTTTTTTTTTTGAAAATGGGCTATTCTCTGTATTCTGGATCATCATAAAAATGTCAAACTCATTATTTTACCCTGTATTGTTGCTTTTTCAAATCTTCCACTTCCCAAGGCTAGTTATTGGGGTATGATAAACTTTTATGGAACTATTTTTTATATTAAAGAGAATATTAAAATATAAATATGGAATATTAAAAATATAAATCAACATTCTTTAGTTATATGTATTGTTCAAGGAATTCTCCCACTTGGATACTGCATCTGTCTAGATAGTAATATTTCTAAAAAAGCCTGGTTTCCTTGGGCTCTGACTTCCTTATTCACATTTATCAAACAAAATCATCCCAGCTCATATTATAGTCATTCAGAAAGGGTAGCACGTGTTTTTTGATTCTTTCAAATCATTCTAGATGTTTGAACTGAACATGGACCTGATATTATGGAGACAGTTGTTAGGAATGCCATTTTTTGTACCTTGAGGAGCCAAGCGGCAAGAAGGTCACAGGGGTAAAGCAGAAAGAACATTGTTCATGGCCATGGAACAGAGTATCGCTCACCCTACATTTGTTAATGAGCAAAACTTCTTAATATTTGTTTTTGGAATTTGAAAAAATTCCAATAATACATAATTTATTTCATTAGTAAGTCATGAAATTCCTCATGTCTCATTAAAGATCATTATCATTGGCTAAGATTCTTGAACTGTGGTTCAATCTTGTTTAGGGATTTTTGTTACTGTGAATCATCAATCACAGGTGTTATATTTTAACCTTGAAAGGCTGGACTCAGAACACTCAAGATACAGAGCACACATGTGTTGACTGAGCAAATACTTCATGTTATGTAAACTTTCATGAAAACAGGGCTTGGGTTTCACCCTTCATGTGTGGCATCTATGTGCACCCTTGTAAAAGTGGAAGCAAGTCTACTTGAGAGCAGAATGTCTTGTGTGTATTGCATCACACAATGGTAGTTGAAGTAGACTTCTTTGTCAAGTAGTCTTTCAGGTGGCATTTTTGACTTCTGTTTTCTCTAGCAAAAAGATATTATTTATTTTTTCATTATCACCAAATTATAAACATTCTATATAGCTTGGCATTAATTCAAGAACTTTTGTTTGATACCTTTGTGTAGTCGTTGAAAGAAACATTAAGTTTACCTTCAAAGTGATCAACATCATTCAACTTTCAAAAACACCATGTAGTTGAGGAAATACTAAGGAGTTCCTTTGATTTTACAGTTACTTTTCCATTGTAATAAAAACAACATGGCCAAGACAATTTATAGAAGGAAGTGCTTCTCTTCAAATCACAAGCATGAAGCTGAGAAAACACACTGGGCAAAGGATAACACTTTAGGTTCTCAAAATCTTCCTCAGTGACAGACTTCTTCCAGCAGGACCACACAGCCTAAATTGTCCCAAGCAGTGCCACCAACTGGGACCCAAGTCTTCTAAGGTCCAAGATGCTGGGGAAGATTTCTCAATCAAACCACTACACCCCACAAGCATATTTTCCATCAACTTTCTTAGTGGTCTTGGTGTTCTTTGTGGTCGTATGGTTCTTACATTTTCTTCATTTTTTTCTAAAAAGTACAAATTTTTAATTTTGATACCTTCTCTGCTTTTAGTAAGTCAGTTTATGCAGAAGAAGAAATCCTACATCATTTTATTTTGGTTCTCTAAATCTTTGTTCAGCTTTCCCAAGACACCAATCTGGGTTTTTATTTTTTCTTCTGAAAATAATAAGGAATGTTTTGGTAAATGCACTGATTTCTTTTTAATGCATCTTAGACACATACCAAGTAGGGGACCAACAGATGAACCCATGTATTTCCCTTTTGTTCAATCTGATCTTTAAAAAGATATATTTTACTTTTATTACATGCATGTGTGAGCCACCTCTTTAGACCCTCTTTCATCTGTTGTGATAACACTTCACCTATACATTCACTTTTCCTAACAAGCCAAAAATTTTATTTCATGTTTCTACTGGAATCCATTCACCTTTTGTGCTTATGGACATTTTTAAAAGATTTATTTATTTTATGTCATATGTGTGTTTTCTTTCTGTGTATGTACATATCCTGTGTTCGGGTATGGTGCCCTTAGGAGCCAGAAAAGGACAACAGATCCCCTGGAAGTGAAATTACAGACAGTTACAAGACACTGTATGGGCACTGAGAACTAAGCCCCAGTCCTGTGAAGTTGCAGAAAGTGCTCTTGACCAGCGAGCCATCTCTTCAGTTCTTTGGACCTTATTTTTAATTACAGAGTTAAAACTGTGAATATTACTTTAATCCAGGGGATCTCCTTTAGTACATTTCCATAGTAAAAGTTAAGCGCAAATCTGAAGAGTTTAAGTCATCAGCTGCAAATGGCATGAGATTTTTAAATGCTCTGTTGTAAGATGATGTGATAGAGAATGGAAACCCAAACCAAAGAAAGGATGCAGTGTCAGCTAAGGTAATCCAGGCAGAGACATTTGTGTGAACGCATGTATGTAACTTTTAAAACGATATTGCCTTCGAACAACTTTAGAGTGATGTTTTTGGAAAACACATACTCATTGATGCACTGAGGTTTGGTAAGGACGTGCAGAAACCAGGCTTTTCCTTTTCCCATCGCCAAGCCATCTGCAACTGTTCCGTAGACGGAGGTGTCTGTGGTCTCCACGCCCTAAGTGGTTTCAAGTGCCCTGTGTTCCATCCAGCGCCAGCTTGTCATCTTCAAGCGTCCACTCTCCTGGATCCCTTCACTTTTAATCTTCCATACTTAGTCACTTGGTTCAAAACTCAAGAGAAAGTCAGATACTTCCATTCACAAACCTGAGGTCAATGATAAGGAGGGCGGGTTGGACTCACCCGTGTGGCTTACCACTCCCACTCCCCAGGTGCACACGGCTTGCACATCGTGTCTGCCCTCTTTCACGACTCGGGAGCCTCCATGACTTGATGCTCTCAGCCCAGCTCAGTCCCGGCTGCTTTTCTTCCCCAGGAAGCTTGGTTCTCGGAGTGCTACACTCTATTTGTGAAAATGCTTCCTGACACCCAGCCGTTAATCCGACTAAACTTTCATCTATTCCAGCAATTGCTTATTAAGCAAGTACTCTGTTCTTGCTCAAAAGCACTTGGCACTGGATCCCTTAATTTTTAGAATAAGCCCATAAAGCAGGTCCTGTTATTTTTACTGTTCTCCAGCAGGAAGATATTAGCTGTGCTCCCCCTGATGTTTCTAGCAGGTTAAGAAGCAAGGATTTGAATGCGGATATTTCAGCTGCAGAATACCTGTCTTCTAATCATTGCTTCACCCTTTATTCCCAGACTCTTTTGAGAATATCTATGATAGGCATGGCAGTGAGTGAAAAATGAGGGCCATCTTATTGCCATCGATAAATAAAAATCATTGAGGTATGCCTATGCATCATAGAAATATTCACATAGCAATGAACGTATATCTGAGTTGGGAGTGAGCATTCTGAGTGGAAGCGTTAGAGAAAGCTTTGGTAGAAGGCACATTCTTTGCAATAAAGGATGCATGGACTATCCACAGGAATTAATACTTATAAAGCCAGTAACAATGGCCTCCAGGCAAAGAAAATTGCATGGACAAAGCCACAGATTTTGGAATGATAAGCTGAGACCATGTGGGGACAGCGAGCGCGTGGTTCCGTTGAAATCATGGTTCACTTTGGCAGGCAAGGCTGAAAATGAGCTCATCTCGAGCAGTGGCTCAGATTCCAGACTAAACACTTAGGACTAAATTTGTAAACACATTTAATCACACTTTCCTACCCCTGGTTAGTACAATCTCCTGTAGGAGGAAATAAGTGTTCTCTAGGTCCCCCCAAAGGAAGGAGGTCTTTACATTACCAGAGGAACATAGTGCCTGAGCGAGCAGGA
>LOEQ01000601.1:150999-169463 GCA_001685075.1 Bramus lutescens | reverse complement strand
CATGGTGGCTCACAACCATCTGTAATGAGGTCTGACGCCCTCTTCTGGCCTGCACACACACACAGACAGAATATTGTATACATAATAAATAAATCTTTTTTCTTTTTTTTTTTAAAAAAGAATGCCCTGATTAGAGAGCCAGGTAAACCTAACCAATATAGGGATGGTGATTTATGCTAGGCTGATTTATTATCGAGGTGACTATGACTTTGAGACATAATTAGGACTGCATAGGCGGCCTCTGTCCCCAGTCTCTGATGCACAGCTTCCTAAAACCTTATCATTTCTTATGTGACAGGTGAGAGGAGCGTGCCTCGCTGCAGAACTGGGTCTTAGTCTGTGACTCTAGATGTAAATTTTTTGGATACTTTTGGAAACTGGGGTGCTGATTCCTTTGGGGTGCTAATGAGAGGCTAGTGTCAGGGTACAAGGTGGGGTTGTTTGTGATAGGAATAAGCATGCGACTGGAGATTTGGGATACTCAGGTCTGTGCCTGGTCCTCTGGTTATTCGGTCTGTCTCCAATGACAACTGTTCCACAGTGAATTGGCTGAGAACATTGGGGTTCTGGGAGGGTGTCTGCTGAGAAAGGTCATTCTTTCTCACACAATTTGATTGGGCATCTCCTGAGTGGAACTTCCCGTGATAAACGGATAATGCAAGTTCAGTGTTTTCCTGAGATCTATGAGGAGCTCTAGACTATCATCGTGAGGAGAAGCTGTGGGAGGCCCCTGACTTAACAGCTAGTCATAAGATGAGTAGGGACCTAACCTTGTACCAGGTAACTGAAGGAGGGAAGTCTCGTGGGCCTGAGCTCTTAGTAATGTAACCCCAGGTACTATGGAGACTGACCCAAGTCATCGGGCACTATTACCATATTTAGAGAGCCCGGTGGTTGGTTTTTGTTGTGGAAAATAAGACACAATTAATGTTATATGTGTGAGTAAACATGCTTTGTGACAGTAGCAGTGTTTATGATCCGTCGAAGCCACATAAAGACTGACGGACGTCACAGTACCTCAATTCATTATTTCTCTGAGGGAGAAACCATTCTGGTTGTCAGTGAGGCCGTGGCTGGAAACAGCAGGTTTCTGCAACCCTGTCACTTAAGAAAGCCGCAAAGATCCCCTCTACCTCTTGGAATCTAGTCTTCAGTGACTGTGGTAGGCTGAGGAGCTTGTGTGCCATATGTCTCTCTCTAAAACCCAGCATAATCTTTCCACCCGAGCCTCATGCTGACCTCTGTGAAACGGCACCTTAGCAACACCCTTCTGATCATGAACATCGAGGCATTATGAAGCATGGAATCAGCAGTCTTTAAACAGATAAGTGTTATATTGTGAATAGAAAATAAGTCTTTAAAACCAGAGGAAACTCCATCACTATGCTCTCAGGAAGCACTTGTACATATAATTTTAATAATTAATAGAAATTAATTGCAGTATTTTATCCTTCTGTATAACAGAAAACAAATTTTAATTGAAGGCTGACAATATTAGCTGATTTTTTTAATCAGTAAGGAATTTCCTAAGGAAATGTGTTAGCTGGACTTTCCATTTATTTGATGCAGTATTTATGTTGGTTTGTCTAATTTTGTCTCTCTATTATCAGTAGTATCCTAAGACACTGGGTACATTTATATAGTCATATCGTCTAACAAATTCATCTCCTTGGATTGAACAAATGATTCACATTTTTGGTTAACTGATTACAAACCTATGTATAATTGTAATTTCCCTGGGATAAAGAGAAAAGAATATGAAATTGTGAAATCCCATTAATGTCTTTTGCTTGCCTGTTCATCTTCTTTTTCGGGCGCTTCATGTCTCAAGGACAGTGTTGAGATCAAAAGCAGGTTGAAGAGTCTAGGAGTCAACATCTGTCCAGATGGGAAACCATGGAGGATTTGGCAGAGATGAGCTTAGACTTCTGATGCAACCTGATGGAACTGGGTAGCTCAGAGTCAGAGCGGCTGTAGAAAGGCATCCGATCAGACTGTCATGCCCTGTGTTTAATGGAGTATAGCAAAGACTTTGACACAAGCCATTACCCACTCTTTACTTCCTCAAAGCAGAAACCTACTGGAAAATGAATGAAATTATCCATACTTTAAGAGCTTCGAGAAGATTGCATTATGATCAAAAAAATTGAAAACACCCTCCCCCCTTTGAACACATAGGCATTAAAAGCCATTGAGATCTGCTACAGCATTTTAACTACCACATTTTACAAGTTTGTTTCCATCAGCAGAGTATGAAGTAATACTGTACAGTTGCTGGAGAATTCTGTACCAGCCATCAGATCTCTGACTCCTCCATAGCTATGCTGTTTGGAAGGGTGCGCTAATTTTCACACTCTTCATGTCTCGATGCTCCTGTTTTATTTCCAAGTTCCCAATGCTTGTTCTTAATTTGGGTTTCTTGGACAGAATTACATAGTCAACCAGACATGCACTTTCCTGTGTTGTAGGCTAATTGAAAAGAACCTTTTCAAAATAGGATACAAGAGAAATCAGAAACCCGGTGAGCTGTTTGGGTGCTATTATACGTTTTAATCAGTTGTTAACATTATATGGGAATGCGCTTTGCCTGTGGCCATTGGAGCAATTGAGAATAAACTAGAGCTATGGTTAAAATTGCTTTTTCACACCCTGCAAAGTTGTCACGAACAGCTGAGATGGGGAAAAATGCCAACCAGTATTACTATGGCATTATAAGAGGAAATACAAAAATTTAAATAAATGTGTTATGAAATCTCCTTTTNNNNTTTTTTTTTTGTGGTAGCCCTGGGGATTGAACAAAGGGCCTTGCACTTAATAAGCATACGATCTCTCACCGAGTTAGTTTCCCAGCCTGCTTTCTATATTTTACTCTGAGACAGGATCTCACTGAGTTGTTCTTTTTGGCTTTGAATTCATTTGTTATCCCACCAACGCAGGCCATGAACTCATGAATCTCCTGCCTCAGCCTTCAGAAGAGCTGGGATTTCAGCTCTGCACCTCCAGATTGGGCAGAAAAACCCTTTAAACTGAAATAATTGAGCAGGTTTGTACTAGCAAACTTTGACCAAGCTTTTCTGTTTTTCTAAGTATTTAAATGTTGATGTATCATTTGTATATCTATGGATGTGCATATGTGCATGCATGTTGGCATGTGAGGGTGTATATATATATATATATGTTCGGGTGTGCGTGTATACATGTGTTGAGGCCAGAGATCGGCCTTGAATGTTATTCCTCAGGATGGTGAGCCACCTTGTGTTTTCTAAACAGGGTCTCTCACTGGGTTCTAAGACTCTCTAGTTAGATTAGCCTGGCTGGCCAAGACTGCCTAGGGATCTTCCTGCCTCTGCCTCTCTGATGCTGGGGTTTAGAGGGCCAACCATCACCACAGGCTTTTAACATGGATTCTAAGAACTGAACTCAGGTCCTCATTCTTAGATTGCAAACCATTTACAGAACTAACTATATCCTGACCCCCAATTGACACATAGTTTCTCTTTGCTTTAAATTATTTCCATAGGTGAGTTTAGTAAACAGAGCCCTGCTTACCCTCTGAAATCTACCCACAGGTCCTCTCTCTTTCTGTCTGCTTCAGAGCAGATCTTGGATTCTTTTTTTTTCTCCTTTGTTGAGTCTGGCACACATTTTAAGACAAATAACTCTTTATCATCATGTGCTCTGGGTCCATCAAGACGTGGTTTAAGGTTAATCATATCAGCCAAATTCCCAGTGTGAGGAAAATTCCACTGGAAAGTCCCTCGAAAGTCAGCCATGACATTTGGAGCAATTGCAGGTCTGGACACCAGTTTCTATGGTAGGCTGCCCCTCCGCGGTGTCCTGTCCACACTCTTGGGCCTTGTAAAGTTAAAGCCAGCAGACAACCTGTACGGTGGATTGATTATGGGCACTTTATTTATTGCTCAGATATTCATCAAAGGATCCTATTTGTAGCGTAGATATTTTCTGGAGAGACCCATGTCTAAACACAGAGCACAGACGGTTCTGAAGTATGTTGGTTAAAAAGGATGCAGTAGCTCAATGGGAAGTAAAATCTGAAAGGCCCTTAGGTCTCATTTGAGCCCTACATTCTGCTTCTAAAATTACAGTCATAACAGAGTCCCTCAGACAATGCCACCTAATGAGCCTGCAAATGCTCATTAAAGCCATATTATGATTCTATTATCAAGCCAGTAGATTGAAAATTGACCATCTCTGACTCTCCATAGTTCTGAAGCCTGAATTCGAGCAAATGGGAAGACAGCTAATTGATACATGACTTCTCCTGGCAGCAAGGTGCAGTTTTCACACAAAACAACTCAGTCCATGTTTAGTGGACATGGGTTCTTCTTTCTGTTTTAAATGATGAAGTAAACAATTTTGTCCTTTTAGCGTACTAGTGGCCTTTATATGGAATCTGTGCAATTGTAAAACAGGGTAGGGATGAAGACAACTTGTGATCTAGAAATTTGAATAGGAGGGAGAGTGAGAGACTTTGCTGTAAAGTGGGTACCTGCAGGGTGATTCACGCCTGCCGCCCCTGCTGTATCTCACATTCCTATCTTAACCAGAGCCTGGGAAAACACCCCTCATTTAAGGTCTGCTGCCCGGCGCCACCTTTATTTTTAGTTCTTGATTAGTGTTGAAATGATAATGTGGGAACTGCCTTTTTCACTCTAGAAGGAATATTTGTATTATTTTCTGATTACAAAAGCAGTACATCCCAGGAATTCAACAAATTAGCAATGAAGTCAAGCAAGCGTGTGAAACTCAACTGTAACCCGAACACAGAGGGTTTGATCTTGCTGCAACTCATGGCTAGTTGTGTAGAAGACACATCCTATGAGCGACTAAGGATCGTCACAGGGGCAGGGAGGGACTCTCGTGTAGGAGGTGATATCCTGTTTCCTCACTGTGCTCTCCACGGCAACCGCAGTGCTGCTGATCCTTTAGGCATGCCAGGCAGTTTCCTCAGGTGTCATGTTCACATGCATATTTAGGATGTCTGTGTATTACTCCAGCTATTCCCAGCAGCAAGTCATTAGCCTGACCAGTAGAGCTGTGAGTGGAGATGGCACATTGCTCCTGATTGGAAGAGGAAGCCACATCCATCTTCCCATAGATGGGGAGCTGTGGGTTGCAGACCCACCTGCTGGTCTTCCCCCAGTGGCCTCACAGTGGTAGGTGCTGCAGGCTTCATGGACGTCCATGAGGGTATGCCAGCATAGGAAGCCACTGAGACATGGTGGGCGTGGTGATCCTGGGGTTGCATGGCAGGTTCTTCTCATGAGCCTTCCTATGAAGAAGGAACAGTCTTCCCTGAAGGCACTCAAAAGGCCATTTCTTTTTATTATTTTTATTTTTGATTCTTTGCTCATACAATACATCCCGACTCCAGCCCCCCTTCCTTCCCCTCCTTTCTCCCTTAGATTCGCTGGTCCTCTGTTTCCCTCCAGAAGAGAGCAGGCTCCTAGTGATATCAACTGAACACAGCATAACAAGATACAATAAAACTCACATCAAGGCTGTGGCAAAATTCATATAATTGGCTTAGATCACTTTTCCTTTGCGAGGGGATCACATTTTCCCCCAACAAATTTTGCTTCTATAAGCCAAGGAAGAATAAAGGGAACCTCGGAGACAACAATCCCCACTTTAGCTCAATAAAAACCTTAATAGCCTGTAGAATCACGGTACCATTCTTCCCTGCTCACTTTCACCACCAAGAAAGCTCATGTTTCAGTCTTCAGCAAGTTAGGGAGACCTGAAACCAAAATCACTGAAAATATCTCCCTCTTTTTCTCATGTCTCTTCATTTTTTTTTCTGGTGGCATTTGCTGTTTAGAAGAAAAAGAAAGAATGAAATGAAAGACAGGAGCTTTTTCTCTGAGAAAAGATTTCGGGCATTTTTACAAAACCATGTATTTAACGTAATAAAGTAGAAAGGCACAATGGTAGGCAATGGAAAGAAAGCTTTGGACAATCAAGTCTTTCTAGACATAATAATGTCAGAACACAAGCATGCATGCTAGAGACTTCTGCATATTTGCTTGGAGCATGCCACGAGTTTGACTGATCTAAAGGTATTAAAATTTCATAACTAGTGAGTTGTGTGGTCAGTTATGAGATGCACGGCACAGGCATTTAAATAACAGCTTGGTACAAAAATGGGTTGGGGATCTTATATGAACACCTACTGGGAGGGCAGGGTATGACCTCATCCTTGGTCATGCAAAATGACCATAAATATAACTCCTTTCTGAAAGGATTACTGATATCAGGGTTATTATAAAGACAAACAAGGCCACTAACACAACGGATTCACTTTGGGACCTCCCTTGACCAGCTATGACCTGGGTCTTCTCCTTCATGGAGGAAGCCATCAGCAGCCCCTTCTTCTTGTTGGCTTAATTGTCCTTGTGTAGCCCAGGTTGCCCTTGGATGCATGTGCAGCAGTGGGTGTTGCCCCAGTCTCCTGAGTGATGAAATTACAGGAATGCACTGAACCCAGCTCAGACAGGAGCCCCATGAAGAAGTGTGAAGGCCAGGGCATCGCTTGCCGTGTGGTCGGATGGCTTTCCCTCTCCTCCTTTCTCCTGCTCTGGATACTGTGCAATGCCTTCTGGAAACAGAGTTCCAGGGCCACTCTTAAGCAGATCGACCTTCACGGCTACAGTTTCCTACGTAGAAATCTTGCCTTTTCAAAGTTTACCCCACTTCATCTTCTATGAGATCACACTTTGTGCACCCATTCTCTTCTTCAATCATTTTTTCAGTCACCCCTCTTTGCTCCCTGCTTTCTTATGGGTGGTGTCCAACACACACAGAGTCAGGATGGCTTGATGATTGTGACCCCTGACTGGGTCTTCAGCCACAGAGTTTGGCTCTCGGCTTTGGACTTTGCTTCACAGGTCACTGTAGACAGCATCCTTGACTCATCTGCCTCCCAGGTTTTTCATGTGTTAGCAGGTGAGGAAGTGTGCATGTTGTATGCTTGTGAGTCGTGGTCGCATTTATGTACATGAATCTCAGAGAGCTCCAGCTGTTGATTCCCAAGGACAAAGGCAGCAAAGACATAGCCACTGACTTCCTGGTTGGAGGTGAAATCACAACCTCTATTGGCTGCTATTAGCCCCGCCCTGAGACCTCAGCCCACCTTGCTGCAGCTCTTGCCTTCTCCTGAACTGATGGGCAGACATCTCCCTTACCGGAAATTCAGTCCATCCAAAATACCTGCAAGGTTTTTCTCCCTTTACCTTAGTTCTTGGCTATAGATTTTCAGATGCACTCTCTGGATCCTGAGAGTAGTTTTTCACTCACCCTCCTTTCCTCGTGGAGTTAGTCATCAAATCCTCCCCCCACCCTTTCTCTCTCCAGGCCTGGCTGTTACTGTTTTCACACTGGTATCTAGGCATCTGGGCCTGGGAAGATTGTAATTCTAGGTGCTGATATCTGGTGTGTCTTGTCGGGCAGGTGTTTTGTTCCTTAGTTTGTCCTACAGATTGTTCTCTCTGGTTCTCAGGAGGATGTGGTGGCTGTGCGGTGCCTGGAAGGAATTCTTCCAGGTTCCTGCCGGGTATGGTCATGGGGTTTCCCAGTAAAACGCATTTCTAGGTATCCTGATAACTGAGGAATGAGGATGAGCTAAGGGGGAAGCTCAGGGGAACCACAGACAGCAAGGTATTCTCCAGCATCTGCTCAGTTCCCTGGGAGGGGGGAAGAGAGGGGTGAGAGGACCTAGCAGAGCTGGGGGGCAGAGATGGTGAGACTGGGGGATTGGATGTGAACTGAAGGCCGGAAGCTCACCAGCTCAGTCCCTGGCCTACTTGCTTCTCTGGCAGGCTTAGGTGGTGGGTTCCCAGAGAATGCCGGCTGGAGTTGGGGGCTGGGATAACGAGGATGAATAAGGAGGAAGATCGAAGGGGATCTGTGTGAGCCACCCGAGATGGGGTGTGAGAGGAACGAGATCACAACAGGTGTCTGCTACAGGGTTGGGGTGAGACCCGGGATTGGGTTTAGAAGAGAGGAAGGACAGGTGCAGATCCAGTTAGCCTACCAGATTGACCTGCTGAGCAAACACAGTTGCCTAGGTAACTCCCTACTTAGCTCGTGGCCTCCAGTCACTTTTCCCCCTGCCCTCCACACCCTCTACAGCACTGCAGGGATTGGACCTGACCAGTGACTCCCTCTCCTGGAGTGCTTCAGAAGTTCCCAGGGATCTTCAGGAAAACGCCGTATGCCTTCAGCGGTATTCCTGTACCTAGGCAATCTCCATCCTTTCCTCCCCCAGAGGCCACAGTTTTGGCTATGTCTCCCCTTGTATTGGACACTTGAACTACATATAGAATCTTATGCTCCAGCCCTGGTGAGTTAATTCTGAGATGTGTTCTCAGCAGGAAAGTTTTCCTCTGTCTGAGATAGTAAACTCAGCTGCTTGTCTGGCCTCCTGTGAACAACTGAACTATTTAGTTTGTTTTGCATTTTTAATTTAAAGGAGTAATTTCACTAGGAAAACTATTTTTCAAGATAATTCTTATATTTGAGTTAGTCTTTATAGTAGGACTAAATGCATCATAAATTAAAATTCTCTAATCTGATTTTCCCTTTGTGAGTTTTATGTTTTGGGACTCTTTTCCTTGGAAAAGTCTTGGAAATTAAAATTTCAATGTGCCTTTCTTTATTTAAAATAATTTTAAATACAGCGCTATTTTATTGTGAATTGGATAAAACAGGTTCTAGACATTTCCATTTAATTCAAGGATTCACAATGAACCCAAATCTCAGGTTTCCCAATATTTTTCCAATCCTCTAAATGATCCAATGTGGTACCAATCTCTTTCTTTCTTTTTAGTTTTTCTTTTCCATGCTGAGGATGGAACCCAGGGACTCACCCTTGTTAAAGTAGTACTGGACGGCTGAGCCACCCACCCCAGCCTGGCTAATCTATTTCTTTAAAAAATTTTTTTAATTAAAAAACTTTACATGTTTAATTATATATACATACTTTAAATATTTTTGCTTTTAATTCTGCATATATGTGTGTGTCTGTGTGTGCTTCTGTGCACATGAACGCAGGTGCCCAAGGAGCCTGAAAGTCTAGGATCGTCCTGCAATTGAGCTATGTTCAGTTGTAAATCAACCAACATTAGTGCTATAAACCAAACTGAGACCTTCTTCACTGCCAAACTTTTCTATGCCCCCATCTGCTGTGGGTCAGTAGTCTGTACCCTGTCAATTATATTTTAAATAAATGCTGATTGGCCAGTAGCCAGGCAGAAAGTATAGGTGCAGTGACCAGGTAGGAAGTAGAGGTGGGGCAACGAGAATTCTGGGAAGAAGAAAGTTCTGTCTGCAGTCGTGACCCAGCCACAGAAGAAGCAAGATGTGACTGCCTTGCCGAATAAGGTACTGAGCCACGTGGCTAACATAGATAAGAAAAATGGGCTGATATAAGTTATAAGAGTTAATAAGAAGCCTGAGCTATGACCAATCAGTTTATAACAATATATATAATGTAGACCTCTGTGTGATTTCTTTGGGACTTACCAACTGCAGGAACTGGGCAGGGCAGAAAACTCAGACAACAGCCATCTTCTGAGCAGAAACATGATTAGATCGATTGCTTGGATGATTGATTGTGTATATGCGTGTGCCTTTGTGGCTAACATTCATGTGGAGGCCAGAGGACGAACTGTGGGATCGATTGGCTCTCTCTTTTCACCTTCTGGGGCCCTGGGATGGACCTCAGATCATCACCCTCTGTGTAAGTGCTTTCCCTGATGGCCGTCTCGCTGGCCTGACAATCCCTCTTCTGTATCTGTAACCCATGTTATAGAAGAACATGGGGTACGCCGTGAGGCTTGCACCGTGCCACCTATGTGCCTAACTAACATGAAGTGGTACTTTGGTCAGACTCCTCAAGGGCTGACTGCAGCAGGCCTTGCTGTCCTCTTCACAGAGTGGGGCTGTACTTACTGTACTGGATGGAACCCAGCAAATCAGGAACACGCAAGGCCCAGGTCAAATACGCCTGCGCAGAGTGCACCTTTGTTTGCCGGAATTACTTGTCTTTTTCAGCACTTACAGGAACATTTCTCAAAAAGTGTTCCTAACTGGGTCACCTCAGTCACGCGCTCACTTTGGACCCGCCATTGTGACCTGGAGCCCTGGCATGCTGATAAGCTGGGTCATATGCTGACCGGTGATGTCCTTGAGGTGGGGGCATCCCCAGTGTGGGACGTTGGGAAAGCTCCTCCAAGGAACGTCCCTGTCTGAGGAAGGCAGAAAAAGGACGAGAGATGACCAGCAGGCACTCAATCCTCCAGCCTCACCCCAAAAGCACACCGTGTGCTCTTCTTATCATGACTACTGGAAGACAAGGATTCCTGTGGAACTCTTCTGCTCCACACCACTCTTTCCATGTTACACAGACTCCATCATCAGCAGTGTGCAGAAAGAGTAGATGAAACCAGCCAAGTTCCCAAGTTCATCCTTTGGCGTAATTTACACCCAATTATGAAACCCTGAGAAAACAATTGTAATCCGCTTTGGAGATTGTTCCCTTGCAAATTCACCTGGTTCTTTTGCATTCAACAAAAGGGTAGGGGGGTAAAACTGACTGTGAGACGGGGTTTGACAAAGTAGAAAAAAAAAAAACAGGAAAAATAGGGAAAAAGCCCAACCTGGTATCTTTCTAGCCTTAGAGGTGACAGGAAGAAAGACCCTGCCGTGAAGAGAACAGAAAATAAGTTATTATTCTTTCGAGTTGTTTGAAATATCGTGTACCATGGGACACAATCTTCTTGAGAGATAGTCTGGTAAAAATGTAAAATTTAGGGGAAGGGAAAGAGAGACGTTATCAGTAAGATGATAGAAGGCAGAGATTATCAGCCATTTTGGACAGCGATAGTTTCACAAATACTGAAGTCAGTGCCACACAGGAGGTGAAGCCTTGTATGGAAATCGGAGATAAAGGAATAAACCTGCCACCTAGCAAGATTTACTACACTGCCAGGCAAGGAACTCAAAGGTCACTCCTGAATTAAGTTACCTTTGTATGACTTTCTGTTCTGGGTGTGAAAATACACAGACTGGTGAAATCCATTAAAGCATGTCTGACAGCGAGAGGGGCTCATTAATTCCAAAGTGGGAGGAGGTTTTGCTTTCTGTTAATGCCCTGTGGGAATTCTATGGGCATGGTTTGGTTCCTGGAGCCAAATGGAGCATTAAAATAGAAGCCGGCTGTGGGAATAAAAACAGGGACTAGGCCTTCTGCCTAAAAATAGTCATTGCCTGAGCAGGCCGCGGGACAGCCAGTCAGAAGTCACATCTGTCATAGCACGTGGGTTCTGCGATCATGACATAGAGAGGAACTGGCAACCATGCCCACATATGCTGGAGAGAGACCAGGATGAATGAGGAGCACCACCCCCGGGAGCGGGAGCAGCGGAAGCCNCAGTGTGGCTGGCTTTACCTCACGGCTATAGGTAGCACACGGCAGAGAAGAGACACCTCACATCCAGGGGCATCTCATTCTTTGTTAATGTTGGAGACGTGATGTCACAGAACCTTCGTTTTCGCCTTCCAGGAGAAGTAGCCTGTTTTCAGAAGCCGGTCTAGGGCTTAGGAGTCACGTTTCACCAATGGGAGGGAATCAAAAATGGTCTCTCCTTGAGAGTGATCTTCTGCCCTTGGTGCTGCAGACATGGCGAGGCAGACATCAGACTCAACACTGCATGCAGGACATTGGTGTGAAGAACAGAGGATTCAACCTTTGGTAGGACCTTGTACAGACTTAAGTCTTGACCAGGCTCGGTTTACAGCAGGAGGCAAAGTTCAAGTCTGCAGAGTTTCACACGGACCTTATCCCTGGATGTGCTATCCTGGGACGGCTTTAGCTGCACCTAGGGGCTCAGCGCATGCCAGCTGCTGGGAAGCAGGAAGCTGAGGATAAGAACCTTGTGATCCATATCTGGAGGACAGCCCAGGAGACCTGTGAAAGGATGCTGTTCTTTTAAGTGGGTATTATGTAGTTAGCTAAGTGTCTACGCGGGGTACTCTGTGGATGGGGCCTTGGCCATGTGCCCTTGTTTGTAGTAAGAAGTGTGACCCACGGAAGAAGGCAGGCCCTCTGAGGTCTGGCTTTGCCAGGCCACTCCGGTGGTTACACAGCAGGCTGACAGTCCCCCTGCAGGCTCTGGGTCCTGCCTCCTCCTAATTTGGGCTGTCTCCGTGACTTCGCTATTTCCTGGCAACTCCTGATCCAAGGGCAGAGGAATTTGTCTTTCACTTGCAGAATTCTCCCCGTGATTAGGCTTTCCCTTTCAGAGACTGCCTGTTCTGTTCCCCACACAGAGCAAGGCGTCCAGGCTGCAGACGCATCCTCTCCTGACAGTTGGGCTGGGTGTGGTGTCAGCGTGCATGGGCGCCTGCAGAACTTGAGGAAAGCATGTGCACCCGTACTCTTTGAACATCAAGTCCACTGTATATCCACGCTAGGCGGTATTTTGAGCAGATCGCTCTAGACTTTCCCACTCACATACATGTGCAAATACACGTCGATGTGTACGACTGCTCACTCACTTTAAAAATAAAGCTCACGTCTGCAGAGTTTCACACTGACCTTACCCCTGGATGCACTATCCTGGGACGGCTTTAGCTGCGCTTTGTGGCTCAGCGCATGCCCAGACTTGAGGATATGTTTTATGGCTTTTTTATTTTCCCACTTCAAAATGGTTCATAGCTGTCATTTCATGTAACAAATATGCACCAGGTAATTTTAAGTCCTCACATAGATGATGAATCCTTATTTACTATCTGTGTGGGTTAATTTTGTCAACTAGACACAGTCTAGAGTCATGGGGAGGAGGGGACCGCGACCAAAGAACAGCTATGATGATCATGGTCTGTGGGTCAATCGGTGGCATTTAGTTGATTAATGATTAATATGGGAGGACCCAGTCCACTCAGGGCAGTGCTACCTCTGGGCAGATGGTCCTGGGGCAGATAACAAAAGTAGTTGAGCAAGCCAGGGAGAGCCAGGCAGTAAGCAGGATTCCTCTATAGTCTCTGCTTCAGCCCCTTCCTCCAGGCGCCTGTCTGGGTTTCCCTCAATGACGGACTGTAACCTTAAAGCCAAATGAACACTTTCTTCTCCAACCTGGTTTTGGTCGGCGACAGAAACCAGACTAGTTGCACTAGTACTTACTGATAAAACTGGATTATCTTCAGTTTTAATTATTGCAAAAAATGCCACGTAAAAATTTTGAACATGTGTGTTTAATATATATCTGTATAAATATATGTGTGTGTTTGTGTATATAGATATGTGTATATCTACATATACATATGTATATGCTTGTATATATATGTATATGTATATATGTATATCTATGTATCTCTGTATATGTGCATATACATGTATATCTATATATATGTATATGTGTGTATATGCATGTGTATCTAAAATGTGTGTATATATGTATATCTATGTATGCGTATGTATAGAAGTATGTATATGTGTGTATATATGTGTATATGTATATGTGTATACATTATATTTCTGTATATGTATGTAAATATATGTATGCATCTGTGTATGTGTATATGTGTATATGCATACATGTGTGATGGTTTGAATGAAAATGGCCCCCATAGACTTATAGGAAGTGGCACAGTTAAAAAGTGTGGCCTTGTTGGAGGAAGTGTGTCAATGGGGGTGGGCTTTGAGGTTTCAAATGCTCAAGCCAAGCCCAGAGTCTCATTCTCTTCCTGCTTCCTCTCAAGATCTCACTCCCATACCGATCCAGATCTCAGCTACCTCTCTAGTACCATGTGTGCCTGTGTGCCTCCATGCTTCCTGCCATGATGATCATTGACTAATCCTTTGAACTCTAAGCCAGTCCTAATTAAATATTTTCCTTTATAAGAGTTGCCATGGTCATGGTGTCTCTTCACAGCAAAAGAAACCCTAAGACAACCTGTGTATGTATGTATATACATGTGTACCTTTGTATGTGTATGTTTATATAATATGTATCTATGTGTGTAAATATACATATATACCTGTATGTGTATATATTTGTGCATGTTTATATATTTGTGCAAATATATCTATCTCCTAACACTCTAAGAACAAAATTGTAAGACAAAAGGATGTATGAATTAGATTTTAACCATGCACACAGACACTTTTCCACAGAAGCTTATTCCAGTGAGATTCTTACCATTAGCTGATGAAGGTATGGGCTTTCTCAAGTACCCACAGGAAGTAGGCATTGCCAGTCATTCTAACTCTGTCAATCAGTCTGGAGACATTATTATTATGTGTCTCTGATAGCTTTCCATCTCAATTGCCTTTCCACTTTCTTTGTCTGTATTTGCATTGCATTTTCCTCACCCCATGGCTCTCTGCTTATTATGCATATTGATTCTTCCTGTCATGCATGTATATCTGTGTGCTTAGATAGGCGTGTGCATGTATGACTTTGTTTATGTGTATACATATCTCTATATTTCCAACTATCTTTTGCTGAGTAAAATAAATTACCTTAAACCTTAGAGGAGAACCTGTGAGATATGACATCTTGTACCCTATAAGAAAAACTACCCATGAGAGGTTCTTGTTCAGTATCTTTCATACAGTGGTAGTCAGGAGTTACCAAAGCAGCCAACTGAAGACTTCCCAGAGCGTATGAAGGTACGCTCCCACCCCTGGCAGTCTCTACTGCCCTTCCATGCATGGGTGCTCTGCAGATGCTCACCAGGATAGGGGGCATTTGACCCATTGTTAGGTGTGGGCTTTTATGAAGTGTCAACTGTTCATTAGGAGAAAGTATTTCAGGAAGTGGGATGTAGAAGCTGTCTGTTAAATCCTGGGCAAGGGGAGTGGCTCAGTAGAGTGCCTGCCAAGCAAGCATAATACCTAAGTTTGGATCCCCAAAGGTCACACAAAATCCAGGGCACTGTAGTATGTGCCTCAGCCCAGCACTGGGAAGGGGTGGTGCCAGGAGCCTGATTGGCCAGCCAACCCATCAGATTGATAAGCTTTGGGTTCATTGACAGATTGTGTATCAAAAACTTAAGGTGGAAAGCACTCAAGCAAAGACACATAGAATCTACTGATGTCAACAATGCACATATGCACATACATGTGCATCTGGCTAACATAACTGAACACATAATACAGCACACATGACAATGGCACAATGACCACCACTACCCCCAAACACCATAGAACCACTTCTGCTGTATCTTGCTATTCTAGGAAGCCAGATATGTTGCAGGAGGAAGGAGATATATTTTTATAAGTTTGACCCTCTTCAATGTACCGCAATCCAGCCTCTCACCCCATATCATCTACAACTTCCTGCATGCAAAATGTATTTGCCTGTCCTCTGTCACTTCTCACCTCCTCCAGAACATCTTGTGTCATTATGGCTCAAGTTCATGTTTGCTGTTGAATGAAGCCACATGCGAAGGACATGCGTGTTCTCTGCTTGAATACCTGTCAAACAAAGAGGCCAATTACACACACACACACACACACACATACACACACACACACACACGAGAGAGAGAGAGAGAGACAGACAGACAGACATACAGACAAAGAGATATGCACACTATCCATGATCGAGTGGGCATAGACAAGCACAAATAACATCCCTGCTTAAAACTGAGCAAAGTGGAGATACATGGCAATCCCTGGTCTGTAGAAATTATAAAATCCATCCGGGTACATATTGGCAATTTTCTTGTATTATTTTTTCCCACTGGGAATGGTTCTCCATAGGCCTTGGCATTGTTCCTTGGTTTCTTCCTCCTTCAAGTCATCTTTCTTTATACATAAAACATTGACAGTTAGCATCTGAATACTTCCTGACAGCCTGATGTGGCTGGAGGAGTATTGCCAACACCCTCCGGATGTCTTGTGATCTCTGACCTCTTTAGCTCAAGAACATATAATTCTTCTCAAGATGTCATAGGCCCTTGTTTTTCAATTTATGTCTTAGTAGGTAAAAACCGTGTTTCTTTTTGCTGATAAACAGATTTTCCCACTGAGCCAAGAGCCAAGGAACTATGGGAGCGTCAGTTTTGAGGCTCTGAGACACCTGTTTGTTTCCAGTCTCTGAGACAAGCACTGCAGACTTTTCACGATACTTTCTCTTCACTAGAGAAGGTCTGCAGGTGACCTTAGGACTCAAGGAGAGGAGAGTGAATACGATGAAAACATATTATACGAAAACCTAAAAGGACTAATTTTCAAAGAGAAAAGACTCAAGGCTCTCTGCTGAGGAACAGCTGACCACCCATCAACATAAGGTGTTCTTAGGATCAGCCTCAGAGCTGATGAGGGTGAGAAACGATTTAGTCTTCTGCTCTGGTCAGTGCTGCATTCGGTGTGCTCTGGAATTTAGCTTAAACCTAAGCAAGTCTGTTTTGCCTTCCCTTGAATGTCTTTGTTCTCTAGTGTTTGCACACACACAAAGTGTAAACACAAAACTGCCGGTTCATCCATTCCGACTAGAAATGTCCTAAACCAAAACCATCAGTCCATCAGGTGAGGATTTCGTTTTTGTCACAGCCACTGGTGACAGGATTGGTTAGCTTTCTACGTCTCTTTGATCTAGGCTATCATTTCTCCTGTCTCTAATAGAGTTCTCGCCCATTCAAAGCCCCTGTAACCGTCTACTTGGAACTCTTCCCCTATTTCTTTGTCACAAAGCCATGGTGATATTTTGACCGCTTGCTGCTGAAGCCAACTTCATTTATCTTTTCTAGTTGAAATAAATCTTTTTAGGGTTCCAGGCTACAAGTTACTTTTCTTTAGGATTCAATGTGTTCTATGTGCCTGCAAGTGGTTCTTGTATAGGTTCAGGGAAGGCAAGGATCTGACTTGGAGTTGTCTGGACTCTTGGCTGGGTTACAATGCTAGGATTGCCCATGCTGGTGACTGGCTGTTGTTGCCAGCTATTGGCTAGACACTTTGTTAGGGATGCTGGATAAACTATTTGCCACTGGTTTCTGTGTGTGGTTTGGATTTGCACACAGAAGACTGGCTTAGGCAGTCATTCAAAGACTCAGGAAGTAGAAGCTCACATTCTTTTAGAGCTTAGACTCCCCCCTCCCCACCCCTGTCATCCAAGAGTGGCCTGACACACATTCCAGAGCATTTCTTTTCAAGCTCATCATAGAACCCACCTAGATTCAAAGAGAGAGAGGAAGTGCAAACAACTGTGGTCATCCTTAATCTACCACATATATTATTAATCCCTTTCTCTTAAGGAAACTGCCTGACAATTTCCAGAAGGCCTTTTCCTAAGGTATACACCGACAACTTCCTACTCAGAGTTAAGCATTAAAGCAAGAATTACTTACTTAAAAATTTGAAAATGGGAAGTTGGTTAAAATGTTTATATTAAAACACATTTTACATAAAGGATTCTGTTTCCAGATGTGGCTTGGAGAAGTGGAATCCTACACTAGCTATACTGATCAGCTGTGCTTTCTTCCCCGACTTGGCTCTTACCTGAGTTCCCTTCCTTCGGGAGGAGGAAGAGTCTGCCAGATGGCTCGGTGGCTGTGTCACCTTTTTACCCCTTCAAGTCAGACCTCGCTGTCTCATATCCTGGCAGTTCCCAGACCATGCTATTTATATCAACAGCCACGGTGAAAAGGTCAGGAAGTCCTTGTAGGCTGTCTTTTCTCAGTATGGCTTGATTCTGGATGTCTTGTATTCGGGCACCCAGAGATAAGGGGCCAGATCTCTGTCATCTTTAAAGAGGCCAGTCTCACCTCCGGTGCCTTGCATTCCAAGATTTCCTTTGCTAAGAGGCAGCACCTTCCCTAGCTAGAGAGAAAGAAAAGGGTGGCTGGGCAGTGGTGGCACATGCCTTTAATCCCAGCACTTGGCAGGCAGAGGCAGGGGGATCTCTGTGAGCTGGAGGCCAGCCTGGTCTATAAGAGCTAGTTCCAGGACAGGCTCCAAAACTATAGAAAAACCCTGTCTCAAAAAACCAAGAAAGAAAAGGGTGGGGTCAGAGAGAAGGCTTCGCAGGTAAAGGTGCTTGATGCCAAGTTCCATCCCTGTAAACCATCTGTTGTGAAAGGAAGGACTGACTCCTGCCAGGTGTCCCCTGACCTCCACACATGTGGTATGGTACATGTGCCCACACACTTGTACACAAACCAAAATTTAGAGATAGAGAAAGCAGTGACAATGGCCCACAATTCCTGGCACCTCCTGTACTAATAACCCACTTCCTTCTCTTCTGGTTTGCATGAACTACCAGTCCACATAACGAACTGGCCCTTCCTACATTTCTTTAACCTGTTGTACATCTTTCCATGCCAGTAGAAGCCTAGTTATACTCCTATAAACATAAACAGAGGGGCTGGAGAGATGGCTCAGCGGTTAAGAGCATTGCCTGCTCTTCTGGAGGTCCTGAGTTCAATTCCCAGCAACC
>LOEQ01000601.1:117068-144637 GCA_001685075.1 Bramus lutescens | reverse complement strand
GAGCTTGTTCCAGGACAGGCTCCAAAGCTACAGAGAAACCCTGTCTTGAAAAAAGATTCTCCATAGATATGGATATTATCTTTTCTAGAGTAAGGTGTTCGAAGAGTCAAATACACATTGTATCAGCTTTTGCCTTTTCTTTTCAAAGAAGCGATTAAGAAAAGTGAAACCATTTTTGAACCCATATCGGCATATTGCTAGGATTTTGATATGTCTCGATGCCTTTCTCTTCAGAGAGAACACCAGGGTAATTGGGAGACTTGCCTGGGCGACTAGAATGTCTTGGGGGAAGAGTCTCATTCTTTAACTAACTGAGCAGGCTCTGCACATGTGACCCCAGGGTGGGTAGTTGTCTATATTTAGTGACAGTGCTGTGGTCTGAATGGAAAAATGCCCTCCATAGACTCTCATATTTGAACACTTGGTCCCTAGTTGGTGGTACCGTCTAGGGGAGGTGATGGGCTATTTAGGATTTAGAACCCTTCTGGAGAGAGTGAGTCATGGAAGGTGGCTCACAGTGTGTACAGGCCACCTTGGCTTCCACCACTTCAGGAGGGTTCTCTCAGGGTTCTCCTGCCCCCAGGCCTGCTTGATACTGTTTATATCACAATGGGCTCCCTGTCTCTCTAAAGCCCAAAGTCAAAACACAAACAAACAAACAAACAAAACCTTTTCTGCAAGTTCCTTTTAGACCTAGTGTTTTGTCACCATTGCAGACAATTACTATGGACTGTTAGCGGTTTAGGGTCTAGATCTTGAACATCTGTGTTTAAAACCTGCTTTCTGTTGCTTTTGAGTTCTGAGCACATAACATTTAGTGCCTGCGTGTCTCTATTTTTAGGACTATTAATGGTATCTGAAATAGAGGATTCCGCAAGACCTGAATGTTTAGATGCCCGATGCCAAGCAGACACTTAGCCGATGATGGCTGCCTATCATCATCCCCCAGTCTACCACCTTCTAGTCATTTTCTCTCCTTTCAGTATAGCTCTGGGTTTGTGGGCAAGTATGTCCCATGTGTTAGTATTCAGGCATCTGTACTGGCCTGACCTTGGGGTATCCGTCCTCAGCTGTAACCACTAAGAGCACCTCCTGTGCGCATTCACTACGTTCCTTTTTAAAAGGGCCCAGCTCGCTTCCCATGTCTCCCTCTTTCTGTCTCTGTCTGTCTGTCCATCTCTCTTTTCTGCCACTCCTATCCCCAGAGGCCAGTATCCCTCGCCCCTCCTGCCTTTTCCCACCCTAAAAATCCCCTCCACCTGAGCTCTGTCACGTGGTGTCTTTCTCCTGCTGCTTTTCCTAAACTAGGACACCATGCGCTGCTCTGGGAAGCGGGATGCTTCGCCCTCACCTTGCCCTCTAATGGTCGACACTTCACGGGTCCTACACTGCATCCTCGAGACCCTTCGTAATGCGATTTCATCCGTGTGAACTTGCAGACTACGAGTAACGAGTCGATGGGAAAAGGCTGAACTTAGTGGAGAATTTCAGCTGTCCACCCGGTCAAGAGAAGAATTACCTCCGGCATGAATGAGGCTCACCTCCTTGTGTGTAGTTAGAGGGCTTTTCCAGAAAGGATGGCCTGAAGATGAGAAGGCCTCCTTGAATGTAGATGGCATTATCCCTGTGGTAGGGTCCCAGGTAGAGTAAACCGAACAACAAGGCATGAGCATCGGAATTCCCTTCCTCACTTCCTGCTCTGCCAAGGTATCAAACACTGTTAGATTCCTGCTGCCCAGAGCTGGCTGCCTTTCCTGCCTTGGTGGGCTGAATCCCCTCAAATCATCATGAGCCCAAACATCCTTCCTATTTGTCATTATTGTTCATAGAGCAAAGAAGAGCAGATAACATATGTGTGTATGTGACTTCTTTATTTATTTATTTATTTTGGCACTCATTTAAATCTGAATTCCTTCTTTTCTCAGGAGCAAAGGCAGTGTTGACAGACTCAAAGGAAAAGAAAGTAGAAGAGGTTTTTGGTTTTAACCTGCAGATATATATCCTCCTGGAGAACTGTGACAAAAATCTGTCGGGAAAGATAGATGTAAAATTCACACTCTGGTTTCTGATGGGCCTAATAGGACTAAACAGTTCTCACATGTTAAGAGCCCCACAAGGTACTTTGTGAGCTGTGTTTTCAGAACATTAGAGCGTTCCCCATGGAGATCTTCACACATGGATGGAAGAGATAAATGAGAACCGGATACATCAGGTTTCCTTAGAACAGATTTTCAGCATCGTGAAGATCCAGGAAACTGAGAGGTGTTAGGTTTTGACTGTGAAAAGTTCATATTTAAATTAAGAAGGAGGCTGAATGTGGTGGGGGCATGCCTGAGATCCTAGCCCTTGGTAGGCTGAGGCAGGGAGGCTGCTATGAGCCTGAGGCCAGCTTGGATTGCATGAAAAGGTCATAGTTTACAAAAACCCAAACAAAACAAAGTGTGGAAAAGAAAATACCTCTAATTGCAAGAAGGTAAATATCATAGAGATTGTCCTGTATGTAATTTCTAGAATATTTTGCAGATGGTTCAAAAGTAACGCCACTTAAATGAAAAGTTTTGATCTCATCTTAGGATAGTCATAGCAATACTCTCCCACAGATACATGGGGGGTGGGGGAGGGGGGCAGCTGAACTTGAGACTACAGCACTGGGAGGCTAACTGAGAAATTCAGTGCACTATCTTTATGACATGCATTGTTCTTAAAGACGGAATGTATGTATTTTATGTATTATGTATGAATTTTATGTATGGTAGAACCATTGACATCAACACTATAATAGAATGGACAACACGGCTTTAAATAAGAGAAGATGAGGAAAGATTTTAGGTTATAAAAATCGCTCTCCAGAAACCAAATTGTTTAAAAATCCATTTTTCTAAATGGATCCGTTAGACATTAGGTGATGAAGGAGGACAAGAATGTAGGCAAGAAGAGCCCATGAGTCACAAGAGAGCAGACAAAGCCGATTGTTTTCACTAGTTTCTGTTCTGTCAGAGCTTTTTTAAAATGCCATTGACCCCTAGATTGTTCATTAATGTGATCGGAGTTAGACATGATCAACACTGGATACATTTGCTGAGTTTTCAGCTTGCTCTGCATTTCTTAGTACACAAACCCATCTCAATCCAAGGGTAAAGAGGGGAGAATTACTGACTTGTATGATAAATATGATATACAAGTAATTTACATACTTTCATATATGAGATATAGGAGGTTTGAAAAGAAGCAGTTTCTCATGAGTAATCTTACATGTCTCATTAAGCAGTGAATTCTGACATGTGATAACTTAGCAAAAGACAATAGATGAATTAATTAATTATTAGTTTGCAGTTTCCCCTAAAACCAAGAAAGACGCGGCACCAGGGTATCCTAAGGCCTCCTTGAGCATGCATCATGGTATGGCTAGAAGCCAGTGATTCAGGAGGACGGGGGTTTAGAGGAAATCTACTTCATAAAGCCATGAGCAGAGCATCTGAGGCTGCGTCTTAGAAATGTTTTATTGTAAGATCAATGGAAGCCAGGAATGAGTTCAAGAAGGGTGCAGTTGGAAGGTCAAGATGCAAGGCAGGGAGGCTGAACAATGTTGAGGCTGCAATTGCTCGGTCAGCTTGGGATGGATGAAACTGGCCCTAGAGATGGCGAAGGGTGAACTGGACCTGGGTGCTCTTTACAGGTCAAATGATAGAGCGAATGCTGTCATTGTGTATGAGATGGGGAGGCTGACAAAAGACGCAGAGACTGGGGTAGGTTCCTGGCCATGAGGTTAAGACCCTGGAGAGGGATGGGGTTGGGGAACACCCAGAAGCATAGATAAGAAGTGTCCTATGTCTTAGACCCTCAACTCAGGTAAAGGTAATGAATTTGTCATGGAAAGCAGAATGGAGGGAGAGAAAAGGGGGCTGGGCCAAGATTGTGTCTTGATTTCTAAGGTCTGGTTTGAAGAAAGTAAGTTAAGGTGGTAATGGAAATCACGAGAGAAAGATCTGGGGAAAATGAGGTTAGCCAGGAATGGATTAGCTCAGAACCCAAAGGCGTGTCTCACAAACGATGGAAAGTTAACTTTAAAACCTCAAAAGGACCAAGTAGTGACATAGATTAGTGACATAGGGTCCCTGGTCATTCCAGGGAAACTATGTCATGTCATAGACCAGCATCTATAGACTCCATCTAACCTTAGTCCTTACCCCCGCTCTGGTTGGGATTTTCTCAAAGGCTGGGTGAAGATGAAAGCAGTCAGAGTTCCCGGTCCTGTGTGGAGCTCCAAGTTCTGCATGGCGTGGATGCTGAGGTAAAAAGAAATGGCGGCGTCAAGAAATGTTTCTTCTTGTAAAGGGTGCACCTGAAACAGATGTTTCCCACAGAACAAGGGAGGCTGTGCTGTGGCTTTTAATGAGGTTGTTGTTTCTAAGCCTTTAATTATGAATCTAGAGTGACATGTTTAGTGTTTTCTTGGGAGCGGGCAGAAATGCATTATTGTAGGCAGGTAGTTTGAATCAAAATCCACATCACAATTTATAGCTAAAGTCTAATGTTCTCTTATGGGTAATAACTGTTGGGCATAAATACAAGGTGGCTAGAAGGCAGCATTAGCAAATCGGGCTTGGTAATGAAAATTTAAGTAGGCTAAATGTAACTTAGGAAGGCTGATTATTATTTTTTACTTAGACTCTAAAGCTTACTAATTAGCATATAATACTGAATCATCAGCTCCACCATCTAGGGTGTGGGCAGACCTCAAGATCAGGCTTTAGAGTCTGACACTGTTCATGAATTAGCCGCTACTTTTGCTTTGTGTGCCTCAGTTTCCCTCATATATAAAGTGAAGGTAATAATACAATCTAAGCTGCAGGAGGTTTATTATAATTAGGGTTTATCACCAAGAATACTTGGCATATACAAGTACATTGTAAGTAGTGGGATTATCTCTCTGTTGTCATTCTGTGAGTGCTATGTTTTCTTAAATCTTTGCTAATTTTTCTTAAATAGATACTCTGGGCTGGAATTTCTAAGAGCCAAGGCAGGATAGGAAATGGCTCAGCAGGTTAAAGTATTCGGTGGTTTCTAGGTATAGATAACCTGGAACCCAAGATGGTCCATAGTTGTCCTCCAATTCAACACTCACATCATGATACAAATATCTACATACAATGACAAGTAAATTGTAAGAAAAGAGTAAAACCATCACACTTTGTGAACTTAAAAATAAATATACAAAATATTTATGCACACATATATATATTATATATGTGTGTATATATATATATATATGAAAAAATATATAAGCACAGTCCATGTAGCCCTGGCTGACCTGTCAATCTTTCTGTGGCCATAAGTGGTGTGGGAGGTCCTTCTGTCTATGTGTTGCTTTTATTGGTTAATGAATAAAAAACTGCTTTGAGCCTATAGTGGAGCAGAGAGGGGCAGAGCAGGGCGAGGTGGGGAAGACTGGACTGAATGCTGGGAGAAAGAAGGGCGGCGTCAGGAAGAAGCCATGTAGCCCCCCCATCAGAGACCGACACGCCTGTTGGAATCTTGCCAGTAAGCCACAGCCATGTGGCGATACACAGATTACTAGAAATGGGTTAAATTACGATGTAAAAGTTAGCCAATAAGAAGTTAGAGCTAATGGTCCCAGCAGTGTTTTAAATAATACAGTTTCTGTGTGGTTATTTTGGTTCTGGGTGGCTGGGACAAACAAGCGGCCTCCTCCTACACACAGGTGACCCCAGTGTTGATAAATTCTCTGCTTCAGCCTCCTCAGTTCTGGGATTACAAGTGTATATCATCAGACCTGGCTTCACTTTTATGAATTTTGTGCAATTCATCTTTTTAAATTAAAAGGAGCGTTTAGTTGATTTCCATTTATAATAGAGTACCACCACCAGAGTCGCCCTTCAGACATGTGAGCGGACAGTCTTGACACTGCTTCTGCAGTGGTGCTATTGGCTCTTGAAGGAACCTGTCTTCCAGTGCCATAGGCCTCCTCTCCCGTGGGGATCCTGAACTCAGGGCAGGAACTTCTTGCAGTGCCTCTGTCTCAGTGGCTTACTTTCATTTTGATTGATCTGGACCACATTACACCATTTACTAGCATGAATTCTACTGACTGGATTCTGATTTATATTAAGGTAACATTTTCAGTATATAGTTAGTAATATTGCTTGGTGTCATTATCCAGATTTATCAGCTGGATAATAAAAACAGGTTTCCAATTTAATCCCGTTTCTTAGTCTATCTGTCAATTGATGTCCATGTACCAGTATCATTGCCCATTTATTTTATTTTTGGATGGTTTTCTTGCTTTTTATTATTATTCTGTTTGGGGCAGGATATAGTTTTATTGCCTTTTTTAATGGTATAAATGCTTTTTAAACAGTAAGCCTATTACCTCAAACCTTATAGACACTAATTGGAAATTAGTTTACGTCAATCTCCCCCCATCCCCCCAAATAAATAAATACTGGTATCTGGCTCTTTAAAATTCATTTCAAAGATTCTGTGGCTGCTATTATGGTGTCTGAAGAGGTGAAGAGCGTGGTGGAGTTTGCTTCCAAACAACTTGACTTCCCTTGATTTCAATGCTCTATTTTAGATAGCTTTTGAAGTTTTAGGAGAAAGAGAGGATGTCCTGTGTTAATTCTCTTTCCTTTCAAAGAGAATTTAGTGCCCCCAGGTTGTGAAGGTTCTCTGGGTCGGTGTCACAGAGCAGGAGACAGAGAATTCTCAAGTTCAGAATTACTCTTCAAGACTGGCCTGGAGTGTAGCTACTCGGGACTCTGTAAAATAGGAACGATTTGGCGGAACTTTATGTTACTGCCTTTTGAACCAAGACCAGAAGACCTTAGAGAGAATGAAGTAAGGAGATGTGTTCATCAACTCTGACTTCACTGACGTCTGGAGGACACGGTCTGATCCTGACTAGGAAGTCATGCTTTCATCAAATAAGTTCAAGAGAGAAAAGAAGAGTATGATTTTTTTCCTAAGATTTATTTTCACAGAATTCATAAAAGAAAGACCCTCTGAATGAGGGATTCTTAGATCAAAAAAGGAATTCAATTACTTCTTCAAGCTCTAATGCGAGTACTTTTCTGTAATTTTAAAAATACTTTGGGTGAATGTTCTTTTTCTGCTTCATTACCGAAGTAAGTACAGGTAGTGGAGGGCAGCCCAGGGTCCAAACAGGCATCGCTTTGTTCCATTTTCCATCCCTCAGTAATTCCAGGTTAACCATTTCTGTTACAGTTTCCCCCACTAACCGTTCCACGGTCAGGTTGTGCCGGCCCTGAACTCTGTATTTACATCGCTTCACCTTTTACCAATGCCGTCAGACGTCAAAATGTCTGCATAACTGGTTGTCTCTCTCTGCTGTCCGGATCACCTGCATCTCCAGCGGAGACAGGCTTGTGAGGACACTTGAGAGAAACTCAGGGCTATGTGTGACCAAGAAATGCAACATGAATACATGGAAACGCCGATGTTTTGCCCGACTCTGCTAATATCATTTATTGTTTACAACAGGCTGACTCTGTTATAATCATGTCTCACGAGCCAACTACAATTTTGATGAAGAAAGTGCAAGACACAAAATTAGTAATATGAATATTAAAGATGGCATTTTATAAATATCATTAAAGGCTAATATGAATGTAACGTCCACTCCCGTAGGGCGATAGCATACAGTTATATCTCACAAGACAACTGTACAATAGTAGAGGAAGATTCAGTGTGTGTGGTGCAAGCAAATTAGAACCAAAATGTATTTCATATTTTTGTTTGTGAGAGAGAAAAGATTTAATCTTAGCACAGCTAGAAGTACATGCAATATAGTTTCTACTTTGCAGAGGACACATTTTAGGAGAAAATACTGTGTAAAATTGACATTTTAAATTTGACCCTGTTTTGACAAATCTGAGTAGTTTTTTATATTATGTTTTTTGTAGCCTATCTTTTTTTAACTTTTAATTTTATAATTACATGTGTCGATGTATGTGTCTTTGCACGCTAGTGCAAGAGCCCTTCGAGGCCAGAGGCCTTAGATCCCATGGAGCTGGAATTGTAGGTGTTTATGAGTTACCTGATGTGGGTACTGGGAATCCAACTCAGGGCCTCCACAAGGACAGTATGTGCTCCTAACCCACTAAGCCATCTCTTCAGCCCTGCCTATCATTTCTTTAAAAAAGAAATCTCATGGAAGTAGCATTTAGTAGTAACATACATCTGTGAAGATTTCAATAGTGCTAGAGAGCTTCAAAGAGAAATTCTTGCAGGACAGCAGTGAAATAGGGCAGGCTGCTTTAGTGTGAGATTCCAGAGCTGTGGGGTCATGTCACCAATGCTAAAAGCCCTTAATTTACATTTTCATGAAAAAATATAGAGCAGAATATTGTTGGAGCAGCAAGACTGTTTCATTATAGGAAGTTATTATTTTGATCACGCTGTTGGTTTCTGAAGTCTCTTGGCAACAATACAAAAATAGCTTTCCCTTGCTAACAAAGAACAATCTGGAAAAACAAATTAGAAATGTGTTAAGGACAAAATAAACAGACATTTTATTTTTTAAACTTGGGGGCCTCTGAATTTCATAGACTTCTGGAATCTGGGGCGCTCCACCCAGCTGCTCCACAGTTTATTACCCTGTTTTAGATTTGCCATGAGAGGAATAATTTTCCAATGCTTGGAACAATGTAGGTTCACATTTTTTCCAGAAGGACAAANAAAAAAAAAAAAAAAGAAAAGTTCTATCTTGCATATTAAATTCCAAATAGAGAAACAGTGTCTGTATCACTCGTCCTGTTTTATGATGGAATTTGAGAAGTCAGAGAAAAATCACAAAAATGAAAATGGCCTATCTCAGCATAGTTGAAACCTACATCTGGTGAAGGGATTTTTAAAATGAGTGTGGAAAAGTCGATTCACAGAGCCGAGCCCCATGTTGTGAAATCTTACTTACAGCATTCACTGGGTTGGTCACCTGGGATTTCCTGAAATAACTCCTGTCTAGCTCTCGCTGTTACATATTATACACGCATTGCTGACTGCTAAAGAGAGTTCGGTTTAGCATTGGCCGAGACACAGCTCTGCTAATGCTTTCTGAGTCTCGCAGCTCCTTCTAGGTGATTAGAAATCTCATACTGGCTGCATTGTTTGCTACCAACACACCTGTTTATGTGGAGAGGGGCATTAAAATGTATGAAATTGTAATATTTTCAGATGCCTATAAAAGATAATACCCCACCCCCCCATACACACAATACAAGGCAAAGCGAGACGCTCGTGTGTTTTCCTATGATCTGTAAGACAAGGAGCAGGGAAAAAAAAATTCGGAGCTGTTTGGGATTTGTATAAAGCAATTTTCCCAACTGGAATTTCATCTCGTGTCAGATACCATGAGCAAGGCTGGCTGGATCTTGTCGTCTCAGATTGAAGGCTTGATACTGGACCGTAATGAGGAAAGTGCAGTGCAGGGAGATGTAACCGCCTGTTTAAATTCGCCCCTGAGCTGGCGATGGCCTTGCAGCAAGATGCCCAGCCGGTGCAGGTGTTTGCGGAGGAAGCAGGTCTAGGAAGAGTGCTGCCTGCAAATTCTCGACAGTCTTTATCGCCTTTGCTCAGCTGTGACCCAGACCACTCCTTTGGTTTTACTGGTCATGTCCCTGTCCAGGGATGACACGCTTGCAGGAATGTCAGCCACGTCAGCCTAGAAAGCTGTGTTTGTCCTGGCTCCATCTCTCTTTTCCTGACGTCTGCTTTTCTCTTCATCCAGGGACTGTTCCTGAGCCACGCCTCTCCCGGAGGGCCCCGTCCCCTGTTGCTGACTTTACCTCCTCTTGTCCATGTCTGCTTCCTGCTTCCTTTCAGCTGATGTGCTGGCTGAGGGAGAAGGGCACCTCCTGGTCCTTTCAGGCAGGCCTGGCTTCTGGGACCCATAGGTTATGTTGTAGTCTCAGTGGCAATCGTCCAACCTTTTCAGACAGGCCTGGGTTTCTGATGTACGGGACAGGTGGCTGAGTAGACAAAGAGCCAGTGAAGGCAGGAAAATGTAAGAAAGGTTTTCCTTTTGTCTTTGGAGATGCAGTTCAAACCAATACTATGGAATTAAGAACTGAAGTATTGGAGAAAGTACAGTCCCAGCCCCACCCTGGGCTCTCAGGAGTACAGCCCACTCCCTGGTGCTCTGGTTAAGTGGTCTCACAGATGGTAACTGTGGATGTGTTTTGTATGTGTGTATGTAGGTGTGTGCATGGGTTTTGTAGGTAGATATGTAAATATATGTGGAGGCTTGTGTGTGTAAGTGTTCTATAGAGGTTTTTGTATAGCACTTTCAAAGACTGTACTTCCCTCCCCCCCAGCTGCCCAGACCCTAATAATCACACAGAAACTGTATTAATTGCAACACTGTTTGGCCAATGGTTCAGGTGTATTCCTAGATATCTTGTATATATTAAATTAAACCATTTTTTATTAACCTGTGTATTGCTACGAGGCTGTGGCTTACTGGTATTGTTCTGGCATCTTTCTCCTCCAACAACTACACAGCATCTTCTCAATGATTCATACAATCTTTCTCTATCTCTGTTAGGATTTCCCACCTGGCTTTACTCTGCTAAGCCAATGGCTGAAACAGCTTTATTCATCAACCTATAAAAGCAATACATATACTGAAGGACATCCCACATCATCTCCCCTTTTCTGTCTAATTAGAAAGGAAGGTTTTAACTTTAACATAGTAGAGTTATCAAACAAGAATAATAGCTACGATTAATCTATTTACATTTGTAAAACTAAGGAAAATACTCTATCAACTATCCTATCTTTGTGAGTCTAAAGTATCATATCTAATTTATCTTTAATCATTACTAAGGACAACTATAATTGTAACTATCTAGTCTTCAACTCCATCAAAGAGCCCAGAAGGGAACAATATTATCTAAGTAAACAAGAAGTACATTGTAAGCAACTTCCAATATTCTAGAAATGACAGAGACATCTTGTTGCCTGGACAGTCACCCAAAGTTCTTCTTTAATGTTGGGACATCCATCTTCAGCCTACAGACCCAGAGTATCTGGTAGACTTTTCAGTGAAGCAGGAAACTTGAAGTTCTATTCTGCTTTGTATTGGCAAAGCTGATCAGTTGCCTTCTTCTGTGTCCTGCAAAATATCTGGCAGCTTCTTCCGTGAAGCAGGAACCCTGAAGGATCATTCTGTCTTTTGGAAAGTACAGCAGTTACATTTTTGTGGGTCCTGTATATCCAGTTCACACAGCATACCATCAGGCAGTCCAGGCAAGAGCAGTTTCTTGCCCAAATGGCTAGCCTGGTTGCATTGAAGGCAAATTCAATAATGAATTTCTTCAGTGCCCATCCACCTCTATGAAGTAGTTGATGCTGCCAGAAGCAGACATTGTTGAGGAAGATGTGAGTTCTTAAAACCTTCTAGATGCCATGTTCTGTAGGTCTTTGAAGTGTTGAAGATATCTCTGTATATTTAGAAACCTAACTAACATGACTAAAAGTTTGATTATTATAGATGACTATTTATTAATCTATATTTCTAAATTCTATATAAAATTTTAACTGAGCTATATAAACATAACACCTTAACAATAGTAGAAATATATATGTATATATTATGTATGTGTATATATATAGATAAATAGTTTAACAAAATTGACCTTGAATTTGTATCAGTAGACAAAGATCCATACCAGTGTAAGGTATTCATCTCTATATCATATCACCCCCCACTTTAAAAAGAAAGAGATCGATGGTAACCATTAACCATTTATTTCAACTCTTTGTAATGAAAAACAAACATTTATAAACAATTATTTTGGGAATTTGGGCATAGTTTTCTCTGAACTGCTTCCTGCTATTTGTTGGGCAAAGTACTTTCAGGGTTCATAGAGATCTTTTGGGTGGTCTTGTTCCATCAAACCACATTAGCCTGGAAGGAATCCACAGGTTCCCATCCTCTGTGAAAACAAAAGCAGAACCTCTTTTCCAAAGTAACATATCATTAGACTCATATTTTATAGTCAGATACCTTTAAAGTATATATGCTGGCTTAGCTTAGCAGCCCCCAGAATCAAATGTCCCTCTGCAGTCAAAAATTTCAAAGAAAACACAATAATATATAGAATCCAAACTCTTTGTGTATTTCATTTTTTTTCATGGCCCACTATAACTTTTTATTGTTTTTCCTTTAAGGACCTCAGTTTAATATCCTTAAATTACTTTTTTATCTATGACTCTGTTTATCATTTATCCTCCTTGCTTTAAGTCCATGTACTTTTATCAAATTTTCTCTGCTTATTTAGAGGCTGTTTTTGTCTGAAGATGTATGTGTAGTTGCATATGTATGAGGCAAAGACTAGAACCTTGTTTTTTTCTCCCTCTAGTCTATTTTTTCTCATCTGAAAACAAGTAAAAATATAGAAAACTTCAGATAATATGAAAGCAAATCACAATCTCATGACTAATATTTAATACTGATGCAATGTAATATTTATCATCCTTCTATCTAGCCTTTAAAATCTTCACAAATATGTAGGCTTATTAAATAAGGAGAGGAGGAAATCCTCAATTCTCTTTCCAAAGAGCAGATAAGAGCGTAAGCCTTTTAAATACGAACACTTGTCTGTATTCTCCCTTGTCTTCTCTGTCTCCTCTGCCACCGCTGGTCAAGTAACAGGGTTGACTCGCTGTCTGTTTCTTTCAGTTTTTTTTTTCTGTTCTGTCTGTTAGTTTCAGTGTTTTGCCTTTCTTTTCATTCAGAAACTAAAAGATAGCTTGTTTGGCTCCACGCAGAAGACCTTTGATTTAATATGCATCGTGATATTCCACATGCAAGGTAATATGGTTTGCATGCATTCTTGAGGCACATACTACGGCTATACTTACTCTTGAGTCATATTATGGGCTAGCCTCATACTTGTTTTTTATCTTCCATCATGCATACTAAGATGAAATACATTTATACTTGGTTAAGTAAAGGTAAGCTTCATTCAATGAGATTCCCTGTGAATGTTTCATGTTATATCTAGAGTCCCCCCTTGAATCTTTCCTTCATGACTTTGACAGTTAGAGGTGTTAGCTATCATCATCTTCACATAGTCTCCTGGTGCACTAAGTCTTTCTCTAGACTTTCAAACATACACTATTTAGGGTCAGGTGAATTTTCCATTGTCCTAAATTTTGACACCTGGTCATCTAAAGCAGCTACAGTAGCATGTTCTAGCCAGCCTGTCTAGGGGTTTCTTCCTACTAAAATCCTTCTCAGTAGTCAGGAATGACTTTTACAGGAATGACTGAAATCTATTATCATATTTCAGCAAATAAGAGGTCAGAGAGTAAGTCAACATATAGGTCATGTAGGAGTATATGAGATAATTATGAAGAGACCTTATGATATAGTTTTACCAAAGGCTAGTCAACACAGTGTCCACAAAGTTACTATTTTACCACTTTGGACAGCTTTAGATTTTTAAAGGCACATTCATTATCCAAACATTACATGCTAGAAGTAGTGGCAGTAGGTATAGCTTGTTTTCTAAAGTATTTGGAAAATGCAATTTTATGAAAGTCCATATTCAAACGTTTTCTCCCAAATCAACTGCATGATTTTACAGAGAAGAGAAAAGCTGGAAGCTGGACTGACTCATCCTACAACTGACAGGGGAAACTTCAAGGTACATATTTGGCACCAATATCAAGCAACATTTTTTAAAGAATAAAACATGAATTATCAAACTGATAATGATAATAACTGACAATATGTCAATATCAGCTAAGTTAATTTATCCCTTCACTTAATTTTTCTATTTAGAATCATCCATTGTGTAACCTAACTCCTTGCCTTGTGATAATGTGTGTCCCCATTCTTAACATAGGGCAATTTTTTAAAAACTATTTCTCCCCACTTAAGAATTTCTAGGTGTCTCACCAGATCTTCTGATGACTACAGTGATGTGTAAGACTGGCTGTCACCATGCAGCAGGGCTGGGCGGAGAATGCCGGTGATGCATGGCCTGGTGGAGTGCAGCTGCGGCCGTTCACATGTACCCGGGGGCTGAGAGTTTTTGGCAGTAGCAGCAACAGTAAAAGCCAGGCAGCTGACCTACGTGGCAGCAGCCAGAGGAAAAGCCAGGGGGAGCCGGCACCTCACAGGGAGAGGGAGCCAGCTGCTTGAAAAGCAGACACAGGGGGATATGTGGAAGTGATGGGGGCACCTAAAGGACAGAGATGGCTCCCGGAGGGCAGCTAACTCTGGTGGCGTTTGGGTCCAGCTGCCCGTGGAATTGGGGGACAGAGCCGGGTTGTACTAGAGGCTGCTGTAGAAAGGCTGCAATGGAAAAAAACCCACACTTAGGCAGAGGGTCTGGGAGAGGGTGGAAAAGCCAGCTGAGGTGGGGACTTCAGTGGCCACAATGCCAGCAGTGGGCAGCTACCATGTGACCTCGTGTCCTGATTTCAGTGCCAGATGAGGTAAGCTTTTTCATTGGCCTTCAACTTCCAAATAACAACACAGAGACTTCTTATTAATTATGGAAGCTCAACCTTAGCTTAGGCTTGTTTCTAACTGGCTCTTACAATAAATTAACCCATCTCTGAATCTACAGGCTCCCATGTGACTCAGGGCTTTACCTCTCCTACATGTTCTGCTTCCTCTGTATCCAACTGGTGACTTCCACTTCCTTCTTCCCAGAGCTCTCCCTGTCCGGAAGACCCGCCTAGCTATTGGCTCTTTAGCTTTTTATTAAACCAATCAAAATTATATATCTCTACATAATGTAATCAAATACCTTGCAACAAATAAGTCTCTCCCAAGTAAGTCAAGAGGGGAGCATTTAAAACTCGGTCCATCTCCAGGTACCAATAAATAAAATCACTCTGTGGTCCAGGGAAGAATCCCCCCCCCAACTTCTACCTCCTCTTCTTTTTCTCTTTAGATCCTACCTGAAAATCCTACTTGCAGACTGAGCCAAGCAAGGAAGAACGTTACACGTAAAACAGAATAGTGCTATTTAACTATAAACTTAATCTATGAGGAAAACTGTATTTGCAGTGTGACAGGGAGCATGAGACACGAGCATCATGGGATTGCCGGGGGCATGAGGTGTTGGCTTCAATTTTATATGGCTAATAAACTGTATTGATAAGCCTATTCCTGATGTAGGAGTGTCTTCTATCTATCTGTTGCTTTCATTGGTTAATTAATAAAGAAAACTGCTTGGCCTGAAGGTCAAAACATAGGTAGGCGGGGCAGACAGAACAGAATGCTGGGAGGAAGAAAGCAGAGTCAGGGAGACACCATGAGTCTCCTCTCTGAGATGGACACTGGTTAGAAACTTCCCGGTAAGCCACCACCTCGTGGTGCTACACAGATTATTAGAAATTGGTTAACCAACATGTGAGAATTAGCCAATAAGAGGCTAGAACTAATGGGCCAGGNTAGAAACTTCCCGGTAAGCCACCACCTCGTGGTGCTACACAGATTATTAGAAATTGGTTAACCAACATGTGAGAATTAGCCAATAAGAGGCTAGAACTAATGGGCCAGGCAGTGCTTAAATGAATACAATTTGTGTATTATTTTGGGTGTAAAGCTAGCCGTGCTGGAGCCGGGTGGGACAAAAAGCAGGCCAGCCCGCCGCTCCTATCACTACATATTCCCCCCCCCATGAAATATCATGCTCTGCTTGGACTTAAGAACAGCTGACTGCTTACATTCCAGGGCAATGTGATGTAAAAGGAAGTTATTTTGTGAGATTTAGCGGAATAGGCTATGGTGAACCCAAGAGATACAAATTGCCAGGCCATAGGTGGACAGGCAAAGAGACATCAAGATGGTGGCGCAATGTGGGGTTTTAGAAGTCACCCAACTGTCATGTCTTAAGACCTCATGAGCTCCTGTGCCTCCTGTGCTGTGACACACTTGGATGGTTAAGGGAGCACATATCTACAGTACTCTTCCCAATCAGAAGTCAAATTCTCAAAGAGAATTTGGAAAATCATTCCCATATTTGAAGGTATCTCATGCTCATATGACACAATGGTTCCCTCAGAACTGTGAGTTTAACTAATAATGGGGATTACTCATCTAAGGGACAATACCTTTACCACACCCGGTCCTTCTGTTCATTGCTACAGAGTTACTACGGAGATCTCATCTGCCTCATTGAAGACATTTACCAAGTGCATGTCCTCACCATTCTTTCCTCTTGGCAGTCTCTTGCCATCCTAGCCCAGCATTTCCTACAACTGCTGTTTAATCTCTACAAGGTCGAGCTTTAGAAGCTGATCTCCTCAGAACAAAAGAACAGTTAGCTTAGTGGATATTTAAGGTTTGTGAGCAAGGAAAATTACCTTAAAATTAAAGGCTGTGTCTTTGACTCTGGAAACTTCTCTTTGTTCCAAAATGAACAGAAAGATATTAAAGAAAACACACTAGCATAAAAGGAGCCTTTGGAATTCATTTGCTATATATACTCCCATTAAATATAAAGAGAGTCGAGTTTGATGTTGTGTATCAAAGGCATTAAACAGAGAAACCCAGCCAGTTTATACCCGTGAGAAGTGTTTTCAGCATTTACAAAGTAGGCTGCACTTATGGCATGACATTTATTAAAATAGCATCACTTAATTATTCCATGCTGAAGCTATTAAGTGCAGTAAGTATCTTAGTTATACCTGAAAATTGGTATAGACTAGATCGAGAAGACAATCTATTAGGCTAATTTAAAATTTTGCATATTTAAAATTTACATCTCAAAAAAGAAAGCAGTGCTTATGATTCCAGCACTTTTACAAACTATATATGGAGTTCATGTCTTTGCAGAACTTACCCATGACTTGCGGCATTTCAAGCTAGACTTGATTCATGATTCTGGAACATTCCCTAGGGCACCTATTAAGACAGACAGTGACTAATATACTTTGGGAGGATCCCTTCCCATTCGTGGGTAACATGCTCCTGTCATAGACTGTCCATTTTCTGTTTGAACAAAGAAAGAAACAAAAAGCAAAAATCCTAGACATGTGTGTCTGATGAAAGATGTGGGCATTGATTAGTCACAACAGAAAGAGCAGGTAGGTAGAACATATCCTTGTCAGCCAATGATGATCATCAGGGGATTATGCTGATTGGCTGCCAACTCAAAACATTTTATTGAGCAGATTCATCTCATGTGAGTAAGTGAGGGAACACCCTGAAATCATCATCATCCCTTTTTCCCTAAATTAAAATCAAGGTAGTGGTTCAATACCCAGCCTTAAAGCTATTGCACAATGTCCTAGTCAAGGAGATGCTGACCGAGGATTGTGTGAGCAGTTATTCCCCAAAACAGTGTCCTTCACTCAGATACTCTTCCTCTCAATCATTTGTTTTTTATTTTTATAAATCACACGGGTCTTACACACACTATTATGATGATGATATCCATTGCAACCATTCCTATAGGTCTTTGTCTGAGCACATACCATGACGTGAATTTAATTATGAGCTCCCTGATGCTATTGTTGACACCTTTCAGAGTAGAGACTGACTTACAGATTCTTATTCTATCAGTTCTTCATTACCTCACAAAAATGTCATCCTACATTTATGGGAAGAGAGGGCCCTTAGTTCTAGTAAATTGTGGACCTGTAGGGTTAAAAGATCGAAGAGAACAGGGGAGGGGGTAGAAAGGGGGAGAGAGGAGAAGGAGGGAAGGAGGAAGGGGAGAGAGGGGGGAGAAGGAGGAGGAGGAGGAGAGAGTTCATTGAGCATGTGTAGAATTGGAGAAGGACATCTTGCTTTACATCGTTGAGCGTAACTTTTGACCCTTTGTTGGAGCTCTGTGCAATTTTCCCTAAGGGCACAGAGGCACACAGGCCTTCCCCTCCCCTCCTCCTAGATCTTCACTGCAAAAGGGTAGACAAGGGCAGTGCTGGGGGTGTGGGAGAGTGAAGGTGGAGGGAACAGGAAAGCCGGAACAGACAGGCTGTCGGGCATCTTTGTCCTGGCTCAATATTCGTGTTTGGAATCTGGCTCATGGGTGGCACTGCATCAGACTTTGTGGACTTGAACATAGAATAAACCCCCACTTAACTATTCAAATCACATTTTTTTCAAATATTAATTTTTCTTGATTATATCAGCACTAGAATCTTGCAGAATGTGGTTTTAAATTGATGAGACCAGCAAAAAAGGGAAAGAAAGGGCTGGGAACCTTCCTAACCTTCAGGACTTGGTGTCCAACAGATGTGGATGGGCTTCTGAGATCTTCCCAAAAGATGTTTGCCTAAGACTCCATGCGCATGGTACACACCAGCCCCACCGTCTTTCCTACCAGACTCAAGCACCTTTCGTTTCTGTATTGAGTTATTTATGTATAAGTAAGGGTAAATGTTACCGAATATGATCTTCTTCACTATTGTGATATCAGTGTATTTTGGAAGTTTCTTCCCTTGTTGTTTATGAGAGACAGGTTCTAGTACCAAGTCCATCACGCAAAATGGAGATCTGGTTGCAAACCATTTATGCATGTCCTCTTGAGAACGCTAAATTGTCTCTTACGGTTCCTTATGGTGTCTAGAATACTGTGGGTGCTTGGTGGACAGTTGTTAATGAGTATTGTTTAGGAAATTTGCCTACCTGATCAGTAAAGATGCAGCTTTTCGTCAGAATGTTTTCAGTCCATGGTTGGTTACTTCCAGAGATGTAGACCATGGTATTTGGAAGGGTAACTCTGTGTGTGTGTGTGTGTGTGTGTGTGTGTGTGTACATGCAGATACACACACACAGTTTCTTTATTGCTATAAGATGATTTTCTTTAAAAACACACAACTTTTGCCTATATAACATAAACCCATGTTCTTGGCAGCAGCAATCCCATTGCTTAGGCCATAAAGTGGCTATGACCTGTGTGAGGTATCACACCTGAGTCAGACAGATAATCAGTTCTTCAGTGGCAATGGTGATAAATCTCTCACTCTCAGTCACTCAGAATTCTGTCCTCCCATGTTTTCTCTAGACCTTATTTGTCTCTTGCTGACCTTGACCATCCAGCAAAGATGCCAGCATCTGTATTTCAGCTCAGACCTGTCTTGGGGATTAGACTTCTGCATTCAGTTGGCTATGATGTTTGTATTTAAATGTCTGAGATGTTCCTCTCCCAGCAAACCCCCCTTACAAAGTGGATGCACACCCTGCGGATTGCCTCATCTCAATCACTTGTATTCCGAAACAAGGACTCCTCCTTAGTTCTTTTGACTCTGTCTTCACTCTCATCATCTGGTCTCAACAGCACAGCCAAAACGTGCCTTCCAAACGTGGCTGGAGCATGACAATCCACTGCTCAGCTATCTGTGAGAACCGGAATCAAAGCCACACTGGGTCTAGGTTCCTTCAAGACCCTCAGCGGTCTGACTATCCACACCAACCCGGGTCACATTCCCATCAAAATGCTTTGACAGTCATAGAAATGATACCCTCCCTTGCTCATCAATTATTCTCCCTCCCTGTAAATAACTCTAAGGGCTGGATCCCCCTCTGCCCAGGCTTGCCTCAAAATCCTCTTTAACGCTGAGTTCTGTCCTAAATCACTTTTAAGAACACATGCATCCAGCCCCGTATTCTCCCTTGTGCTCTTTTGCCTTCACAATTGTCTAATGTGTCATTAGCTCTACTTCTGATGTGTCCCAGATGCCTGGAATCAGGCAGGAACACATAAAAGATGTTTCCTATGTATTCACTGAATGAATAAAGTCTTGAAGGCATGTTGAATCAAAGCAACATTTCAAAACAACATCTGTTCCTATAGAGCCTCAGAAATCTGGTAAGGGAGGAAGCCCAAGAGAGGACTCTCAAGAGCTAACTCACCTTCTCATTAAAGGGAAAACACAAAGTTCCCAGAAACAACGGGAGGGAATCTAACTTGGATGTGTTTAGTAAAGACCTCTCCACCCCTCCTGTCCTTCTTGCCGTTTTCTTCCACTTGCCCTGGCTTCCTCCACTCAGGCCTCTTGGAGTTTTTCATGTTCTCGTTAGACCATCTTTGAAGGCTGTGGTTCCAGGCTGGGATGTAATGTCCTCGGGGAATGGAGATCTTTGTCCTGTTCCCAGCTGGAAGCTCGAAGCATTGCCAGCCTGGAATGGTTGTGGGATGAGTCTTGTGAACCACACCCTGATCCAGATTCTATTAGCAATTATCCCCGACAGAAAACCTGGGAGTCCACATGTTCAGGGCTCTGGTTCCCAGGCAAACTGTCTCCAAGTCTTTCTAATCTCCTCCGTCTGCAGCTCGGTGACTCATAAGAAACGCTTTGCAGAACAGAATAGCAAGTAAGAGTTAATCTCCTCCCACCTCATATTATTATTATTTATTCACGGGACGGAGATTGAGGTTGTGAGTGTAAAACACTTTTCTGCAGTCTGACCTGACTGTCATTTGTCATGGACAGAGATGATTTTTGGGCCCATTGTCATGGCAATGAAACAAACCCAAGGATCCAGCGATATCAAGGTGCTTTGGTAATGGGGATGGGGAGGCTATGAACACAGAGGAGACAGGCCCCAGGCCTGGGGTTCCACCTGTCCTCGAGGTGCATGTGACCTTGGGAGGCCCCAGAGTATAGAGGAGGTTAAAGACTGGCTAAGTGAGGACTCTATTACAAAATGGGGTAGCACTTGGTGATCTTGGTGGCTTTTAGTCACACACCTGTAAATAACATGTTCCCTTAAGCAAGCCTGGCACACTCACAGGTTTACCGAGTTGGACTTGGCTGGCATCATTTCTTTGGTCTGCCCTCACAGCTGATCCTATGCTTGTCTAGGTCTTCCTAGGAAAAGCCATGCAAATCTGCCATGCAAATCTGCACACAAAGCTACAAAAGACTGGTCTTTGCTGTGGGGCAGGTGGTGTCAACATAGAAAGTTACTTAGAGCACTGGGAGAGATGGCATGGCTGAGACGTGTTTGCATAGCCCTGGTATGCTCGACTAGGCACGGAGGGCTTTTTAGGACTGGCATAAAGAACAGAGTGGGCAGTGTATGGCCTGCCAGTTAAATCTGCCCCTTGTCCTTCCCTGTGTCCTGTGGTCTGAGAGCTAAAACACTGGTTTTTATATGCTTACATGGTGAATGGTGAAGCGAAACAGAGAAGCAGTGCTTTGTTTTGTAAACTACAAGAAGCTCAAATGTCAGTATCATATTTTACTGAAGAACAGCCACAGCCACGCTCAATTCTGTCCTCATGCAAGGGTTCTAGTCAGAACCGATCCTTTTCAAGAGCAGTCTTCTGCCTTCCAGAGAACACGTGCTTGCTTCAGCTAGAAAGTCGAATAAGGGACCCATGTGAAGACCTCTTGCAAGCTGCTCAGCTGGATTGGAGTGTGTGATGCATTTGCATGTGTGTGTCTGTGCGTCTGTGTTTCTTTGTGTGGGTTTGTGTGTGTTGGCATGCATGTGAGGGGGCAGGAAATAGATGCATATATGTGGAGGGGGTGCGTATGTCAAGGAACAAGCCTGGAGAGAGAGGTAAGGTGTCATCACGAAGATATTGCCTACCCCTACTTACTACGCCAAAGGACTAGGCCTCAGCTCCACACATGGAAAGGAGCTGGAAGCCAAAGAGGGACCAGAGCCTTTGATGCTGGCTAACTAATGTTTTGGCCGTCTGTGTGTGTGTGTGTGTGTGTGTGTGTGTTGAAACCTGGAAGGAATAAGTAACACTTTGTCCAACCTGGTAATTAATCCTACCTGTCACGAATAGTTCCACTTTTTCAGAGATGTGAAACTGTGACCTTAGTCCTGGGCAGTATTTTATTCTTTTTAGACAGAGAGGGTTTGGGGGACAGACAGAGAGATGATAGGCAAGCAATAGACAGATGATAGATGATACAAAGACAGATGATAAATAGATACAAGAGTCTCTGAGCATCTTCTTGGGGATAGCACTTGGGGATAGATGCTCCAAGGCAGGTGAGAGTCACAATCTTCTTGTTGTTGTTTGTCTGTAGTAGTTTTTTTTTTTATCACACTTACAGTCCACTTTACTGGTATTTCTTTAACTTCAAAGAAGACCCCTTATGCGTGGCTGGCGGGTGAATCGGCCCCAGATGGGGGCTGTTATCAACATCATGTGCTTACCTCTCTGGAGAGGTCCCATTTTTACCCACTGCCTTCCTTATGGGCCACCCTTTGAGGTATATCATTCAACTATTAATTCCATACTTCAAAGAGCAGCACTCCTGAATGCAGCTGCAGAGCATTTAAAACATTATGCCCACCATGGCTCTTGAGTTTGCCTTTTAAATAGCACAAGCCTGCAGTCGGGAATGGGAAGGGCTCTTCCACACACAGGCCACACATGCTGTGCTTCTTCTGATACACTGTCCCTGGTTTGCAGATCGTGCTTCTAAAGATGAAGTTTGCTGTCCTTGAGGTGGGTGTTCATGTAGATGAGGAAAGCACTCTATGCACATATCAAAATCTGATGGATGATAATATGGAACAAAATCTGAAAATGTTATCTTTTATCCCAGAAAAATTTTTGGATCAGGGAAGGGTATAGAAAGTCAAGAATTTAATATTCTTCAGTGAATGGAAGCCTGGAGTGAGCGTGTGAAGAGCAGAAGTAGCCCAGAATGAATATGTATTGTTGGCATGGCCAGGTCAAAGGCCATGGCAGCAGGCAAAGCTTTTATTGATAGGTCAAGCTTGGAATAGCAAAGCCTTCCTCCAGCCCAAGTGTGAGTGTTTGTGAGCGACTGACTAGTGTGTACAAAGATTAGCAGCTGGAGGGAGCTTCATCCACCAGGATGCTCACACTGCCTTAGACTGCTGGCCTGCTAAAAACTCCCATCAGACCAGCTCGCCCTTCTCTGCATCTATGCATAGTCAATCTGCTGAGGTTTTGGGTTGTTATTGTACAGTTGGAGCATGCACAGCCCACCTTATCCCAGGTCTTCTCTATGCACATCGTGTGTCTGTCTGTCCTTTTGTTCATTCTCTTTAAGTCCCTGGTCCAGTTTCTAAGACATTGTTGTGGGGGGCACCACACACTCCCTCTTATTTTTTTTGTCCTTGAAGGTCTTGTTATGTAGTAGCCCAGTCTTGTCTTGGATTCACTATCCCCTTGCCTCAGCCTCTTAAGTATTGAGGTTGCAGATATGTTGTCCCATGCCTGGCTAGCAATTTCTTCACTACTTCACTTACCTGTTACTTCTTTATAAGCGGATAGTGAGTGAGGACAGGTGAGCTGACTTAGTGGGTAAATGTGCTTGGCATACAAGACTTTGGTCCCCGTGTGAACCCATAGGGTGGAAAGAGAGAAGGGATTCTGCAAAGGTCTCTACACATAAAACCAACCCCTCACAGTATAAGTGACATTAATTTTGAAAATGATAGTTATTGGTGATATAGAAGCAATTTAGGAATATCAGAACTCAATCTTTAGGGACAGAGAGATAGCCAAATAAGCAGTTAAGAGGATTTGCTGCTCTTGCAGAGAATCCAAGTTTGGTTCCCAGAACCCATGTCTGGCAGTTCCAGAAAGTCCAATGTCTTCTTCAGGTCTCTGTGGGTACACACACATGAAAATCTTTAAAACATATAGAAAATACATTCTTTTAAAAAAATTACACAAATTTTTAAAGTTAACCTGAAAACACCATTCCTTGAGAAAGGCATGACATCTATGAGGCTGGTCTTGATTGCTAGCTTGACACACCTGGGAAGACAGGACCCCAATTAAGAACTGCCTCCATTAGATTGGCATGTTTGTGGGGGCCTTTTCTTGATTTCTAATTAAAGGAGGAGGGTGCAGCCCACTGTGCATGGTACTATCTCCAGCAAATGGGCTTGAGTTGTTTAAGAACAGTAGCTGAATGTGAGTCTAGGAACACGACAGTCAACAGTTCCTCTGTGGTCACTGCTTTAAGTTCCTGCCTTGGCTTCCCTCAGAAATGAAGATGAATAAACCCTTTCTACCTCCGTGTTGCTTTGGTTTATCATATTTATTTATCACACAGAAAGCAAACCAGAACAGCATTATTTTCATTTATTAACATAAACTAGTACACTTTAATTACCTTTTACATGGGTTCATTGATATTTTCTAAATACATCTTCTAAGTGGTCAGTGTCTGTTCATTTTACACCAACTTTGTGGAACATATCATGTTTGCAAAATGCAGCCTGGCATCCTGGCGGCCAGTTTTATAGATGATGTTGTTTCTTCTTGCCCGGGTGTGAAGGGGCAAAAGGATCATGGTTCTGAACAGCAACAAAACAGATGAGCAATATAAAGGGAGAAGCATGGCATTCGAACCTTGTTTAAGCCTTGAATATAAATGTATAAAATACATTTATAATAAGTATTGCTTCATATTAGAAGATTCAATAGGACTCATTTGGTTATCATTCCTAGAAAACTTGATTCAATTAACTGGGGTGGAAAGGAAGCCCATGGGACCATTAATGCATTAACAGAGCACTGAGTATGTCCTGGGGTTTAAAAACATAATCAGGCTCCTGCCTCTTCTCCACTTCCATCCCTCAATTCCCTTCTGCAGTCAAGAGATGCTGGCCCAAGGTCACCTATCAGGTCTCATCATTCCTCCTTTTTTTTAGATTGAGGACAAAAACCTCTTCCCATCCCTTCCTTTCAAGCCTTTTCTGCTCTGTCAGAAGATGCTGACTGACACAGCATCTACACCATTCAAGCAAGCACTTCCTGGAAAACAATGTCCTGAAGGTCATAGAGAAGTGTAAGAAGCTCCGGAGAGTATACTCAGGTCTGAGTATACTGCCTTCAGACAGTCACTGGAGCGTCTTATCAACCTCTGGCCTTCTTAAGAGAGAGAGAAAGTTTTCTATTGCAGAGAGACTGTCCCTAAACCCTGGGGGCAAAGAATGTAGACATCCATGCCAGGAGGAATCTGAGCAATCAAGTCTCACCAGAGTCCTCACTTGTTAACATTAAACAACAGGTCCTCTGTCTGATCGCCTGCCTTCAGTGATCATCCCCTGGTCATTAAACCTAAGCATGAAAATGCTCCCAATTTCTCCTTTCCTTAGAGTCTTTGTTTCCAAAGGGTCCTGTGTCACATAAAACTTACATTAACTCGATTTATTGTTCGTTTTCCTTTGTAGTCTGTATGTTGTGATTGGAGCCCAAGTCAAGAACCTTGACTGAAAAAAATGGGTGAAATTACTTGGTTCTCCTTTTGGTATTAGAACATTGCTGAGAAACTAAGAATCATTCTTTAGGAAGAGTTAGCACCCTCCACCTCCATCCTCCCTCCACCTGGGGGGTTGTTCTTATTTTCTGGAGGCCGAGCAAAGGCTTCAAGGGTCTTTTCGGACTGAACAGGGATAGCAAGTGGGGCTGAAGACTCAGTGGCCTTGATGGTGGGAGGTTATTACGTTCAAAACTGGAGCAGCATGGTTCAGATTGAGGCCATCGGCGGTCAATGGTACACTGTGCTCAGAGAAGCCTTTGTTTATCCTTGGCACAGAGGCTCATGTCTGTAGTCCCTACACTGGGGAGCTGAGGGAGGAAGAGTACCCTGAATTCTAGGACATCCTTGGCTATAGTATGAGTTGTAGACCAGCCTGGACTACAGAATAAAAACTTGTTTCAAGAAACCAACTCTCTCAGAAGAAACCAACTTCTGCTGTGGAAGATACCTGTGTGTATAGATATGGTCATATTATTTAATGTATGTAAGTGTGAGCTTTCAAGAATAAAGAAAAAATATCAAAAGCTCAATAAGCACTGAAAAAAAATAAAGGAAGGGTTTATACTTGGGTCCCATGCTTTTTTATTTTCTAGTAGGCCTTTAAATTACAGACTCAGGCCTAGGGAAAGGTCACAGTTACACTAAGATCCAGAAGGCCAGACACAAGCTATAGGAAGGAAACAGTCTAAGGATCACCATCATATCAGCCCCAGGGGAACCCTGCAGGTCAGCAGAAAGATCCAGAGGAGTGTCAGGAAGGCAGAAACTGAGTAGAGCCTTAATGTATAGCAGGACAATGACTTGTGACCTCATTCAAGGAACTGTTTTCGTTGAGGGGCTATCCAAAGACGTCATAATGGCAGTTAACCTCAAAGGACTGCAAAGTCCAGGAAACCAAAGTCCAGAGAATCCAGCCTTTGGCATGCTCACCTCCGTCTGGGCCATCTCCTGCCTGGAAAGACCTGGAGGAGGTCAGAGAAGACAGGTGTGAGGGGAGGAGAAGACCTCGAGGTGCAAGACAAGTTCGTTCCTTGTCCATGCTGGCCTTTTCACAGAAGGCCCAGGCTAGGAGGGAGAAGAAGAGGGGATGAAGTCCAGAACTGTTGAGTATACTTTTGAATGAATGAGTTGATGAGATTGAATTATTTTTATTACCGAAGAGGACTGGCCTACCTTCCTTTCCTGAGAACAGCCAGAACCATCAGGTGATGTCTTGGAGATACCTCATAGGTTCTTGACCTGTTGGAAGAGCAGAGTTTTGCCTCTGTATGTGTGTGTGTGTGTCACACACACACACACACACACACACACACTTCTTCTCTGTGGTCTGTGGAGTTCCTGCTCTTTCAGCTCAACAAAGAAGGCCAGGGAAGTTCTGTTCTCATAATTACATAAGTAATTTCACACAGAAGGCATCTTTCTTAACCTTGTCTTTAAAACAATTAAGTAAGAAGTTAAAAAGCCTTCAAAGGGTTTTTATTAACACCATAAAAGAAATTATGTTAATTAATATTAGGGAAAAAAACTTCATGAAGAGGTGCCTGCGAGACTCCATTTGTGGCGATGGGACATTGGGTAATGAAGGAAACCCATCACTACACTTGGGACTCAACCTGGAGCAAGGCTTCCCCTTGGGGAAAATTGAATCTCAGCTGTGGTAGCTTATCCAATCAAGGTCATACCAACTTTATTAAGGAGAGGAAATGAAATACGCTAACAGGAAAGTCTCAGAGTAAAGCTCAGAGTACATTAGGGTTGTGACAGAAACTAATACTAAGGAAATTCACAATTTAAGCTGACCTCCCATTTGCAGACTCAAAAAACAAAAAGAAAAAAAAAAGGAAGTGGCTGAGAAGACCCCTGGTGAGCCCAGGTATTGGAAATCAGCCTATGCTATAAATTTCATTGTTTTCATTAGCTTGGATTACAGCCCAGCATTTTTTTGAATGCCCTTATAGACAAATGAGCTGCTTCTTTTTTTTTTCCAAGTTTCGTTCTTCTGTAATCAGTAATCACACATTCTATTCCTATTTTTATATATTTTCACAGTGAAAGACAAACTTATCCATTATCTCATAATCGCCTATCTTCTCTCCTATCACAATACTTGCTTTGTGCTGTGAAGCATTCTTCTAAGGATTGAGTAAAACTGGTTGAGCTGGTTTCCTTGTGGTTACAATCAAGGCAGTTTACAAATGGAATCTCAAAGATTCATTTTCACATGTGAGCAGGTTTGTTACATAACCCGTATTACAGTAAGTATAGGAACAGCAAACATTTAAAAATACTTCTCTCTCCTTCCTTCCTTCCTTCCTTCCTTCCTTCCTTCCTTCCTTCCTTCC
>LOEQ01000601.1:90733-116915 GCA_001685075.1 Bramus lutescens | reverse complement strand
CTCTCTCTCTCTCTCTCTCACACACACACACACACACACACACACACACAATGAGAGGAAGAGAGAGAGAGGAGGGAGGGAAAGAGAGAATATATTAAAAGAATATATTAAAAATTTAAAATGCCATAATTAAATAAATATACAAATTAAAAATCACCTCAGGTGTCCAGTGGATCATAAATCAGGGACCACTGGTCACTCATGATAGAAGCCCTCAGATTTCTCTGTGGCACTAGCTCTATTTCATCAACAATCATCCCGGAGCTGGAAAGATATCGCTCAGGCAATAAAGTGCTTGCCGCTTCCCATGAGGACCCAAGTTTCCTTCCCAGATCCCACATAAAAGGATGGCATGCACCCATCATCCCAGTGCTAGGCAGGCAAAGGTAGCTGAATCCTTGGTGCTTGCTAGTTATCTAGCCTCATCCAGTCAGCAAACCCTGCGTGGGTCCCACTGAAAAGCCCTGGTTAAAACACAGTAGATGGCTCCTAAGTAATGATACATGTTGACCCAACGCCATATGTGTTGGCCTGTACACATATGTGCATCTACACTTATGTAAACACAAATATACACCCACACTTATGTTTGTGCATGCTTGCATACTCAAACATCTAAGTAGCCCCTTTGGAAATTAGTGTGCTAAGTCATGAGCTAGACTCTGAAAGAGGAGTTTATTTTCTGGTGGCTCCATCGAGGGTGGAACTTCAATTCATTTTGCCTCCATCCGTATCAGGAGCTGGGGACGTGCATTTTATCCACTGGCACTCTAGCTCTGAGATGACAGTTTTTCTGCCAAACTGGGTGCAACCAAACTAGATAAAGGGTAAATGTTTGAGGGAAAATCCCTTGCTTCCTTTTACCTAAATATAGCATTTGACCCATACCATCAACGCTAGTATTACCTCTTGCACCCAAGCCTTTCTCAGCAACTATTTCTTTTGGAACATTTTCTTTCATGTTCTTAGGACAAAACTGAGTTTCTATGCCAAGAATGCAATTCTAGCTCCCAGATATTTGCATATGTAAACATTTTCAAATTCATTTTCTGTGCACACGGGACACTTTCCGCCTCGGCTATTCATCCATACCTTTGTGACTAGTCTTAAAATGTCTTGTTAGCCAGATTTGCAAAACACACAGCTAAAAGCAAAAGGTGTTTGGCGATAAAACAAAATAGCAATATGGATCACTCTACACCATTAGCATGTACAATTATGTTTAGCTCTTAAAACAAATTCTTAAGGGGGTAAAAATCCCTGAAGACTCCAGATAAAAGAATTCATTGGTTAAATTTGACCTGCCTTTGGATTTACACCCTCAATTAATCAAGTTCTATCTACTAATTTGGCAGCAGGGGAGGTGACGACAGAGACATAAGATAAAACATGCCCTGGCTTGACGAGACACAGTGATTTCCTTTGGTCTCCAGCTGAGTCAAACGCAGCTATTGTTTCACATATCGAAGACAGCCCCGTGACTATATGAAAACACCAGCGCCTACGTAGAACTGAAGAACTCACCCTAAAAACCCAGAGTTGACATATTCTAGCAAGCAATAGGAAAGCTAGGAATTCAGGATTGTGCCTAAATTCCACATCCCTTTAGCACTATGTATTTGCCTATACAAATAACTTAGAGAAGGTTCATTTGGATAATTATCATGTAACCGAGTTACTAGTCGTTCACAATAACCCCCTGGTGGTTTTCCACGGCCCTAAAGAGGGAACTTATGTGTTGGGGTGCTTCGGATCCTTTGTACCTATAGTTGGCCAATGGCTGCCTCATTGTATAAATCAGCCTTCATAATTTCATCTGATCTTGATGGGTTCTTCAAATAAATTTAACATAAAAAAGAAGTTGACCAATTCTTTCTTCATTTTGACATCAATCTTTCTGCTGCAGTTTTCACTTATCACCCATTTGATGGGGGTCGGGGGTACTTACAGTTCTGTCGTTCTTCATCGTGCTGTGAGAGGCCTGTTCTACTTACCTGTTTATCAAGGGGTTGCTGTAGTGGGTGTTTTTACGGGGAGAGAAACCCAAAGAAACACTATCCACTAGCCCTGAAGGAGCTTGGAGCTTGTGGCATATCTAGCCCTCAGTTCTCAGGCGCTGCTAGGACAAAATGGCACCCACTGGATGGCTTGTGAACAACAGGCTTGCTTTGCACAAATAGAAGAATTAGAGCAATCCAAGATGGAGGCACCAACAGACGCACTGTCTCAGGAGGGCGCACCAGGGTCCATGGAGTCCAGGCACCAGTGTCTTCTTGTTGGTCCTGAGTACTGAAGAAGCAAAAGGCTTCTCAGATCAGTTTCCCTTATGAGGGCTCCACGTCTATGACCAATCACTTCCCAGAGGTTCCACGTTTTGATTTATTTGGGGGAATGTCACATGTGAGTACTGTGCGGACATCATTTCCCCTTCCTGTCTCTAACTCCTCCTGTGCCTTCCCTGCTCCCCTGAAAGCTCATAGCTTCTTTTCCTTGAACTATTATTGCTCCACACATGCCCCGCCACATACCCATTTACTTGTATGTGCATATATTTAAGGCTGACCTGACCACTTTGCATTAGATAATTAGTGAGGGAGGATGGTGACTGCCTTTAATTAAGGGATGGGGTCTTTGGAGATTTGCTTTATGCATTTTGGCCATGTCAACTGATATTGTCATTGCTCAAGTCTTATTTAAGTGAACATTTTGTTGAGATTTGATGGGCGTGGCTTCCCTGTCCCCCACAGAGAATACCGTCTCTCGGGGTAGGTCCTTGTCCGCTAACGCTTATAATATTCCCATTCTTTGTTTCACAGTGTTCTTTGAGGCTCTTTTTCTCAAATGAGACTTTCAAATTTTATTTCGTTTCATTTTATTTCATTTTGTGTTTGCAGCCATACACTTGCCACAGTCTTTGTGTGGAAGTCAGTTTCCCCTTTCATTGTGGGAAACGGGTTGAGCTCAGGACGTGAACGTTTTTGTGCTTCGAGTTGTTTCACTGATTCTAGAGGCACAGCTTCCTCTTTTTTAGATTTATTTTTGGTTGTGTGTATGTGTGAGCGTTTGACATATATTTGTTCCTATGAGGCCAGAAGAGGGCACTGGTTCCGCTGGAGCTGGAGTTCCAGATAGTTCTGAGCCAGAGGTGGGTGTTGGGGACTGAACCTGAATCCGCTGGACCCGAGACGTTTCTCCAGCCTCAAGGAACTGCTTCTTAATTATGTCACCTTGGGGGTTGGGATTTAAGTGTGTGGCTATTAGTATTACAGAAACATGAAAGCCTTACAAATTTACATGCCACATTGTTCTGCATGCTTCAGTGTATAAGGAACTTGATGAGATAACCAACCTTATTATTGCATAAGAAAGCATCTGGTGCTAGAATTTGCTTGTGACCAGATAGTCTATTGACTGATGACAGAGATTACAGTGGTAATAACAGCCTAGTAGTGGTTGCAAAAAGGAGATTGTAGTGTAGACGATAAAGCCATAGGTGTTATTGGAGAGTAATGATGTAGTAGACCAAGAAAATGAATTTCAGACAAGGAGAACCACTGAGAAACTTCTACATTCCCAATGCTCAAAGTGGCATCTAAAAGAGACACAATGCCTTTCAAGGGAACTGAAATTGTTATGCGCTGTGGGCAGAGAAAGTAAATTGACATGCTTGGTTTTTAACACAGGCCCCGAAAATCAATCAGAACCTATTGACACCTGTCAACCCTTTCAAGTTCTCTCATCCTTGGAGTCAGCTCTGTTGCGGACATAGCAGACATCTATCGATCTGGTGTCTTTGAAAATGGAAGCTCAGATTGGTGTGTTTGCTATCAGGGTTGAAAGGCATACACAATGGTGAGTCTTAGACTGTCTAAAAGCTCTCCATCTCTGGAGGCGTATTGGGGCCCCTCCAGGAGAGACAGACAATGCTGGGTACCTCTTTACTCAACATGGAACTGACGCTCCAATGCTATTAGCTAGAGCCCATTCTTTTCTCTAACGCCAAGACCAGTGTTCTGAGACAATACCGTTGTCTCAGACATTATGTGAGCCCCCAAATCTTTACTTGCTAGTTTTGAATGTATGTGTGCCCACCGATGGTCATTGCTGTATCTGAACCCTGTATGGTGATGCTGCTGATAGGTAAGACCTTTGGAAGGAATCCAGGAAGAGAGTTTATCTCGTTACAGTCCCTCTGCCTCAGGAAGACCCAGTGTGCATCTCCTCTGGAAGATACATCAATAGAACCACAAGCCGGAGACTGACAGCCAAATTTTTACCATGTGCTGAATCTCTTTTAGCCCTGGTCTTGGATTTTCCAGTCTAGAGAACTCTGAAGAACCAACTCCTATTATTTTAAATTACCCAATCTGAGGTATCTTGTAATGGCAGCAACCATAGACTAAACTATTAAGTAGTAACCATCACGTCTCTCGTTTTTACCGTGGAGTTAGGAGGTGTTGGGAACTGAAAGGAGGAGTCTTCCAAACATTCTTCAATCTGCCATGCAGTCATTCTTAGTCATTAGAGTCACCCACAGTTTATCAACCAAGAGCCCAACTCAAGCAAAATCAAACAGCTCACCTAAGACCCCACTGCTCCACATGGCAGATTGGTATTCAAATTCACGTCTTCGAGGCTGGTTCCCATTGCTGAGGAGGAGGCACACTTTATGTCATTGATACAGGACTGGGTGGTTGTAGACTCTTTTCCTGGCATTTCCTTATGTTCAGATGAACTTCAGGGTGATGATAAGCTAATTAGGAACATCGGATAGGCTCAACTATGCTGCCACTGGGAGACTAGGGATCTTAATTCTTCGGATGACCATTATTCAAGGGTGCACTTAGAGGTTCTGCTAGGTCGACTTTATATCTAGAAAATTTGGTGGCAAACTAAGGGTAGACCAATTTGTTATCGGAAAATTGTTGAGACAAGACGGTATCACAGGCTCAAATGAGTGAGCTCTGAGCAAAGGGCTCCTGCTGTTTATCTGCTGCTCTGTTCATTTGTCAAGTGCTTTGTCCACAGCCTGTGATTTCTAAAGATAACTGGGGAACGGCTGTGAAATGCTTGAAGAGCCAGAGATACAAGGTTGTGTGGGAGCCGATAGTGCAGGTGCTGGCTGCAAGCTATTACCACTTCTTGTCTGGGTTTGTTGTCCTTCCCGATGTTTTAAGGGGCATCCTTCTTGTCTTACTAGCTCCCGAATGGTGTTTACTATAGATTGATATATTAGTTATTAAGTTTTTACTGGCACATAAAATTTCTCATTTGCTCAAGGGAGAAACAGTATATAAATCAGAAGTGAATAAAATAATAGTTTTAGTGGATGTAATTTATTAGTATTATGCTTTTAATTAAGTTGTTCAGAATAATTAATATGTGCTTTGCCCATGGTTCCACCTGACAGATATATTAGTTAATGTTTCCTCACCTTGCGTGGTGCTCAATAAATGCCAACAGTATAATGAACCCTGGTACTTCTCTATCCATAACAAAACAAGATTACCTGTTGATATCAAAGAGGTACGTTAGCGTTTGCCACATGGCTTGTAGTCGGATCCTTTCTTACATTTTCTCTGAACTAATTCTAAACATAATAAGAATCACCCACTCTAAGTATGTGCACCCGTGCTCAGATTGATAAATTTTGGTACTTGATATGCGCAGGTGACCACTGTTGAGACAGATTCATAGAACACTGCTTTTCCATCATCCTGAGATGTTTCATGTCCCCAGCTAGAGGACTCACCAGTGTACTGGCATTTCTGGGAGTCTTGATCTTCCTACAGTTTCTTTTTCATTGTTTCTAAATTTTTGTTTGTTCATTAGACAGGGTCTCGTGTAGCCTAGGATGACATGTAACTCAATCTGCCCACCCAAGAATGACTTCCCTCCACCTCCCAAGCACTGATATTATAAGCATGTACCAGCATACCTGGTTCACGGGGTTCCAGAGATTGAGTTCAGGTCTTCTGTGTGCTAGGTTAACACTCTACCAGTTGAACTACACCCCAGTCCCAACAATTTTATATCTGTAGAAGAGCATGGCATAAGCCTCCATTTGTCATAGTTCTACAGTGACACATATGTGCACATGCATGTATAAAATGTACATATTTACATACATGTATAAAATAAATGTATACATGTGTATTAAACATGCATGTGTATGTGTGTGTAACTATCCTTTTATAGGACCAACAGATGTGACTCACAAAGTCAGAGTCCACACAGCAGCCAAAAGGCCTCAGAGTCTCTGCTGAGCTGTTGGCTGCAGTCTTGAGAACAAGGTTAGCCTGGAAACACAAATGCTTCCTCTTCAGAGCATCCATCTTTTCTCCCAAGGCCTTTGAGGTATTGGATGATGGTGCCCATCTTATAGATATCACTCTCCTCTATTCAAAGGATATTGACTGAAGTGACAAGGGCATCTAAGTCCTTCTCCAGCATCCTCTTTTAAGCCTGGCCAGGATGGGACCAGGCATCACCCACCATGACCTATGATTCCATCTCCTCAAGCAGAGTGTATCTAGGAGCTAGCTACACTGTTGCAGGTGCTGCCCTTCTATAGAGTTGTGTGCCTCAGCATGGGCACGCCTGACTTGTCCATCGGCTTACCAGTGAAGGAACCAGCACACGCTCCCAGTTCTTCACATAATGTGAAAATGTTTCCATGAATTAAATGGCCTTCAAAGGACTTTTTAGCTGGATGTAGTGAAGTGAGCATATAATTCCAGGGCTTGGAAGCTAAGGCAAAAGGATTCTAAGTTCCACATTGACCTCAGCTATCTAGCAAAACACTATCTTAAAAAAGGGGCGGGGGTATGACAACTCAGTAAAATATGATCAGTCATTTTCTGTGTAGATATCTAATGTCCATGTTGCCTCTCAGCATTGACAGGCATGCATGCATTTGGTTTCTCATTTGATTTCTATTCCATGGATAAATATGTAAAGTAGTGCTTTCTAAATACATTTTATATATGCTGTCTCATTTATTATTCTACCATCACATGATGTATGTAGTTTCAGCTCCATTTCACAGATGAGAATAGTGAATCTCAAGGCTGTGTAGTGACTCACCTCAGAGGACTCTCACAGGAAATTACAGACTGGAATACAACCAGGCTGTTCTGGTTCTCAGTCAAGGTCGCCTATTCACCAGTGATCATTAGGGACTGGCCCTGAATGGTAACATTTCAATAAAACACTTGAAAGCAGTGTGGTTGATGCTCAACCAGAAAAGTGAGTGTCTCTGACTTGGGAAGAACAAAGCTTTAGAATGTTATGCCACAATTTTAAACTGGAAACAATCCAGGCTGATTTCCTGACCAAGAACTGACCAGAATAGCTCTTCCCCACTACTGGTATATTGGGTCTCCTGCAGAATCTCTGAGTGTTCTTAAAGTGCTATAACTAAATTAGGAGGATTGCCTTGTGAGTGTGTGATGACGACACGGGGCCAGGGAAGGCAACCCTGTAACGGTGTGCTGCCGACTTGCCTCTCCCTGACATCGACATTGCTACTGTCCACTTCTTTCACTGAGGGCACAGCTTGCTGACCCTGGAGGAGTTTCTGGAAAGGTCAGGAGCAGTCAGCTGTGATGTCCTGGGATAGTTAAAAAACTATTAGAATCGTATGTATGATTTCATTTCGTGGCTTAATAATTTAGATTCAGCATTCATATGAATGTATTGAACACCTACTACCAGGAAAAGTGCTGGGCTCTGCCCGAGTTACTTTCCTAGGTACTGTGACCAAACATCGAACCAGAAAGAGTTTGAGCGAGGACAAGTTTATTCTAGATTAGAGTTTGTGGGGATCATCCTGCCATGGAGAGGAAGACACAGTTTGGAGCAGGGAGGCCATGGTGAGAGGAACAGGAGACTGGTTGGCTACATTGCTGTAGCACACAGGTAGCCAGAGCCAGAAATAACCAGGTAGTCTTGTCACCAGTGACCTACTTTCTTGGTCTATCTCTTGGAGGTTCTACAATCATGTCCCAAACCCCAGTATCTGGGGAGCAAATGTTTACACACCTGGGTCTGCTTTTCATATTCAAAACACAATACCTTTTTAAACTTTTTGCTGTGTTTGATATTTTATAGACTTTGAAAAACTTCAATGGTATAACATTTACAATATAATATTATCCCATTCTGACTGACCTTCAAGGAGCTGGGTCCCAGGCTTCTGTCTTGAGTAGGCACTGATGTCTCTCTCTGTTTTACCCCTGTGAAAGGGATGCTCGATTAGATGAAGCATTTTGTCCTGGATGGTGTAGCTGTCCGTTAGTGGAGCTGCAGCTGGAGCTATGTGGCTGACTCCACAATTCAGACCGCAGCCAAGAGTTCTGTAAGAGGCCAGACCACACGCGGTTAGGACTCTGAAGTCTGGGAGGCGATATTGATGATAGGACATAGGTGCTTGTGAATTTTCCTGTCTTAGTCACAGTCCCTGTGCTGGTGGCATGAAAGGAGCGACCGGATGTCAAGCAGGGGGTGGCTGGGATCCGCCAAAGCTTCATGGACAAAATCAGTGGAGTTTGCCCCACTGAATGCTACCGATCCTGCTCCTTTTACTTGAGGGAGGGAGGTTTTNTTTTTTTTAATCATTTTTAAGTTATTGGATAAGTGCGGAGATTTAGTTTTCTTGTTTCTCTAGGAAATCTGATTAGTTGTCATTGAGTGAAATTCCTGTTTGTGGATGGTAAGGAGATAGGAAAACTGCTATCCTAGAGAGTGTGGGTAGACCTGAGAAGTCAGAACACTGGGTTACATGAGCATTATAGCAAGAAACAAAAAGAGGGAAAGAGGAAACAGGAGGGAGGAGGAAAGGGGGGAATGCTAGGATATGTATTAATCTTTTAAACTGGGCTACAGGGTGGTTACCTGGATAAGGGTGTTTGTCACTCAACAATGAAAACCTGATGACCTGAGTTCAAGCTTGAGAACCCACTTAAGATTGTAAAAGTTGTCCTTTGACATCTGTACACACACTGTAGGATAAATGTGTGCACACCGACACACACACACACACACGTGCATAGACAGACAGACACATACCACAAACCTTTCAAATCTCTGAGAAAGATAGCATTTCAATGTCTGTGTGCATCTCAGATTTACACTTGTTCTGTGACATCACCCGATCCCATGTTTAAAGTTTCTAGTGCTGTGTAACCGATCATCAGATGCTGAGTGGTTCCAAATTTATTGTATGGAGACATGAAGGAGAAGCGGCCGACTGGGGTGAGGTCAGAGGGCAGAGAGAAATGGGAAGCTACTACCAACAGGTACTGAGTTTCCCAGTTAGATGGCAAAAAAACAATTAAAGATGATTATGCTGATAGTTGTTAAATAAAGCAAGAACTTTAGATTGTTTTCTTTAAGGGGTGAATGGAGTGGTATGTGAATTGTGCATCCATAAATATTTTCTTTAGAGTACAAACTTATGCCCTCAGCTCTGAAGGTCAGAGTTGCTGCAGGACTGATCAAGGTCAGGGGGACTGTTCTCCATCTGGACGCTACAGGGAAGAGCCGTTCGCTGCACATATTTAGCTCCCAGGCCAACTGCTTCCCTTGGCTCCTGGGATCTTCCTTTCCTCAGCCTCCTCACTATTCTCAGTACCATATATCTGGCTTTGACCTCCTGCCTCTTTCTTATCAGGATGTTTGGGATTAATTGGGGCCAGTTGGATGATTAGGGGTGTTCATTTCATGCCAAAATCTTCACTGTCACTGTATCTGCAGGTGAGTCTGTGGAGTTGGTCATCCTACCTAGTGGGTAGGGTGGGGATGGATGTCTCTAGACAATGTTGATGAAGAGCAATGAAGTGGGTGTGTGTGGGGAGGGAGTCAGTGTTTCAACAAGGCACATAGCACCCTTTGCAGTGGGGAAGTTTGCAGCCTAAGCAGACCTGTCAATTTAGAGTTGTGATTTTTCGTAACAGATATGTGTAAGCATTCTTAAGGCCTGGCCTCTGTCCCCCCTGAGCATATAGGAAATGACAGCGTGCTGACTTCATCTGAGTGGTGAGTTTATCGGTGTGCTGGCATTCTCCTTGTCTCCTCTCGCCAAGTAATTTGTACCGTTAGAAAGGCGGCTATTGTTAAGGAAATGATTTAAAGATGATCTACATGTTGATGGTATGTAGCACCTACTGAAAGGATTTGTCAAATTCGCTGCTTTGCAGGGTTGCATGGGAATCTGCAACGATTCTTCCTGCAAAAGAATTTAAGTAGAACTTTCTTGCGTCATTGGGGTATGGAACCAGACTCTATGAAATTGTTATTAATTCAACTGCGTGACTGTTGAGTAACACTGCCTTTTAGGCTTGAAAATATTAGGACTTTAGGAATAAGGAGAGCAACATGTAAGGGCATTCTCATCAAGAAAAACAGACACCCGGTGAAACCACTCTAATTTACAGTGTGGGTCTTTGAGGCAGACAGAATGATATTCTTTGCAAGGGGTCATGAAAGCTATGAGCCAACTTGACCTGTGACACTTAAGTCTTTCCTGGGATGGAGAGATTCTGGTGACTGTTTGGCAATCACCTTCCAGGCATCCAGGCCAGTCCTCTGATGAGCCCTTTGGAGTCTCTATCTATCTGCATCTTACCCCCATGCTGAGGGACTCACAGAGTCAGAGCAGACATAAACTCTACTGGAAACAGACGCTATTCCTCTGAGTCCTGCTGGCAGAGCTAAGACCAGCGTGAAGGCTGGATCAAAATCTCACAGTTGGATCTGAGAGCCAGATGGCTTCCCAAGTAGGTCACAAGAATATCTTGTGTCTTGGTCTCTGGCTGCAGAATGTGTGAATAATGGGATCAAGTTTGTGAAAGAACCAGACCTCAAAATATTTCCGCATGTAGATAATCGCTGGCACTGATACCTGGCCTGATGAGTAACATTCTAATTTTAAATATCTTCACAGAAGGTTATTTCCCAACTTGAGCAGCAGAAAGCGGAACTCCACTTAGATTTAAGAATTAACTGATAGTAAGGAATGCGAAATATTGAAGCCACCGAAGAAGCCAGCCTTGAAGGAGCCAGGGATGTCGTCTCTGGAGATCTTTGATATAGTTAAGGTGTAGCAGTCCTTGAAGAGAAAGGATGCTTTTGATATGACGAATTTGCATGTCAGAATTGGTGAGCTCTTTGAGAAACTCTTGTTCTTTCTATGGTGTGAACCTGAAATGCCTTCCAGACTCAGGCTTCAGATGCTGGCTTCTACCTCCTAGGGCTAATTTTGAAGGCTGTGAAGCCATTTGGCGGTAGGACCTAGCTGGTGGTATGTGAGTCGCTAGGGGTGGTGACTCACCAGGATGATACCCACCCTGGTTTGGGCTGTGCTTTATCCATCCTGGTTGCATTGTCATGTGGATATCCTGTCACTGAGATGCTTTGTGTTGTCATGTGGATAGCCTCAGTCCCTGAGATGCTTCCTCAAGCCTTCCTCACCGTGATAGACTGCATCCTCCTGAAGCCATGAATCAAGATAAACTTTTCTTCTCTCTCATTGCTTTTTTTTTTTTTATCAGTGTTGTGGTCACAGAGATGGGCCAGCAGTTAATACAACACTACTTTGTGTCACGTGAGTATCTGTGGACCTAGTGATCATCTTGCCTCTGTGTTCCTGCTCTATAATGGCTGGCGACCGCTTAGGCATGAGACACAATTCTTTCTTGGTTTGAAGGAACACAAGAAAAGACCCCTAACCATTCTAGACTAAGGACCTGCAACTTACCAGATAGTAAATCCTGCCAAGGATCAGCAAATAAAGGCATCCCTCAGGCTTCAGACTGCAGCACACATTTCTTTAGGGCTGTTCCATCTTCTTTATGGTCAGGCTGCTGGGAACTGAGCGATACAGCTTATGAGAAGGTGTTGTCTGCTGCACGTCTATTGGAAGGTTGGGCCAAGAATGAGAAACCTATTGTTATTGATCTAGAAGCACATAGACCTACAGAACTCTATCCAGGAAAAAGGGATCAGCCCCTCTGAGAAGAAATGCTACCAATTTGGTAATTGCCTTTCAGGAAAAGGAAGATGATTATGGCTGGGAGATTTGTTTGTTTCATTCTTAGGTGCCTATTGGCTCTGTCCTTGTCATACAGAATAGCCAGCTGATTGTCTTCATCAGCCACTGGAAACTCTGTGTGTCCTTTCATAACCAGTACCCACTCTNGAAGCGAGAGGCTGGTGCATGTGTCTATAGATGACCTTCAGAAAACCAGAAAAGGCACACTTAATTCTGAGGGTGATACATGCCAGGCAGTACGTGACAGTGGATGGATGAATCAGGAAGGTATATAAATATATAAAAAGAAAAGATGGAAGTTAGTGGCTCAATTTTTAAAAGCAGGTGTGGTCCATGGAGCCAGGTGACATCTTTAACTGGCAGCGGAACTTGATGCAATGCTGATCATTCCATCAGCCCCCATGTAATGCTAGTTATTTCAGCATGAGAGATGCAGAGCGAAGGAGCTGTGGAGACTGGCAGCATGATGGTCCCAGGAAGCGGCCGAGTCTAGCACCATGTAGGAAGGTCAGATTTCCTGCATGGAAGTCCTGAGTAAGCTTTGGTTGACACTCTGAAGATAAAGCCATCTCTGGTGTCTCCACATGAATAAACAGGTATAAGAAAACTTTCTATTGTGAAGATACTTGTAAGCAGAGACTACTTTTTCATTCCCGGCCACCCAGACCTGAATAATCACACAGAAACTATATTAATTATGACACTGCTTGGCCAATAGCTTAGGCATATTCCTGGCTAACTCGAATATCTTAAATTAACCCATTTCTGTTAATCTGCATCGCCTCAAGGCTGTGGCCTACCAGGTAAGGCTCTGGCGTGTCCTTCTCCTTTAGCAGCTACATGGCATCTCCTTGACCCTGCCTACTCTCTCTGTATCTTTGTTTGGTTTTCCAGCCTAGTTCTATTGTGCCCTGCCATAGGCCGAAGCAGATTCTTTATTAACCAATAGTAATAAAACATATTCAGAGCATACAGAGGGGAATCCCACATCAGATACTGTAAATGTAGGGATAATCTTTCCTCTTTATTCCTGCTTTATAGATAGGCACATGACAGGAATGTGGAGTATTGGCTGAAGAAAGCTGAAAGCAACAAATGGAGTTAGGTTAGGAAATTCATCCTAGGAGACAGAGGGAGAGAGATAGGGATACCTGTGGCCATTGGAGCCCAGGCCATGTCACAGAGAGTCTATGTTGCTAGGCTCTAGGAGCAAATTCTTCAAATGTTTGCCCTACTTGGTTTTAGATTTTCTGTGGTATGATCTTTCTTTGCTATTCCCCTAGTCCTCCATTTTGATTTGGGACTATTCCAGGCCTTTGTATATTGAAAATAGGTGACACTTCCCTTGATGTTGTAGGATCACAGTTAAGAGACTGCTCAAGTCTTGAACATGGATGTTAAGAAGTCTTGGAACTTTAGACTATGGGGACATTGGAAGTTAGATGTATTTTGTTTCATATGATAGCCATTATCATATATGGGCCAAAGATGGAATGCTATGGATTTGGTGTGAAGTGTTTCCCACAGGCTCATGTTTTTTGGCACTTTGTCTCCAGTTAGCGTGAAGTTTGGGGAAGTTGTATATCCTTAAGGGGAAGCCAACGATCTAGATAGAAAACATAAGGTACTGGAACAGACCTTTTATAGCTTAGTCCTCCTCCAGCCGCGCACCTAGGATCAGTTCCCAGCATCCACAAGACAAGGGGTGTCTCACAACTGCCTGTAACTCTAGTTCCAGAAGGATCTGATGTCTTTTTCTGGCTTCCAAAGGGGCTTGTGTGCATGTTGCTCACAGTCATACACTCAGATGCGTACACATACACATAAAACACAATCCACAAATCTTTAAAAATATAACGTGTACAATTTAAAGATATAATTTCACTTTATCCTGTTAACTCTGTACTGTAGGCATTGGCAGGAGAATTTATTAGTAAACAATGGCTGTACACACTGCACGCTAGATCAAAATGCTAGATATTCTGTGTTCCTCACTGTTATCCCGTTGCATTCCAGAGGGAACTGTCTCAGAATATAAGCTTTTCTCAAACTTCTTGTGCTTCTGTGTGTGTCCCAACATTGCAGACATGCAATTCACATTCTAAAGTACCCCCCCATTCTCTGTATTTCCAAGGTCATTAAACAGCGTCATGTGTGGCTCAGCATTGTAGCCCTAGTCCACAACTCCACATACTGAGAAAGAAACAATTTTCCCGAAGAGGTATTTAAACATAATTGCATTTTAGTTTGATTATTCACAATTTTCTCCAGGACACACACAATGATATCTTCTCTTTAAACATAACTGACATTAATGATTGCATCTAGTCCCTGAATTGTATTATAATATTTTAGAACTCGTCACCATTACCTTTATAATAGCTTCATGCATATGTTCAATTTTATAAAAAAAATAAAATGCAATATTCTGATTTCTTACAGGTCCTATAAATCTGCATTTTACTAAACTACCGAGCAGTTATATAGTGAAGAATATAAAACCAACATTATCATTACTGTTAATTATTTATACTCCTCAACTTTTATTAAGTCATTTATTATTAATATAACGAGCTCAGAGAAGTATTACCATTTTGGCAGGAGAGAAAAGAATAATTTCTAAGTGAATCATATGTTTAACACAATATTCAGAATTTTGATAGTGTGCTCCTATTTCTACAAAATTAGACTTAAATGATGACCATCTGGGCAATCACAAAACTTTCCACAAACACGGTAATTATAAAGGTGTGAGTTGGTTTGTACAAATAACACACTGAAACCACTGTAGTTCTTTGTAGACTTGTACTGCCATACTAATAAATAAACAAAGCAAATTGTACAGGAACTCTGCCCTAAAGGCTTAGAAACTACATCACTCAGTCAACAAAATTTAGACATAAATAAATATTGACAGTATAAAGGGATTGCTGGGTTGCATTCTAGCTTATTGCTGTGAATCCACAGAGACTATGTGAAGTTAGATTCCTTTTCAAGATAAATCATTTGAAATATGAGGAGAGAAATCAGGACTGCATATACACGCACATTAAAGGCAAAGAGAGACGCAGAGAGAAACAAAAGGAGATTTAGGAAAGAAATGAAACAAAAAAAGGAAAATAAGCTTTGTTGATTGTGGTGGACCTTGGAGTCTGGTTTAACCCACAACTGCATACTATGTATGGCCTTGAATGGGTTCAGCTCAGAAGGTCTGTTTTGAACAGTATTTCTTTGGCATAGTGAACTGTGCTGGTCACTCTGGATATTGATAGGCATATTCCTCAAGGGATGCAAGAATACAATTAAAAAAATGACTTGGTCAGAGTTTAGTGCCTTGCCATGTGGAGGGTTGGCTCACAGGACTCATTGAGCTGAAAATATTGGACCAGTCATCCACACCTAGACGTCTCAGAGGAGGTTTTCAGAGCGTGATGGTGATGTGGTAGGTTAATTTCTGGAGTGATTTCAGAGCCATTCAGAAATCTGTGGTTATCTGGGGCCCACCTAACTTACTCAGGGTAATTCCTCTACTTTAGGTCAGCTGATTGGGCATCTTCAGCCTTACTCCCCTTTGCCATGTGTGTTGGTCAGACTTCTTACCACTGCAGCAGATAACTGAGTTAATCATGAAAGGGGAAAATAATTGTTCCATTGGCTCAGAGCTTCAGAGTTTTCATCCATGGTGAACAGTCTTTGTTTGTTTGGGGAGGGAGCAAAGCATGAGATCTGGCACATGTGCCGGAACAAGCTATTTTCCCACAGAGTATCAGGACTGAGACGAGAAAGGACCCGAGAACAGCCAGACATACAGTTAAAGGCACCATCTTGGTACCCTACCTCTACCACCAGATCACACCTCATCAAGTTCCCACATCCGTCTGAGGACTGAGTCTCCAATACATGAATGCCGGTGCAGAACATTTCACATGGAACCCTTGACATCACATGACCTAACATGTTCATAGATATTCTGGGGTCATGATGCTGCCGTATGATCCATGCTGAGATTGCCTGAGCCTTGCCCTGCTTGGTCTTCTCTGTGCTATTTCCCACGCTTGCTGGAGAGCTTTTCTCTGACATGATCTTGATGTCAAGGCCTCATCCAGTGGAATCTCCCTTGAAGATGGAGAAAGAGGCAGTGACTCATGAAATCTAAGTAACACCAGGAATTAGAGAAAGTAAGTAGACAGATCTTCGCCCAGAGCCTCCAGCTGCCCAATGCCATGATATTGAGACAGTGAAAGTGTGTTGGATACAAGTCCCCAACAACTTATGATGACAACCTCATATCACTTAAAAATTTCACAGTTTGTTGTGGGCCTGTCATAGTGGCTATATGACTGTTCCCTCTGCTGTTATAAAAATGCCCGGAGAAAAGGGAGTAAGTGGGGGAGAAGGATGATTTTGGTTCTCTGTTTGAGGAGATGCAGTCCATCATAGGAGGGAAGACCTGTTTGCAAGAGTGGCTTGCAAATGTGGTAGTGAGTGTTTGCTCACATCTAGGGAGGTCAAGAAGCAGAGATGGAACAGGAAGTGGGACAAAGCTATAAACCTCAAAACCTAGCCTTCAGAGACCCCTTTTTAGGCAAAGCCCCACCTCTCAAATTGTCTGCAATCTCCCCAAACACCATCACCATCTGGGGACCAAATGGTCAAATATGTGAACTTTGGGGGACATCCCACATCCAAACCATAACAGCAATGGAGAACACACACAAACAGAGGGAGCACCGAATGGCACAAAGAAACAGCGAGGGATATGGATGAGAAGGAGATGAAGGAGAAAACAGAGTCAGGGTGAGGGCAAAGAGCAGTTAGAATGCATTATACACTTGCATGAAGCTGTCAAATAACAAATTTAATTTCAAAATCAAAATAAAGAAGCATTCCTCTCATCTGAACAGCAGGTGGATTCCTGTTCCCAATAGCTCTAATGCATTTACTGGGCAATGTGAAATGCCTGTGGGATTTCACCAAACTGGGCATTTGACCAGTTTCGTTGGTTTATTTTTGATTCAGGCTGATCATTCTTTTTCATTCTTCTGGGTGCTGGGATTACAGGGCTTTGCTGTCTTACCTGGCTACACCATTTGTTGGTACTGGGAACATCTCTTCCTCATTCTTGGCTGAACAGTTACCCACTTGTCTGATGCAACAATTGTGAAATCGGTATTTTCCAACAATGTATGGATCTGTTGTTTTTATGTTTTCATGATACCTGGAAATCATGTCTCCTTTCGAGATCTGCTCCCTGTCTCTGGTTGGTGGAGCATGTAACAGAGCTTGATGTCTTTCCTAGAAGGCTAACCACATAAATCAGACACAGATACTAAGAAGGTAAGACTCTCTCCTGGAATGAGACAGCACAGGCTAACCTGGAGCTGCTGAGGAGTCTCTGTAAAGGAAGAACGTGCTGGAGAAGAAAGCAGAGTCCACTCAAGCGGAGAAAGTTAGCCTGAGTTGTCATCTGATCCCTAGATAAGGCCTTGGGATTTGACAGTTGGTGAGTCAGCTTCCCTTTCCTCACTTAACCCAGCTTGGGTTTGGCTTCTATCATTTGCAAGCAAGAGAATTTTTGCCACTACAGCATTTTCACCTGTGGCTCTTTGTAATTCTTCCTCTGGGCACCTGGCATGTTCTCCTCTTCCTCAGGCCATAGCTTGTATAGTTTTCTAGAGCTGCTTAGCAGTAGATTGTAAACCAGTGGCTTAAAACTGCAATTTACTTTCTCTTTGTTTCAGAGGCTTGAGATTGACAGACACAGTCTCTCTAATTGCTCCAAGGGAGAACCTCTTGGCTGTCTTTATCTTGGTATTAGGCTTGCTGGCAGCCTCTGTCATTGACTGGCCTATAGACACCTTACTTCTTCAATTTTTTTCACAGGGTACCGTCTCTGTGCCTGTTTATAACACCTTTCCACTATATCTTTGTGATTTTACAAAGCATTTTCTGCTCCACATGTTGGTGTCCAGCGTCCCCTGAGCTTCGAAGATGCTAGTCATTGGCTGAAAGTCTATCTCAGTAGACAATGTCTACTTAACTATACCTACAATGGTGTTATTTTTAGATAATGTGAACTCACAGAAACATGCTGTGACCAGCGCAGATCCCAGAAACCTGACTAGGGTCATTGAGGAAATGAAGAAAAGATAGACACACAGATGCACATACAGAAGAGCTGGGATCAGGTAGTGTGCGTTCTCTCTGATGGAGTATCACCTACTACTACTGCCTCACTCCTGAACCTCAGAGTGTTTATTACATACGGCACAGCAAGAGGGATCAACAGTCTCATGGGCAGTCTCTGTAGGTGAGCAGTCTTTAGCTGTAAATATCCAGGAGAAGGAAGCTGTAGTTGTTGGCTTTTGTAAATAGTGATCAGTCATTCCTACTTTGATCCCCAAGGAAGCTTTGCCATCTGTCTAAGCCTCGGTAGGGGAAGACTTTGCCTCTCCCTTGGAGCTGAGGCATTAGAGTCCTTGACATAACTGTGCCCCGGTCAACAATAACATCAACTCAGGACGTCACTCACTCGGAGCTTTCTATGCTCCCTATAGGTAACCAGTTGTTAGAGTTTGAACAACCTTCCCTGTTTTTAATGAGAGACGAAATTTGTCTCACTGTACTATTATGCATTGTCCATCAAGTTCCGTAATGTCAAAGAGAATGAAACGACACGCATCGTTAGAGGTTTCAGTCATCTTTCGTTGTTTGAATTGCTGTTTTCTCACTGAACCAAATCGGACAATGACAGTGTGTAGAATGCATTTAGAGCAGTGGTTCCCAACCTTTGTAATGCTGAGACCCTTCGCTACAGTTCCACATGTCATGATGGCCTCCAACCTCAGAAGTCTTCCATTGCCACTGTATAGCCGTAATTTTGCTCCTGAGCAGTGTCTCAGTTCTAAGATCACCAGAGACATGTGTTTTCTGTTGGTTGTGACCCACAGGTTGAGAACCACTGATCTAGAGCGTTAAACTCTGAGTTTTAAGACAAAGTGTGACTCAGGTTAATGGTGTGGTGTGGGCTGAAGCATGTCATCAACAATAGCAGACCTTTAGGGATGAAAGGTGAGAGACAGAAACCCGCTTTTGCACCCCCCCACACACAAAAGGCAAGAGATGGGGGAATATTGGTATTTTCATTTTTGAATGGAAAAACAGTATGGTTTTCAAAGAAATGTAAAAGAAATGGATGAGCTAATGAGAAAAATCTCACTTCATGCACAGTCTTGGTTTTGAGTGTGTGCCAACCAAAGGCCAGGTTCTGATGGCCTGAACCCTGCCCTTGCGTCCTCTGCTATCTCACTTCGAGGCTCCGCCTTGCCAGTGTTTGAAGGTGGATTTTTTCTAGAGTTTTCTCCCTCTGGATTTTCCTATAGTTGAGACTCAAGATAGGAATATAGACAACATACTTTTCCTTTTTCCTCCTCTAGATATAATTTGAAGTTTAAAAAGTTAAATATTCCTTACACAGTGGCTTTTAACTTATTCTTGGTCTCATTTATCCCAGTTATGTTTCTGTATTTTTTCTTTCCCTTTTTCTCCTTATGTGTAGTTAGAGGTGCTACATTAAATTCATTGCCTCTGGAAAGGATATAATCTATTAGAAGATAGTTAACCTCAATGGTGTCTCATGGCAACGAACCTCCCAGGCAGCAGCTAATATCATGGCAGATCATTTTTATTTTCAGTTGAATCTCACTGTAGATTTGAAGTGTGTGTGTGTGGTATATTCATGTATATTCATGCGGATCTGCACATATGTGTGTGGTGTATTCTCATATATTCATGTGGATTTGCACATATGTGTATGTGTATATAGAGGCAAGAGATAAACCTTGGGTATTACTTCTTACAAAACAACAACCTTGTTTTGGAGAAAGATTCTCTCACTGGCTCCTAGGGTTCCTGATTAGATTGGATCCTGGGGATTCTGCCATCTCTTCTTGCCTAAGTTTGTACCAGTACACTCAACATTCTTAGGTGGGTGCTGGAGATCAGACCCAAGTCCTCTTGCTTGTGTGGCAGGTACCTCCTGACTGAGCTATCTCCTTGTTCTTCCTCTATAAATTTCTGAGGACCTTATCCTTCCCTCTAGAATTTCTATGGATCCCAGATAAGGTTGCCAGTCCCAGTATGGACACTCCCAGTACTGGGAATCCCACATCTTCCAATATCAGCTCACTATTTTTTTTTTTAGACAGTTCTCACGTCCCTTGTATTTAATTGAGTTGTAATTGTCAGGTCTGTGGAGGTACAGAGAACCGAACGCCTCCTAAGCCCTCCGTGGTTTGAAGGCAGCAGCCATGTGCTTTCTCTCCTTTTCCTTAGGCTTCCAAAGTCAGAGTTATCAATACAAGCAGTTTCTTGACTGGTTTCCTCAGGCCAGGCCTCCTTCCCCCCACCATCACGGTTTTGTCTCTCAGGAAGCATCATATGCTATCACAGTTTTCAGAACGAATGGGACCAGAGTGGGAACAAAGCCCTGTGGGTATTGTTTGGTAAAAAGTGAGGTCGGATGGTATCTCCATTTTCTGCAATCAGAGAAAATTGCTGGCTGTTCCACTCTCAGGGCCAGCCTTTCTCCTGTATACTCCCTACCCATCTCAGCTTTGGCTTCTTCTTTTTTTCCTGGCCTCAGTTTTATTGCAGTGTTGCAAGGATCGATTGCTTCATTCATTGCTAACCCTCTGAGCATGCTCTGTCTCTTTCACAGGCTGGTGCCTATTGTATCTAAAACACAGTAAGGCCCTTCACCTCTGCTGCCAAGGAGGCTGCATCTACCTGAATAAGAGAGATAGGAATAAATGATAATGGGAGGATGGAGGGACCAAAAGGAGTATGTATTGCATTGCAAGGAGGTAATAGATCAAAGAGAGCAGACACGGAAGATATTAAGTGGATGAATTTATTAAGTCATGCTATGATTGCCAAATTTAGTGCCAGTGGCTCTTCTACATGTCAAAAACATTTTAATGAGCCCCCATCCCAACAACAAGAATGTGCCTTTCTTTTTTGGAGATTGCAAAATCAAACCCAGACAACAAGACATCATGCAAATCGCCTTTATCTGAAACAGGGACCTGCAAGCAGTGACTTGCTACCTGCATCTGGGTGTTGAAGACTCAGTGTGGAAGTGTGGAAAGATATTTAAGATGCTCAGACCATTGAGATAAGTCAAGGGGCATGTGTGGATAAGGGGGATCGGACTGAAGGCTGAAATATCTGCCATCAAGATGGTAGGAGATAAGGAAGGAAGAAGCAGGGAGCCCCAAGAGGAGTGTGCTGTGCAAACCATCCGAGACAAAGCAGTAACTGCCCGGAGCTGCAGGAGTATGGGAGTTTTGTTTTGCTTGTAGAGTGGTATCATCTCAGTGTGTTCTGCTGATGGAAAACAAACAAAGAAGTGATGAGACAGGGAAAGGAAAGGCTTCCCACAGTGCTGTCCTACAGTGAGGGGGGCTGGGCTCTGGAACTGGGGAGAAGGTTACAGCCTGACACACGGGGTAAACAGTTGATCCATCTTTACGAGGAAGAGGGCAAACATTGAGCATGGAGAATGAGTGTGTTAAATCTGAGTGACTGAGTGGGTCTTTCTTGCTCGTTTATATTTCCTAATCAAGAAGAGGGAAAGTGAGAAGCAGACTTTTAGAGGATATTGCAAATACATGTTGGGGTTTACTGAGACCCCCAGGGTCCTCTTCAGCCTTGTGGTCATGAAGGTTATCATGCTTGCTTCATTATCATGGCAAAAATTCTATCTTGAGTGAAACTGATCTTTAGGTTTTGCCAAGAACATGAAGAAGGCAACAGGGAGCCAAGGGTGCATGCATGGATGTGACCATGAAGGAACTTGGATCTCAACAAAGATCCAGGTAAGTGAGAACTTCAGGGCATCAAGGACAATGAAAGGTGATGTGACCATTGGTTTGTATCCTGGATGAGGAGCATCATTAGTGACAGGACAAGAAGGATGGCACTGTTTAGAAAACAGGTTGTCAGATTGAGCTGCACAGAGGATCATGTAAGCCACAGGTCCACCTGTGTTGTTCTGATGCTTTAGACTAACGAGGGACAAGGTGACTAGAGTGGTATCTGGATGTGGTAGAAAAGAAGAAATTGTCAGTGGAAGATTCTCCATGGGACCCACATCTGAGGACCTTCTCAATGGGATCCAAGACTTACTACTTGTCTAAAATACACAGTTGAAATTGCAAGCTCTCTTTTTATCTTGTATTTTTTTAATTTTACCAATCAAATTGTTTTTTATTTTTAGTTAAGTAAACACTTAATTTTACATTTTAGATTTATATTTATTGAATATATGTATTCATACATGTGTGTGTCTATGTGTGTGTGCATGTGTGTGGAAGCCTTTGTTTTGAGTGAAGGTCTGTGGTAGTTTGAACGTAATTGGTCCCCATAATCTCATAGGGAGTGGCACTATTAGAAGGTATGACCTTGTTGGAGGAAGCATATCACTGTGGACGCTGGCTTTGAGGTTTCCTATACTCAAGATACCACCCAGTGTCTCAGTCGCCCTTCCTTTTGCCCTCGAGAGGTAGGACTCAGTCATTATCCCAGCCCCATTATCCAGCATGCCTGCATGCCGCCATGCATTATTATGTTTGAACCTCTGAAATTGTAAACAAGCCACCACAGTTAGATGTTTTCTTTGCAAGAGATGCCACGGTCATGACGTCGCTTCACAACAATGAACACCCTAACTAAGACAAGGATTCTTGGCCGAGTCTGAATCTCCCCAATTTGTTCATGCGGGCCGGTGAGCAAGCCCAAAGGTTCCACCTGTCTTTGCTTCACCAGTGTTGAGATTACAGGCATGCTGCTGTACCTGGCTTTTTAAGTAGTGGATGCTGTGGGTCAAATTTAATTCCTTGTACTTTGGCAGCAAGCTCTTTGTTGACTGATACATCCCCCATGCCCATGTCTTAGATCTTCTTCAGGTCTTTCATTCTGTTTGCTGTGTGTCCTAACCTTCATATTGCTGTCTAAGTTCAACATCTCTGTCTATCATATGTGGGCATTGGCATTTTAGTGTTATATGTTTATTATGGAGAAGCTGTCTCTCCCACATCCCTCTCAAATTCATCATACCTTCCTCTTTAATTATCTATCTATCTATCTATCTATCTATCTATCTATCTATCTATCTATCGATATCTATCTATCCATCCATCCATCCTGAGTCCGTTTCTCATATACTTATGTGTTAAGGTGTTGGGAGAGCAATGATCCTTATATTCACAGATAGCACTAGGGAAACCAGAAATATTAAACACATAGGGTTGTATTTTCAAAGGAAAAGATGTATAACCTGTTTCCTTCCCAGAAGGCTTGGAAAGAAGGTAGATAATTGAAGCATGATTAATAAAAACTCAGGGTCAGAAATTAGGGTCCAACCTGAAGACCTAAAATGTAAACCATCCAGCCACTGGCTCTTACTTCAAACTCAGTCTGAAATGACTGTCCTTCCTCCAGGAATCTCCAAATGAGATTGTGTCTGAGAGCTGTCTCCCCCATCTCCCCCATTTTCTAATCCTCTCTAGGGTTGGGATATAAGGCATGTGCCACTGGGATTAAAGGCATGTACCACCCAATTTCTATGGCAACTAGGGTGGCTACTGGGATTAAAGGTGTGCTACCGTCTAATCTGGTCTGTAAGGCTGAGCAGCGGGACTGCTTTACTCTCAGGTCTTCAGGCAGTCTTAATTTATTAAAATACAATTGAAATGCCACTACTGATAGTAGCCTAGGAACCCCTGTGCTTTCTGTAGCTAGGGCCAGGTCATACCTGGCACCTCCAAGCTCCTGCAGTTAGTACCAGAGGTAGCTAAGAGTCTAGATGACTTTTTCACTATTTGCTTGGCCCAGAGCTTCCCCAAGCACCCATAACCAGGACTGGAGTTGGATGTTAGCCCAGATGACCTCTATACTACCTGTATGATGAAGACTACACCAAACCTTTTCCTACGTCCTTAGGATGATATATGTAACCTATCTATAGAATCCCTCTTCAATGAAGAAGTGGTATGTATTTTTAGAAGAGTTTTAATTATAGGTTATTGTACACAAGGGATTATGTTATACCAAGAAACTTTTTTTTTTTCCCAAATTGTACTGTACTTAAATATACCTACAATAAACTACCCGGTGTCAGATTCTGGAAGTTTGAAGTAACACCATCTACCTTGAACAGGATTTCCTTCTTGTCTCATGTGAATCATGACTCTGCTGGCCCTGATATTTACAGCGACTCCCACATTTAAGGCTGGTAACTTCGGCTTAGATAATCTACCAGGGAGTTAATTCCTGGAGAAGACTAATTCTTCCTCTCTTAGCCTGTTGTTTTTCAGTTAGGGTTTGAGCTTTGTGAAATTCTGCCTATTCATATTAGCATGTCAACTGGTGGTGTCATTATGAGGGTCTATTGAGAAGACTATATTGTTGAGATTTAATGGGTACAACTTCTTGGTCCCTTGGATCCTACACTCTTTCTGTCACCTCCTTTATGTTGTTCCCCCAACCTTAAATATACATATTGTTTTATAAACTTATTGGAACACACACAATCACACACACACACACACACACACACACACACACACACATAGTTAAATGGAGTTATACTACATGAAGTGATAATGTTCCCCATACTAAGAGCCATAGAGACTATCTAACAAAAACCCCAGTGACAGGCATGGGAAACCTTTCAAGTTGTTGGTCAGGGCCGTCTAAGGCTACTAGACATTATTAGGCTAGTATCATTGCACTTGGTTAACTCCCAGAGGTGAGAGGTAAAGCCCTGTTGCTGAAGACACCAGACACCTTCCAGACAGGACTAAGAGGGTCGAGGTGGAACTGACCTGGACGCCTCCTCTCTGAGCCTAGCTTCTGTAGTATAGATGATGCTATGTAAGGGAGAAGCAGGAAAAGCAGTCAGCAGCTCTAACTAGTATATAAACTCTAGGGACCACAACAAGGGCTGACTCCACAAGATATCTCAATGGTTCAGTGGTGACACTTTTATATTGGGGTAGCCAATAGCCATCTAACTGGACTTAAGGCCTACTGAATTGGAGTAGCTATCATAATCTAAGACAACTTTGAGTATTATTTTACATGATGACTACTTCTTTAAATAAAACTCAAAGTGCCATTTAAAGCACTTCTTAAGGTGACCATCACAAATGTTAAAAAATAATGTGCTTTAATAGAGAACTGTTGAATTTTTATAAAACTTGGAATCATACATGCCTCAGAGTAGAAAGTGCTAATGACATTTGAAGGATCTGTACTGTCTTTCTCTGCCCCATCTCTCTTTCTCTCTCTCTGTATCAAAACCTCCCAATGGCCTCTCCAGTCTTCTCTCAGGAGTACTTAAGTAATATCAAAATTCAAGTTTGTTTTTTTTACTGTGTTCTGTAAGAAAATGGAAAACTATGTTTTACAGAACTCTCTGCTAAGTAACTGCAGAGAAGAGATGGGGGTAGTTGTTTAATTGAGTAGGATAATCTAGTTCAGAGAACTTGAAAGAACATTATTATTGATTAAAGTGAGTAAAGATTTGAGGTAAGATTCAATAAATATCCATTTATAACCAATTACTTGTGGGTTTTAATTTAATTTGGCTCTTTGCTTGAAGCTAGACTTTATCCTAACCTAATGGATAGATACTTTACTCGTGAAGCTTTTAATTGCCTAGTAGTACTCTTGAAGTGAATAAAGCTCATGTTACTTTGCTTCTTATCATAATCCTTGGATAAAGGCAAGCAAGATCCTTTGAGAAATAAGGCTTTCCAAGGAAAAGGCAGATGTAATTGGTTGTGTGGTTTGGATGAAGAGAAGTTGGGAATGGGTGGGCTTCCTTTAAGACTTAAGTTGTAATCTTAATCAAGCACAGACCTTGTGACACACAACAATCATGACCAAGAGTTGGTTGTCATGGAGCTCAGAGAATGGACTTACAGTGTGGTGGGTTATGTGACATCTCTTGGTTTAGTCAGAGTTAACGTAACTTAATGCAGAGGAAAATATCAATTAAAACACAATCCAGGGGCTGGAGAGATAGCTCAGAGGTTAAGAGCACTGGCTGTTCTTCCAGAGGTC
>LOEQ01000601.1:53531-83365 GCA_001685075.1 Bramus lutescens | reverse complement strand
TTATTGGCTAGCTTTTATATCTTAATTTAACCCATTTCTAGTAATCTGTGTATCACCATGACATTGTGGCCTACCAGCAAAGTTTCAGCACATCTGTCTCTGGCGCCTCCGTGGCTTCTCCTTGACTCTCCCTTTCTTCTCCCAGCATTCATTTTAGTTTTCCCCACCTAGCTAAGTTCTGCCCTGCTATAGGTCCAAAGCAGTTTCTCTGTTACTCAGTGGTAATCACAGCAAACAGAGGGGAATCTTGCATCAGTAGAGAACTAGCATGATTAGCTGTGGAAAAAGCCAAGACCCTGGACTTGACATTATCCAAACATCCCCACCTTTTGCTAATCTACCCTCCTTGGCTCCTAATGGTGACTTAGGTTTTAGTGGGCTTGGGTTTAGGAGAGACACTGGGTTAGATGGAGAGTGACTTCAATTCCCTGGTGAATTTTGACTTCTCATGAAGAAGTACTTACTCTTCCTGTTCTCCAAATTCTAATTCCAATCATTTCCCACTTGTTTGTTTTCTGCTCATCCCCAGGAAGGTGTCCATCCTGAGTGTTGTTTGGTTGTTTGGTTAATTTTTTTTTGAGGGTCTGGCAGACCCTGGTTCCTACGTGACACTTGAAATCAGGTGACTAATTCAGGAGAATACAGTCATCAGGAAGTCCAGCCTTTCCATAGTGTGAGATCAATAAGTTATATGACTTTGTCTCACTTCTCAACTCCCACCCACAGATGCCTAATTTCTGGTGTCATAATCTCAGTTCACTTTGTCTTTTACATATTTTTGTTTCTTATTTTTGAAAAAATCTTAGTTGCTTCAATCTCACTAAAGACTATTTTATTGCAAACATTTGAAAAAAATGAGAGGAAGCCACATAAATTTTTTTTATTTTTAATATGAAACTTAATGTAATGTCAAAGTCTCCAAAATAAAATTAAAAATGGCATATGTATCTTTAGGAATCTCTAAGAAAATTAAAAAAAAATACACAGATGAGTGCTTGCCTGTGTGCATGTCTGTGAACCATGTGTGAATAATGTCCTTGGAGGCCATAAGAGGGAATTTGATCCCCTAGGACTGTAGTTACAGATGGTTGTGAGTCACCATGTTGGTGTTGTGAACAGAACCCGGGTCCCCATGCTTTTCACTATTAAGCTATTTCTCCTGCTCTACCATCAGGCATTTCAAAGCTGCATTCTACTTCCTAGAGAAAAAATAAACAAACAAGAATTGACTAATTAAGTCAGTCAATTGAGTCAGGGTTTTCAGCACTCAAAGTACAATTGTTTCACCCTTCTGAAAACCAAACCTCTATTCAGGGTAATGTCAAATCATGTCTTTCTGAGTGAAGGCAGCATTCTTTACCCTAAATATGGGAATTCTGTTCTATTAATTAATAGATTAATTCTATTAATCAGTGTATGGCTTTTAGACAGAGGAAGAGTTTTAGAAAGTAAGTATTCCAGTCTAGAGGATTTTGCTTCAGTGCCTACACACATCGCAACATTGTGGGACAATATAGTGGGAATGAAACCGGGGAAAGAAGGCAACTGAATCTTTGTTAGTTTCATAAAAGGTTAATTTTTTTGGCTTATAAATGATAAGTATTTTAATGTCTCATACACATAAAATGACTAATGAGCCTGATGAAGATCTTCCCTATGCAATTTATGCCTGGAAATATATGTGTGTATATAAATAAATACACATACATGTATATGTTACATCTAATTAACTATTATAGTTGATGAAGACACAGATAAAGAGATGTCAGATTCCTATGAGAAGGGGTGGAATACTAGTGCTACAGACTAGATGAAAAATGAACTTGCTGTATGTCAAGTAATCATGGTGGTTTTTAAAAAGTATATACATGTAAAATGATATAAAAGCAATTAGAAGGAAAATAATGAGAATGATATTGTGCATTTTTACATGATGGGGTAGGCACTTGGAAGACTCAGGTAAACTAAATTTAGCTCTGCCATTAAAGAGATTTTTTTCCCCCTGAGAAAGGTGACATTAACATTGGTTGTATATATTTGGTTAGTGTCAGATAGTTGGCCACTTCTGTGAATACCACTTATAATCAAGGAGTTTTTATCCTTGCCTTCACCATCATCATCATCATCATCATCATCATCATCATCATCATCATCATCATCATCATCATTATCAAATATATCCAATCCCCTTTGTCTGGAACCCCACATTTCCCCTCATAAACTCTCCAGGGTTCAGTTTTCTCAACAAACCACAGAAAGGGAAGTGCAGTAAGAGCTTTGGGATGGCTGAGTAGGGAGCAACGTTAGCCGCAGTCCAGGGCTGATGAGGGCACAGAGTGCCATGGGGGGTACGTCCACTGCAAGCAGTTGGGAGGCCACCGTCCCCCAGTTTACTCTGTGCGCCACTGTGGGCATCAGTGTAGTAAATGACCGATTGAATGTCCCATGGATAACTGTCTGGATTGTGAAACACTTGCAATTCGAGTCATGGAGCTTAGATCCACAGGGTCCGAATTTGGGGTCTCAGAGTGCCGTTTCTACTGCATCTCTTTGGGATAGCACATAACCTGGTAAGTAGTCCAAATTCAGCGTCTCACCGTGTTAATGTTTTCTGTTTTGATGGGTGGGGATGTCCACTGACCTGCCATGAGATGAAGAAGCCATGTACTCATTACATGTTGGTTCATACCATGCCAGTGATGTCTTTCCACCGTCACTTAACTTGTCGTTTTTGGGTCTGTAGTGGACCAAAATGTCCACGGATGTGATAGTGGAAGAGTTTCTTCACCGGAGAATAGATGGGGGAAAGAGAGACAAGAAGGGACAGGGAGCCACACATGACCTTCAAAGGCTCACCCACAGAGACCTATTTCCTCCAGTTAGGATCCATCGACTGATATGTACAGAACCACCTGAAACAGTGCTAACACCAAATGTTCAGCCTGTAAGCCTGTGGGAGGCATTTCATATACAGACCAAAATGGAGGCCACAAATGAGCAGAAAGTACAGAGTCAAGATATGTTTATAGAGTGTGGTCTGCAAAGCACGGGGAACTTGTTTTTAAGGAAAATAAAATTCTAAATCCAAGTTGATGAAAACAGCTACCTAAAGCTTCCGTTTGTTGCTCTAAATGCTTAAAACTCTTCTTTGGGAATTCTTTCACAGTCAATTCATGAGCTAAAAACCATAACTTACATCCATTTATTTACAGACACAACACTTATTTTCATGTGGCACAGTGAGACTGCTCACCCTAGTTTACAAACTTGGCTTTGGTTAGCCATTTTTCACCTCTAGAAAGAAAACCCACACACAGTATAAACGCTGTTTGCTACTGACCATAGTCCAGAGAAGAGCTTGGAAAAGGACTCCAGAAAGGAATTACATACACCATTGAAGGCATTTGGGCCAGGACAACTTCCCAGGACTCACGCTGTTGGAAGGGCGATGGTGAGTGTGGGCTTCCACGTGCCAGCCTGCTTGAGTGTGATGTTGTGGGTATTTCCCCAAATACTCAGAGAGGTTGAATCACAGTGGATTGTGACATACTGTGACACATTGCCAATCAGACAGTGCTCGAGGGCTTAACAAAATTGGATGCCAGGCTTTTGCACAGGATTCTGTAGGAGATACCCCATCACTGGTGGGAATAACCTAGGGTACCCCGTCTCTCCACCAATGAGATCAGTGTCCTGTCATCCAGGTCTGTGATGGCAGGAACTGTGGTTTTAGTTCTAGCCCAACTCCACACCGTTCTTGAATGCAGATATACCTGTCTATCATGACTTCCAGAACTTTCCAAAGGCCACTCTGCAGCCAATCAGACTTCCATGCTTGTGATTGATGTGGGATTCCCCTCTGTATGCTGTGATATGTTTTATTGCCATTGGTTAATAAAGAAGCTATTTTGGCCTATAGCAGGGCAGAATAGAGCTAGTCAGGAAGATTAAACTAAATACTGGGAGAAAGAAGGCAGAGTCAGCTGAAAGACAGACCTCTGGATATGCAGGCAGGGCATTTCTTGATTATATTGATTGATATGGGAATGCCCATCTTAGTCAGGGACAGGATCATGCCCTGAATAAGGGGATGCCGTTCTGTAGAACACAGAAGAAGTCTCTGAACACACTAGCATGTGCTCACCATCTCTGCTTTCTGGTTGTGGATGTGATGTGACCCATTGCCTTGACTTTCCTGACTGCATTCTTCAACTATGAGCCAGGGCCAATCCTTTCTCTTTTAAGTTTATTTTATCAGGGCATTTTCTCACAGTGTCAGGAAAAGAAACAGAACATCACCTCTCCTCTGTGTTTGCTTCATCCTTCATGTCAATAGCTTCAAATCCATTGTTTACTAAGAATGGACTCTAAGTTGCGTAGTGCGGCTCTGAATTTAACTACACTTGGCTTTGTGTTCTTGGGCAAGTCCCCTTGATCTGCCCAAGTTACTGTGACTTAATTTGAAAATGCTACAATAATTCTAGAATATCTGCTTTTTACTTTTGCAAGGCCATTATGGCCTCTCAGTACAATTAAACATTTAAGATTCTTCATTGTGTTAATGCATTGTTTTGGAAGTTATATAAAGAAAAAAATAAAATTTCACATTGTATCTTTAACATTAATGCACTATCTAACACATCATTGACTTCCATGGAAACTTCCCAGAAGATGTGAATCAACCTAGATAATGATTAGGGCATATTTATTGCTCCTTGTTGAATTTTATAGGAACTTACTTTCAGTTTTTTTTATAGAAGTGCTGTTTCACAATCTTTTGGGGTTATCAAACAGTTAAAGACGGTAATTGAGTCATAAAAGTGTTCAGTGGACCCAAGTGACTGACAGGTATATCCCGCACACATGTTCTCTGGCCGGTAGGGCTTTCTGCTCAAAGTTTCAATTTTCCTAAGTCGCCTGTGGAGCTTGCTTTGCATACGGCCACTTTCTCCACACATCGTGTAGATGGGTCTTTCTTCCCTTGAAATATGCCTGGATTGCACACCCTGACAGGCTTATAAACTAAATGCAGAAATGGCATTGCAGAAATAATTACTTCATGCGCAACATCCGCAGCTTGTTTCCACTGTTTGAGCTCAGACACGTTGTTCTCATTTCCACTCTTCACAAGACATGGGTTCTTTTCACTGCTCTCCGCTTTAAGGGATGGGGTTCATCTGGTTTGTTGATGTTATGAAATATGGAATTCTCATATTAATGGTCCCCAAATCATCTGGGAATACTTTACACCGTGTCTTTGCCATGATGTAGCAGTACCTTGTATCATGTAGAATGAGTTAACATGATATTAAATTACACCTTTTTATGTCATTCGCTATTTTTTTTCCTCCTGAGAACCTTTGTTTTACTTCCTCTTTGGTGATTATGCAAGAATGACACTGGGAAAAGAAACCTTGGAGCATTTATTTGGAGTTTGACCTTTATATAAGATTATGTACACCAGAGTACAGTTGACTTCAGGCTGGAGAGAAGGGATATTAAAAGGGGTATCGAGCAAGTTATTTTTATTTGTTTGATTGTTTGATCAATTGGATTAGACAGAACAGATCAATGTGTTTTAATGGCACTTGTGAGAAAATAGTGTGAATCATTGAAAAAAAAAAGGCTAGTTGATCTCTCTAGTCTAGTACCATCACACAGGGTGAAAAAACCTTCAGCTAAGGAAATGCAAACTGATATCCAAGGAGTTCCTATTTTAGCCAATTGCTGCCCAGGGCCTATAATGGTAGCCATGACTTTGAAGAGTCAAGTTAATACTAACCCCCCCATCTCTTTTTCCTCATTCCCTTAATGTCATAATATTTGCTAAAATGTCAAAACCTAGAACCACCTACGTAACTTCCTGTGCACCGAGTCTGGCAGCAGGAACATGTTGGAGGTCCCCCTCACAGCCTTGGACAAACACACAAGTCAGGGGAGTGTCAAGGCAACATTTGCCGAAGTTCCCTCAGGGTGCTTATAGCAGCTGCCACCTCTCTGGAGGGCAGCACTGTCACCACTCCGGACAAGTGTCATTTCTAATTTCTGTCTTTTCTTTTCTTCTAATTTAAATTGAGATTGGCAATTCAAGGTTGGAGTTGGATTTAGTTCTAAATCAGAAAGTAAAATATGGCCATGAATTTCATAGATTCTTTTGCTTTAGTTTTTAATTTTTTTTTGTTTTTTTTTGTTTTTCAAGATAGGGCTTCTCTATGTAAACAACTGCCTGTCCCAGAATTCACTTTGTAGGCTAGGCTGGCCTTGAGCTCACAAAGATCCTCCTGCTTCTGGACTCCATAGATTCTTGAGAAGAGTTCTTTTTATATTATCTTCCTCAAGACCCCTGCAACACATAGCTGTCACTTAGCAAATGTTGGGAGCCCTCATAGCTAGAAAGGGCATTAGAGTACACTTAGCTAGACTCATCGTGAGACCCATCAGGAGACAGCTGAGGTAAGAAGCAGAGTTGGCACCTAGTATATGAGACTCTGAGTCTCCATCTCTACACATAGTTTCAATGAATCAAAGGGCCACAGTAAGATGCCCACTCTATCTTGCATGGGAAAGGACACATCTAGGTACAACGCCATCACTAGTACAGGGAAGAACAGATATGGAATGCCCACCTAACATCTCTGAAGCTCTAGGGTTTATAGCGCAGGGTGCTCACGCCACACCTGCAAGAAGCAAGGCCTCTGTTAGACAAGCTGTAGTCTGTGTAGAATACCTGGAAGGTTATGTGTCTGCATCAGCCTCCTGAACAGAGAGACTTTCCAGCTGAGGGATTCCCAAGGGCTCTAGCCCATGGATAAGCATGTCCCAAGCACAAAGCCTGTAGAGATGCATTAAACTGAACCTCCTCTGGGCTGTGGTCTTAATGAAAGGAACTGTACCTTACAATCTGCATGGTATAGTAAATCTTTGGTGAATGCTATTCACAACCTTCCCACCCACACTGTGTGTGTGTGGGTGTGTGTGGGTGTGTTTGTGTGTGTGTGTGTGTTGCAGGCATGCATGCCAGAGGTTTCACTCTCTACCTTATTTTTTTTAGGTCAGGTCTCTCACTGAATCTAGAACTTTTCATTTCAATGAGACTAGCTGACCAGAAATTCCTTGGGATCCATTTGTCTCTGCTCAGGTTACAGACAAATGACATCCTGCCCAGGTTTTATTTAGAATCCAAACTTAGATCTTTACGCTTGTGAAGCAAGCACTTTGCTTATTGGGCTACCATTCAAGCCCTGAGATGTTCAGGATTTACATCTACTGAAGTTATCGGCTTATGCTAAGTACTTTGACCATGGGCTGGCTTTCCCCAGGCTTGACAAATTATTTTGGTCCCTGCAGCTATAAATTCTCACTGTTAATCTTTAGGGTGGTTTATTACATGCAGAGAAAGAACTCCACATGTGGCCCTGACCTGCAGCTCTTAATATTATCATCATTCTTTGTATCGCAAAGAAGAGGGTCCTGAGGATGGTTTGGTTTTTCCTGCAGCTTAACCTTAGGACAGAATGCGTTGGCTATGCTGAGTCTTGGTGATAGATTTATTTCTCTGAAATGATTAAATTGGCATTCTTACCTTATGCTTTAGTTAAATGAGCTTGGGAAATGGACTTAGACTCATGGGTAGCAGCTTGTAACACTGAAGGCCAGCCTAGGGCTTCAGTAGCTCCTTCGACCTTGTAATCTCATGGTATGAGGCTCTTGAGAGCAGGGCTGCTGCTGGCCCGGGTTCTCTGTGGGAAGAAGTAGTCATCACTTGGTCTGGAGACTTAGCATTTAGTTTTCTACTTAGGCTGGCTATTGTTACAAGACAAATTACCAAACTTCCCTAGGAGGTGCAGATAATGAGTCTGATGTCTGCCCTGATTTGGGATTTAATAAACTTTATAATGCGATGCAGATTTTGGTTGAAGATAATTTCAAGGGAACACATTCAACGTTTCTCTGCATGTGGGACTTAGCTTCCCGCCTGCGGTGGCTTTCGTTCCCTGCAGTTAGTTCCCGTCATCCACCGAGAAGCCTTCTCTGCCATTGGTGGTCTCTAGACCTTCACTTTTTATGTATGTTTCTCCCGTCCAGACCCACAGGCTAACTCTCCAACCCTCTGCTGTCACTACCTGCTACTTCTTATGTATTTTCAGTAAAAGAGCACAGAATCTTCCAAACAGACACGTATGTGCTGGGACAGAATCTACAAGCCAAGAATAATCTAAACTCATCCTTAACTCCACATGCATCCAGACCACTGTTTCCAGGCCTACAGTGTTTGACAGTCAGTTCTAAACAGAAAGGCAACCTAGGACGGTGTGCCTCAGTCCAGCTAAAGGAGAACTGTGAGGGAGTTTGTATAGTCCTGTCCGGTGTTATCACAGGGTGGGATAGCTCAGCTCCCATTGCTGACCTCTTGCTGCAGCCCTCTGCCTGGGTGGTGTTTTGTGGTGTGGTCCCACTGTTTATATCCCACATATCTTTGTCATTGTCTGTTTGACAGGCTCCTTTCCAAGCGCCCCTCTCCTGTTTAGACATCACGACGACGTCTTCATCTTTGCACGGCGTTCTGATATCTAGTACATGAACTTCCAACCAAGTGGTAAATTTTCTAAAATCTTGTGCTCCTTAGCTGTGGTCCCCTCAATATTAGTCCTGAGGCCTTGGGTATCTCTCTTTCTCTTCCTCCCTATATGTCAATGACCACAGCCCTTCCTACCAAGCCGCTTCTGACCCCTGCAGGCTACAGGTTTCTAGCTTCTTTAAAGGACACTTATCTCACGGCCCTAAATTTGCTTATTTGTCTTCTCCCTTAGACATGATATCCTTGAAGTTAAACAGTTACTTGCGTTCATTTATCTTATCAAGCGCCAACACGTAACAGGTGTTTGAGAAGAGACTGCGGACGGAAGGGCCTTCTCCAGCAGTGTGTCCATGTTTGCAGGTTGGGTTTCTCGGAAGTACTTAAGGTTCAGTGAAATGACGAGGGTGGGTATCTCATCACTCATTTATTTCTACTTTCTTCTCTCTGTTTGAGGTAGAGTCCAGCTTCACTGCCCAGGCTGACAAGCCTAGAACTCTCCACCCCAACCTCTCAAATCCTTAAATTATAAGCATGTACCATCATGCCTGGATAAAATTCGTAACCTCTGAAGAAGAGATTCCATAGGGTGCTCACTGCCTTTATCTTTCCTCATGACTCCCTTTCCTCTCCCAGGTAGCTGTCTACTTATCAGGAAGAACACTCCTACCATGTGCTAATTAAGATTGGCCAGGACATTGATCTCGGACTTTGCCTTCTCTAGAAGTACATTGGCGTTGTTTAAGACACCTCGCCTGTGTATCCTGTTACAGAAGCCCAGGGTGACGAGGACATACTCTCTATGTGTATGTTGTGACCATTCTGGGAGCTGCTTATGTAGTGAGTGAACCCACTGCAGAATGAGTTTCAGCTAGGTGCCTTGCTCTCTGCTTCAGCTTTCTCCTCCTCAGAGTGAGAACAATAAATGGTCTGTGTCAAGAGGTAATGGTGAGGATTGAATACCATACCTGGGCAAAAAGCTTAGCACAATGACTGATACTTAGTAAGGATTCCATGTTCTTACTACGGCATGTAGACCCTTCTATAGATGTCTATAATGTGACTTATTAATATTATTGGTAAGATAATGCCATTCTAGATCTAGTATAATACATTTTACACATGGATCTTCTTCTTAGAGATGTGTGTATTCAACTGCAGGGGAAGCGGGCATCTATTTGCAATGGCATCAGATAAGAAAGCAAAATGTTTATTCCGTCTCTCCTCTATCCACCCAGAAAATACTTGTTGACACAGGCTGTGTGCCAGGCCCTGGTTTAGAAGCTGAATGAGGGTAGCAAACATGCCCACTGCAGCCAGGGACTACTGGCAGAGGCTTGCATTCCCGTGAATGACAGGTTATATTAAAATGTAAGGACAATAGGAAAAGGGATAAGAGTAGGTACTGGAGGACTCGGTGTTCCCGGTCCTGGTGCAGTAGGTGCGCATGCACAAGGAGCCCCCTCGGGAATGCCTTTACTGCACCCACATTGTCATGGTTTTCTGAGGAGTGGAATGAGGAGGAAAGGAAGACAGATGAACCGAACCTACCGAGTCCTGGGATCAGCATGTTTCAGTGGTCTACGGCAGGGAAGTACCTGACTCCTTCGGGATCTCCATTTGGGTTTAGTAACCATCAAGTTCAAGTCAACGGACTGAGCCAGGGGATGAGAGAGCTTTGAAAGTCAGCCACAAGACTGTGCAATGCCGCCGTAGAACCGGTAAGGTGGGTAAGGTGTTCTGAAAAACAGAAAAGACCTGTGGGAATCTAGAATTTACTGAAGGCAGAGAAGCAGGTTCCATTTGGAAGAGGAAGTGGGGTAAAGGAAGTAGAAGTGGGAAAAAAAGGAGAGAACATAGGAAGGATAACTCCTAGCTCATCTTTCTCAGTTGCAGGATGTAGACTCTCTCTCTCTCTCTCTCTCTCTCTCTCTCTCTCATGCACAGAGACACACATGAATAAAAATAAATATTTAAAAATTACTTTAAAGATTTAAACGTATTTTGAGTAGTGGAGGGACAGAGCAGAAAGGCTCTTCCTTAAAAGTCCTTCCCAGGAGTGTTGAAGAATGGATTCTCCAGGGAGGGGCAGACCCAGAACAGAAAGTAGGAGTAGATGGGACTTGCCAAGGGGGAGATGAGAAGGAAACCTAGGGTGAAAGTGCTTGTGAACGCTTGTGGTTGGCTTCAACTGGGCACTGACGAAGGAAGTGCAATAAAATGGCAGGAAGGCCGAAGACAAAGTCAACATAGGGGCGGAGGGAGAGGCCCAGGTAGATCCCCTTCGCTGATGGCACCCACACCCTGTGCTTATACCTGGAGGCATCAGAGTGGGTGGGTGCACATTGGGGAGTCTGTGCTGGGCATTCAGGAAGGCCCCTGTCTTCATACTCACTCCTGAAATTTGGATTCCATATCCCAGTGAGCTGGTAGTGACCTGACGGAATTCATTCACCTGCTCGAGGTATAAAGATACGCTCCAGTTTGACAGGCATTAATCACAGTCAGTGAGAAAATGGCAGCAGAACATACCTGCTTGGCAACGTAGAGTCGCCTAATATAGACATGTTCTACACAAAAGATAGGTGGACTCCAGATAGGCTGATGAGAAAGTAAAGGGAGACAAACAGAGGCTGAACAGAGAGCCATTTCTCTAAAGTTTATGGATGCAGGACTTCAGAGAACATGCAGAGAAAGAACGACCAAAGCACTCAAAGCACGTACTACTTACTTCACTGGAGAAAGGAACAAGGTCTGTCACCCAGATTAGTCATGAATGCTGGTGGCCACTTCATTTCTCTATACTGCAGATCCACATCATTGCAAAGAACTATAAACTGAATGACCCTTATCTGCTGAACAATACCACCTTTTAAAACACAGTGTTTGACCAGTGAGATGACTCAAGGCTGAAGGTACCACACCCCTATCCCGAGTGGCCCTGTCCCCATACACAAACATACAATAAGTAAGTAAATGCAGCTAAAAACAATGTTACTAAGGACTGGGAAGATGGGTCAGTGGATAAAGTTTTAGTCTGCAAGTTTCATTTTGGGAACCCATGTAAAATAGCTGAGCAGCATGGTGCATGCCTGACGTCCCAGAACTCAGAAGGCAGAGACCCCTGGGACTTATTGACCAGTCAAGACTAATTGGCAAGTTGCAGAAATTCAGAGAAACTAAGGTAGATGGCACCTGAGGAATGACACACGAGAATGACCTCTGGAGTGTATGAGTGTGCACACACATATGTATGCAACACACACACACACACACACATACATTATCATCATTATCATACCCAATATGGATACATGTTTTGTATCATTTTCAGGGCATTTAGAACTTTTCCATACCATGGGTGCAAATGAAGTTTCTGCCCTCACTGACTTATCAGTTCAATGGGATTGAAGTCATAGCCCCCAAAAGTGAGATATTCTTTGGAATATGTATTCTCTTTTATTAGGTGGAGCAAGCACCAAGAGCACAGGTTTGCTCTTAATGTCTTGCATTAAATTAAAACATCAACTTTGCCTTTTGGTTCATTCTCTTGAGTAAATTACAGGGTCGTATTTCCCATGACCCTGTGGAGAAGGCAGGGCTTGTAGGCCTCAGTGTTTCCAGATTGTCCCCTCCACCTTTCCGTAGTAATGCCCAGCGGGCTTAGGGATGATCCACATGCTGTATTTGGAGGCCACATTCAAGTGGATGTCTTCTCTGACATTTTTCCTGGGGGTCACTGTGTCCACAGTACAGGCCTAACTGGGCTTCTGGAGCTACGTCTGAACAGGGTCTCTCACAGACTGACCCTGTGCCGTGGAATGAGAGATGTCCCAACCTGAGTTCTCTCTATCTCTTGAGTTCCTCTAGGTGCCATGTGTTCTAGGACCTTGGGAGTCATGTTGTCTAACCAACTTCTGACCAGCCAGCCTGGAGTCTCTCTGTCTAACTACAAGAATCATCCCAGCTCCTTGTGGCCTTGTAGCATTCTGTCTCCAAAGTTGTAGAAGTTTGGGAGTTTGCCTAGGATTAGAATTCACGTGGATCCTGAAGAAAACACTTAGTGCCCACTGTCTGCTGCTCTGAAGACCATAACTCTGACACACAGGGGGAGCAAAAAGCAGCCTGATATGCTTTTCTTGTTTTGAAATCCCAGCACCAATGTACAGTTTTCTTCTGTATTCCATGGAGTTATATCAGGTCATTCAGCATTCTTAATCCCCCAAGGTGTTCAAATAAGTACATTTTTTTTCCTTACAAGTATAGATACCTCTTTCTGTGTAGTAGATAGACATTGAAACCATGCTAGGCAAAACTTCCTGCCTCCTGGAGTCAGCTTTCTCCTTTGAGCAAGAACAGAAAGATTGGGGACCAGTGAGGAGGCCATCTTTGTTCCAGTACGCTCGCCTTTGCTGAGACGAAGAAGACAACAAAATGCAGTTTTCCTCCCTGCTGCTTGTTTCTGCTAGTTAATGAGAGTTAACTAAATACAGACCGGTCAGGCTTGTGCCCTGGTTCAAACGCTTCTGTCTTTGCACCTCCTCCACCTCCCCTGTCGCATTAGAAAGCTTCTGTGAACTGGAGAGGTATTTTTTCTATTTTTGTTGAGTCCCAGGGAGCTGTCTTTCTATTCTTTCCCCCCTTTTCCACCCAGGAGTTCATCTTCTTCCAATCGGCATTGATTAAGCTCTTTTTGGTATGTGACACTGCTCTATCATGTGTGGCTTTCAATTAAACATCCAGGAAGACCTAAAAGGCCCGGACTACAAAAATAAGATATTCTCAGTGAACCTTCATGTAGATGAGCCCTGCTGGCTGGGGGAAATGGACTTTAAATTAGGACCGTTAGCTTAGAAACCCGAGGAAATCGAGTTCTCCCTCTTCTGAAGTGAAAAAGTCCACACCTAGTCCATTGAGAGACAATGTCGGGAGAACACGAGGAGAAAATAGGCCATATAACCAAGTGTGACAGGCAGTCATGGCAACAGCCAAGGATTGTCCACCCCAGAGTGTGCGCCTTTTGGAAACAAAAGGGACACCCCACTGATTCAGGGTGGGGGTGGGATGGGGGAATCCGATCCTTTGTCTTCTGTGAATTCTGCAGGCATTCTGAAGCTAACGCAGCCTCTCCAAAGGGGCCTTTTCTTCCAAATTCTACTCCCCTTCCCTCCCCGGATGTCCTCTGGACTAAACTTACATCACCAGATCACCCACTTATGGGTGTGCACTGTGTGCACATGTATTGGGGGACACACAGCCTTTGGGTGACAGTTCTGCCTTGTGTTTCCAGGCAGCTGTTAAACAGTGGAGGAATTTACCAGGCTACAGCAGGGTACCTTCTGCCACACCCTGCTCCTTGTCTCTGGGGGCAGAGGCTAAGTCCCTCTAGGGCAGGTTCCTAGTCTGCTGTTGTAGCGAAATGAAACAAACTGCTTGATAAGCCCTGAGACAGCATGAGAACACAGAGATGAGAGTGTGAACACGGAGCGGAAGATACGGTCCAGGCTGTCCTGAGACCTGTCAGGGCTTGACTTTGAGCTCTGCTGTTGACTTATCCTCAAGGGTCCAGTTTGCATTTGTTAGGCTACAAGTGCATTGTCTGGTTAGAAGGATGTCGTCTATTTTGGAGAAAAGCAAAAACAATTCTGTGTTTTACTCCTTAATCACAAGGCCTGATGCTATCTCTCAGCAAGGCTCAGGGGAACAATGGCCAGGGACCTCTCACCTCCTCCAGTGCCCAGTGCCCACACCCTCCCTCTGCAGTCTGGCTGCATTCCACATGCAGAGCCTGCTTCCTTGTCCCAGCCTGCTGGAATGCACAACGATGAAAATTAATGCTATTATTAAAGGATTTTTCAATTAAATGTGCGGTTTGAGGCCAGATGCTGCTTTCTCAAAGGAAGAGAAGTTTAAGTAAAAAAATCTGACAGATATTCGTTCCATCTAGCGTGGCAGAATTTATTGTAGATTGCAGTCTTTGATTTCTGTGGGCTCGGGCTGTCAGGTCCACTTGCAAATGGGCTGTGGGAAAGAGTTGCACTTTGGTAGTTTGAAAACATCTGGAGCATCTGGTAGATATTATACCCGTAACTGCTGCGAAGTCCTGCTTCCTTTGAGGCCTTTCTTCATTGCCGGTACCCTCCAGTGGGTTATTTGCAAGAACCCCATTACTTGCCACCTTCATTTGCCCCAGAATGACAATTTGCTTTATTCTGATGTTTCAGAGTCCCATAGAAAAATCTAGAACTTAAGTGTTTGTTTTCTTCCATGAACAAAGGATGAAGCAATTCCGCAACCACTGATCTCCTTTGAGTTAAAGTCGACTCCAATTTTCTAATCCTTGTGCTTAGAGATACAGGTTATTTAAAAGCGAGTTTGGAAAACTCACTTGTATGGTCTCCTTCTGAGGCCACCCTCCCTCCTTATGTCTGTCTCAACCAACTAAGAAGTTATCGCCAGGTACTTGAACTGAGAGTTCGTGTTTTCACAGTACTCACTCAAATCCAAGTCTTAGGATTTCAGGAACTACGTTGTAATTTGGAAAATGATAAAAGTCATTATAGAGTGCAAAATCCTGTAGGAGCGCTAAGGACCGAGTGATCATACACAATGAGGATGATGGAGAAAATCTCTGTTGTGGAAGACACATTGGGATAAGTCTGTGACAGGAAGGCAGGAAAGGCCCATGCAGTGTTCCTATAAGGAAGACCAGGCCAAGCAAGAAAAGGAGGGGGAGGAATTGAGGGAGGATGGAAAGGAGAAGGAAAAAGGAGAGGAGAAGGAAGAGAAGGTCAGGAAGGAGTGGGGAGGCAGGAAGGAAAGTGTAGGTGGAAGTTTCTGTCCTGCCCAGTCCCACAATTATTCAGTCCCAAAGAAACACACAAGGGCACAATTTGTAAACAGAGGTGCACTTTCATTTCCTGGCTGTCCAGGCCCAAATAATCACATAGAAACTATATTAATTTGCAACACTCTTTGGCCAATAGCTTACACATATTTCTAGCTAGTTCTTATATGAACCCATTTCTATTAGTCTTGTATTGCCACATGGCCAAGGCACTACCTCATTTTCTACATGTCTTGTTTCCTCAGCAGCTGGCTGGCATCTTCTTGATTCCACCCTACTCTCTCTCTATCTCTGTTCAGATTTCCCACCTGGATTTACTCTGCTAAACATTGGCCAAAACAGCTTTATTCATCAACCAATAAAAGCAACACATGTGCAGAAGGACATCCCACGTCAGAAAAGGGGCATTCCCAATGAGCGATGATCTTCTGCTGGACCCCTAAGCTGTGATGCCAATTGTGGATCCAGATGTTTGGATTCTCTTTAGTACGTTTGTACCAAAACACAAATTGTGTGTGAATCCTCACGGGTGTGTAGCAGGGTGTAATATTCCCAGAAACTCTGAATTAGATTCTAGGGGTGTATGATGGACTGATCGTTGCATAATGTCAACTCTGGCTGACACTACTTATGAGGTTTGAAATCACTGGAACCAAAGTGTTTCGCAGTTAGTAGAACAATACATGTCCTCTGACAATAAGGCTGCATCTTATACCAATATGGTCCTTTGGCTCTGACTCCCTCTCACGGAGATTCCTACCGTAGAGGACTAGCTCATCTGCCTATCTCATTGATCCCAGGGCCTTTTAATTGGCATTTTAAATGGCAAATCAATTCTGGATAAAAGTTCTTCAAAGGCTCTGGCTTGTCCCACTAAATACCTGATCACTAATTGGCTCAGGAAGAGCTGTCTGATTCCTCTTCCCATTTCTGTCTCCAGGTGCATGGTAACAGCCCTTTCCTGCCAGGTGCACCTTTTTCTGCCAGCACCTTCGCTCTGCCTCCAGACTCCTCAAGCTCCCTTCCTGGGAGAGCACTTCCCGCCTTGCCTTCTCAGTCTAGCTAGAAGTCCTGCCTTTTGCAACCTCGGAACAGTGGCTGTGATTTCAGAGGAACTGCGTGTTTCTCAGTGGCCTGCCGGATGGTGAGCTTTGTGAAAATAAGGGCTTGTTCTTCTAGGGCCAAGCACAGAGTCAACATTGCACAGTCTGTAGACGGCGTTGAGAGGAGGAAGAAATGAAAGAGTGGAGGATTAAGGAAATCAAAAACATGTCCCCTGTAAAGCATTGAACAGGAGCCAAGGAACGAATTTCTTCGACAGCACAAAAACCAATATTATGACAATTTGCCTAGGATACAGCACAGTTAAAAAATTCATTTATTTTATTTTCTGGGTATATGTGTGTGCCTGGGTGTGTGTCTGTGCACCACATTGTCCCAGGAGCCTGCGGAAGAAAGAGGTCAGAAGGGGGGGTCCCAAGAAATAGAATTACAGATAATTTTGAGCTTCCATGCGGGTACTGGGAACTGAACATGGATCCTCTGCAAAAGTTTGTACAGGTCTTATGCACTGAGCCATCTCTCTAGCTCCCTGGAAAACAGTTCAATTTTAAGTTGAATTCTTACTGTTTAACTTGGTAAGACTTTAACAAAATTACATCACAGTGTTACCTTTAAGTGACTTTTATTGTTGATCTTACAACTCATTTAAAATATATTCCTCAGGCTTACAGGCTGTCCCACAAAAGGTTAAATGTTACCATCATCTTCTAATGATTCTATTTCTGTTTTAATTATGTGTATGTATGTGTGTAGGTGGGGACCATATAGGCATGAGTGCATATGCCAACAGAAGCCAGAGGAAGGTGTTGGATGCTTTGGGTGTGGGGTTCAAGTTTCCAGAGGTTGTGAGCTACCTGACGAGGGTGCTGGGGACTGAACTCTGGTCCATTGCAGGGGCAGTGTACACTCTTAACTACCGAGCCATGTCCCCAATCTCTTGGAGGTCAGCCTAATTTTTCAGATTGCTGTATTTTTAAACTTGTACTTATCTAGTTACTATACTGACAAATGTCCAAGTAATTGTTTAGAAATTAAAACAATAGACTAGTTCAAAATGTTGAAATTTTCTAGAATATATATGTGCATATATATACATATATATGAACTTATAGTTGTGGATATACATGCATGTAGCATGCAAACACACACATATGTATATATTGTTGGCACTGTCACTTTTAAGCTGGACTTTTCCAGTTCCTTATTTACCTTGTCGTAGGTTTTTAAGAGAGGACAAAGTGTCTACGGTGCCTCTGCTTAGTTCATAAACACCTATGACATTTGTTTCTGGGATAAGGGTTTATAGGTTTCATCATTTTTTTCAAGATGCCTTGTCAGAGAGTTAACTGGGAAATATAGATGACTAGGTAGCTGAGGTTTATTTGACTGATTCACGTGAAGTGTGTGCTTATGAAATACATGTATGTGACAAGGGCATCAGCCCAATAAAAGTGACTAAGCCTGGAAAGAAAAGTACAGAAGTGCAGGCTTTATCAGCTGAAATGGCTTTAGGTGTGACAAAGACAAACAGAGCCAGATGGACGTGTCCAGAGAGGCCGTCCTGAGCAGGTCCTTGATCAAATTCTTAAGTGGCTTATCTAGGGGGCAACAGGTGGTATGTGAGTGATTACAGCAGAATTAAGATGTAGCTCCCTGGCCTTGTGGAGCCTAAGCATACACACACACACACACACGCACGCGCACGCACGCANCGCACGCACACGCACGCACACACACGCACGCACACACGCACGCACGCAATTATACATACTATATAAGTACTACATACCTACATGAAAGTGTTCAAGAAAAAGAGACGATGCAGTGAGGACAAGCAGAAGGGCTTCTGAGAAGTGCTGGCTGGATCTGGTTCTTACAAAGATGAGCGGAGGGGAAGGACATTAAGGAAGCGGCAGGGATGAACGCCACAGGCAAAGGAAGCCACTGATGGCGGAAAGTGAAGCATGCAGTCAGCACACGGCAATAACTAGGCAGAGTACCAGACATGGGTACCGGGGAGGTAAGGCACAGTGAAAATTCTAGATTGACAATAGTGTCCTTGTCAGTATTTGAAGTTGGCTTGACATTTTGCTTCTTCCATACATGTGAGCCTGCCATGGAGACAGTTTGAGTCTGTACTGACATCTTCCAAATCTCACCAAGACAGCAAGAATTGGTCTGGAGAAGTCTGTACCACAGAAACCTGTGCAGATAACGTCAGGAGGGACATGAGGAGCAGCTTCAGGAGCAGGCTCTGTGGTGCAGTAACTCCAGGGTGAGACTTAGGAAAGAATACAGCTAAGGAAAAGAAACAGCAAGGAGGAGGGACCTCTGGTCCCTTCTGACCCAGTTTTCGGGTCTCAGTGCACCAAGGTGTTAATCCATAGCTGGGAACGTGAGTGTGCCAAGATGACAGCCTTGACACATGGGCAGGGGAGCCATTTGAAGACTGGTGACAGCTGACCCACGGAATGCATAGAATTTAAAGAAGTCAGAGAAAGGGCGGGGAGGGGTGGCGAGGAGCAAGGCTGCAGGCCTCAAAGGCTGTGGAGGTCATGGGGGTGAGAAGGGAGTGTGGTCAGTGAGTGGGCGATAAGGGAGGTGCTGCTTGACTGGAAAGTGTCAGCAGAGGCGAGGCCTGAATATATATTTCATGGGCATTAGGGTCCATAGAGAAGCAAGGAGGGATAGGTTAGGATGTGGAGAGGCTTTTAAAAGCCTCACAGACTTCTGAGATGCTGTGTGTTGACCAGGGTTGGGATAAAGGAGATTATGGACTCGCTTTAGGCTGAGAGAAGAGGTGTACAGAGCAGGAACTGGGGGTGTGGAAGTGAGAAGGAATTATTGATGAGACAAGAAAACAGAACCCTCTGTGAGCTCACAGAAAAAGGTGTTGACCTATTACAAAAGACCAGGAGAGACTGTAAGCTCTGAGGGGAATCACTTCAAAATACAAGCGCTGATATGTCCCCCATGGTGCGGTGCCTCTGGCGGAAGAAACTATGAGTTGAACTTGACAACAAGGAACTTCATTGCAAAACAACAGCGGCACATTTGTTGTTGGAGGACAGACTTTGTTGAGTGCGAAAAGAAGCTGTGTCAAGTTGGTTCTGAGTGACACAGGGTGGCTGTTATACGATTCTATCCTGCAGCCTTTGTGTTTGGATGGCTGTCATGAAGTATCCTACATCTTTTTAAAGAGGGTATTTCAAATGTAAATAATATATGCAGTCGGAAGGTAAAAACTATAGCATGGCTTTTGTCTTAGTTATTTTTCAAGTTCCTGTAATAGTAAGAACGTAAGGAAGGAGGGTTTATTTGCCTCATGGTTTTCCTCACCTTGTGGGGGATGGTTGAGCCAGGGTCTCACTATGTTGCCTTCAATGGCCTGAATCTCACTATGTAGACCAAGTTGGCCTCGAATGCATAGATTCACCTGCCCCAGCATTCCAGGTCCTGGGATTAAAAGTGTGCATAACTAAGCCTGGCTTTGGCTAACAACTTAATTTCACCCATCCTGGTGGGGAAGGAGTTTGAGACAACTGTTCAAGTTGTGTCTACGAGTTGTATCTATGGAGAACCAGAAATGATAATGTCCTGATAGCATCCTCCTTTTTAAAAGGTTTTAATTTTATTTCTTTTTAAATTATGTGTACACAAGAGTTAGAGAACCAGTGGAGGCCAGAACAAGGAGGACATTGGATCTCCTGAAAATGGAGTTGTAGGCAGTGTGAGTCACCCAACATGGGTGCTGGGAACCTGGGTCCTTTGTGAGGCTAGCAAGGGTGCTTAGTCATCCCTTCAGCTTCAGCTTGCTCATTTTTAGGAGCCAACCCCAGGAAAGATGCTACCCTCCACAGGTGAGTTCAGTCGGTCTAAACAAGATAATCTTTCACAGTCCTCTCAAGAGGCTAGCCGGATCTAAATAAATTCCCCACAGTTGTGCGTGGAAGCTTGTTTCCTTCATGACACTGGATGCTATCAAGTTGATAGTCATGTCTACCCATCAGTGTGCTTTCATTAGTCAACTATGAGTCGATGTCTGTGATGAATGCCACCTGCTAGAAACATGAAGCGTTTCTGGGAACTTTGAGCTGATTTCTATAAACAAATATTGAGGCTACCGTAGGAATCTTCCAGACTGGATGTCCCATAGTGAACACTGGTAATTTCACACTAAGATGTAAAATATAGTAGATCCCGTGTCTAACTAACACTTCTGAAATCTTACACTAGATGTCCGAAGATAAAATAGAGCTTATAATTCATGGGATTTAATTTACCTGAGAAAACATTTTCAGCCTTTTAAAAAATTAAATGAAATCACTTTGTTGTAATGAGCTCACAAATAAGACCATGAAGACAGTTTAAGGAAACTTTGCAAATGAGAGCTCCCTTAGCCCCAAATCATGTCTATCAGTGAAAATCTGAACAGTTAGAGTGGCCAAGGAGCTTAGGGGTTTCCACTTTTACTATTACACTTTTCACATGTATCCCATCACAGAAAAGAAAAGAAAAATCTATGACAGAGATGAAACTAGAGAAGAGCCATCTGTCCTCGTTTGTGACTCATGTGTGGTTTTCTGCATTGTGTCCTTCCCTGTCACCCAATATTACCCCTTTCCTGGTGTCCTTTGTAAACATAACCCTGTACCCATGCTTGTCTGTGTATGTGTATGCCTTAGAGGTAGTATCCACATACCTGTCTTCTCTATAAGCATAGTACTAAGAGAATTGTGACATCTACAAAAATGGGATTGTCAAGACTTTTTGAAAGAATCTACCATTTCTTTCTTTAGGAAATTACCTGTTTCCCTGTGTGTGGGTATTTTGCCTGCATGGATCATGTCTGTGAATCTCATGTCTGTCTGGGTCTTGAGGAGGCCAGAAGAGGGAATTGGATCCCCTAAGACTGGAGTTACAGACAGCTGTGAGCAATCATGTGGGGGCTGGGAACAGAACCTGGTTCCCTGGAATAGCAGTCAGTGCTCTTAACTGGCGGAGCCATCTCTCTGGCCCCTCTACATGTTTGAGATCAAGTCAGATTAAGTCAGACTCTTAAATGCTTTATTCATTCAGTGTCTTTATAACATATGGTCATATTTCAGGTGTGAACCTAAACCTGAATTAAATCACTTCTTTAATGATTTAATGGGGCTACATTATGCAAAACACCCCCAAAGTGGACAAAGGATGGGTGGAAACCTTTTTATACCAGCTTGTAAAAAAGATTTGTAAATTTCCAGAAACTTTGTAGCTGATAAACATGGTAATGTCTAAATTTTGGATGATAAAGCCTTATGATTATTTAAATTACATTTTTAAAAGACTTTAAAATATTCAGTTCTTCACGTCTTCAGTATTTCCCAACATGATCTCTCTATTACCATTTATGCTTTTGAATTGTATCTGTTTTATCTGTGTAATGAAGATATTGTTGAATGGTCCCATCCCACCCTTCCCATTCCACACTTGGTGGCACCAGATTGGCTGCTTGGACTCCGTTTGGGAGTGTTTGCATCAATGAAATTGCAAACACTGCCAATTATGGCTTTTCCTCCTGAAGAGGGACTATTGCATTTGTACCAGAACCTTGCTGGATTTGAACATGAAGGTCCTGCTTAGGGAAGGAAGAACACATCTACTGGTGACTACATTGTTTTGGCCTGGGTCCCACGGTGCCCATACAGTGAGGACCTTGTAAAGCTTTGTAAGATAGTAGTCTAGACAATAAGGAGGCAGGTCATTGTTTTTGGCCTTTAAAGAGACCTGACTTCAGTTGGGTCTGGATAGGGGAAGCTATATGGGGGCTGGAATAGAGAGAAGAGCAGTAATAAAGAAGGAAAAAAATGTAACGGGGGTCCTGCCATCTCCACAGTAGAAGTTTAGGCTGGGTGAGCCTTGCCTAGGGAGGAATAGGAGAACCAAGGGAAGGCTCTGGCCACAGTGTAAGTTCCAGTGATTGGCTGCTGACACCCTGCCCAGCCTTTGCTAAATTCTGGTCAATGATTGGCAAAGTCAGAGCCCTGCATAGTAGCAGTGCAGAAGAGATGGACAGTCAAAATGGATGCTCCTTAGGGTAACATTTCTGCTGTTAGAAAAGAAATTTAAAGAGAATCTGGAAATTTTGGCTGTTATAGAAGACAACAAATAATACCAACACCCTACCACGGTTTCAATGTGACATGGCTTCTGCAGGGTCATGTGTTTGATCATTTTATCCTCACTTGATTGCACTGTTTTAGGAGGTTGTGTTATGGTAAAGGAGTTTGGTCTCACAGCTGTGGTGGGATATTTGTTTACAATGTGTAAAGATGTGCTACTTTGATTGGTTTAACAAAAACCTAAATGGCCAATAGTTAGGCAGGAGAAAATAGGCAGGGTTTCCTGGGATAGAGGAACTCAGGAAGAATCTAGGCAGGTGAGAGACGTTGGCTAGCTACCTAGCAAGTTGGGCATATGGAATGGAAGAGAAGTAAGAAGCCACATGGCAGAACATAGATTAATAGAAACAGGTTAACTTGAGTTATAAGAGCTAGTTGAGAACAAGCCTAAGATAAAGGTTAAACTTTCATAATTAACAATAAGACTCCATGTCATCATTTGGCGGCTGGCAACAGCACAGAAAGTCCGACTACAAGTAGCAGGAAGTAAGTCGCTGGGGATGGGTAGATAATTTTATAGTTCAGCCCTCCTTCTTGTCCTATCTCTTTCTCCTGATCCACCCTGATGTGAACAAGCTCTTGCTGCCACAGCTGCAGGCCAGCTGCCTCTGCCCATTACCCCTTCCTCTCCGAGATTCACCGTGTCTTCAAACCATGGGACAAAACAAGCCTGTTTTCAAGACCTTCCTTGTGAGATATTTGGTCACATCAAAGAGACAAGTAGCTCACATGCTCCCCAAAGAGTGCTTGGTGCCCACACAGATTGGAAGATTCAGAAATGGAGGTGAAGATGGCTCTGAAATTAGGGCCTGGGAAGCTTCCACCACAACCTGTCAACCCCTCTGGGAAACGTGTCTCCACACAGCTTGCTGCCTGGGTTTAGAAGTTGGAAGCTGTCCCTCACAGCAGTCCCCCAAAACCAGGCCATCTTAGACAGCAGATGCTGCTTAGACCATGAAGAAAGGGCTATTTATAAAATGCCTCAGAACATTGGCTTCAAGTGAGATATCTTCAAACTGGGGCAACAAATCAGAAACTGGCTACGGATATACTTCCAGTTTGCTGCATTTGTTTGCTTTGGCCTGGTTTATATATATTTATTTTTTTCTCATTGAGACATCATAAACTTCTTTTTACTGTCCCTTCTCATATTCATTCATTTGTTTGTTTTAAAAACCAGGATATGTAAATATAGCAATTGCTAAAGAGCAACATTCTGAGAAAAGTCCGTTCCAGTATAGAGATATGATGGGAAAGGCGGTTGCTGTACACCGGTTTTCATATGCAGTGCATCTGATCTGATCCCACAAGTATGAGGGGTTTACATTTAGTATAATTTGATATGATGTGCTAATGTATTCCTCCTCTGGAGTGAGGGTTTGGAATTGGAGAATATGGATGTGCTTCAACTCTGTGAATTTCTTGTTTGGGGGTGTGTGATGTGTGTGTGTGAGTGTGTGATATGTGTGTGGTGTGTGTGTGTGTTTGTGCGCGCGCACAGGTACAGGCTATACCCTCTTATTGCTTGCAAACTGGCCTCATTCCTCCTGTTTCATCCTCATGAATGCTGAGGTTGTCAGCTGAGCCACCATCCTCAGCCTGTCATGAGATCTTCAGCAAGTCATGAAGCTCGGTAAATTCATGTAAAAAGAAAAGGGGGGGGGTAGTCAAAATTCAGCCTTTTCAGTATTTATTGCATAGCAAAATGAGTTTTTTTTAAATCATTTCTTGATAATTCCACAATTGCATGTAATGCACTTTGAGCATATTCAGCCCCCGTTGTCCTCTTGGAAAAGGGATTTCATAACTAAAGCATTTTCTTCCTATTTTGATGTGTTACATACACTTGTTAGATAGTGCAGAGAGTTTTATCATCGGGCAGGGAAACTGTGGCAATGTATGCTGGCCTGTGACGCAGCATGAACGCAGGTGAGCTAACCATTGAGGTGGCTCTCTGCAGTGTTCATAAAACATTTTACCACCAGAATTTGAAATGCCCTTTCTAGTCTTTTCCAGAGCCCAAAGGCCCTTCATCGCCTTATAAGGAGTAAGAGAAGTCCTCATAACTTCCACTCTATTTCCAAACCAGAAACGTCACGCTGCCCCTTCGACACAGACTTTGGATGTCTGGAGTACTCCTTTCCCTGTGTTATGAGGAAGCAGAGTCCCATGGAGACACATTTACTGCTGAAAATTCACCTCCACCTAGCTGGGGCTTCCCAAAGGGAGCACGTGGTATCCTGACCCAAGCTGGGATTAATTTAGGATCAAAGTTGCTCTCCCATCTGTCTATTTTCAGGGATGCAGTGTAGCTTGATAGCACTTGGTAGGAGCACAGTTAAAATTTTGGTTCACCATCCACCCTTGTGTGGGAGCACGCAGGTTCTAGGGAGAGCAATTCTGTTCCTGAGGCCAATGCTGGAGACACCCTGACAGCCCCCCTGGCTTGTGAAGTCAGAGATTGGCCTCCTTCCCTGTGGCCTTCATCATACGGGCGTATTTGAGCAACCATTCTGCAGATCTGAGGGCAGCATCTGCTCCACAGACTTTAATGGACATCCCTCCTGCCTGCCAGAACAATGTACGTTTCTATCTCACACCAGTTTCCAAAACCAGCTCCCCGAGCTCCTTAAGCATTTGAAATCCCCCCGTGATGGATTTTCCCTTCCCTTTCCGAAATCTGCTTTTTGAAAGATGGCTGATGTCTTTGTTATTTCTCTTATTGTTAAGCAGCATTTTAGTTGCTAATATATTTTCTTGAGGCAAGCGATTGCCAAGCAACTGAAAGCATAAAGGGAAATTTGTACTATGTAAATGAGGGACTTAATGCATTAATTAGAAGGATTGGAACATTGTATTTCCATGTGTTTCATGCCTTAATTCTCAAGCTGAGGGTTGGAGCTGTTGAGAGGGAGGGGCGGGCTATGATGGAGTTCCAAGTGGGTTTTGGAAAATAGAGTGCTAGGGTTTTGAAAAAGCTGTGTGGTCATGGTGGGAGCCAAATGAAGTAGGAAAGAGTGATGGCTTCTTTCTCAACCACGTTGTTATGTTGTAATGAGGCCGTGTCAGAGAGTTCTGAAGGGCTGCTTCTTATACTGGTCTCTAATAAATGAGAACTGTGTTTATTTTCCCTTTCCACAGTGGTGGCTGAACCAACACCCTTTCCCCATCTCTGTCAGAGGGAAGCCCAGAATCAAAAGAATTTAATCAGAGCTGGCATCCTGGTGCTGGCATGGTTCAATCCGGGTAGCAAAGACAGCAACTAGTGACGGCTCCCTGTGTCTCTTGTCCCACAGCCAAGCTTCCTCTAGGGCAAGAAAGAGCCACTGCCCCTTGGTCTATTATGGGTAGAGGAAGCTGGGCAGGGGAAAGTTTTTCATAAGTGGCAAAGCCAAACTCATGTTAATAAGAGACAAGGTTTCCTTGATGTTCATCCCCCACAGCCCCGCCTCCACTCACCCACGCACTGTTTACTCAGAGTTTATTGAATACTTCTATAGTTATGCGTTGTGTATACATGGGGAAACCAAATGCTCACAGCCCTGATCTTGTAAGTCTTATTCTAATTCCAAGTGTGAAAAGCTCTCAGGAAGGGGCTGTGGTTCTTAGAAGACACACCACAAAGGAATGTGGTGGGAGCCAAAGGGAGCCCCCGAGAAAGTGGCCCAAGGAGGAGTTAAAGTGTCATGTAATATCCACAGGCCTGAGGAGGGGGGCATGTTTAAACATGTGTTCATGAAGACTCTAGAAGGGTATCGGTGATGCTGTAGTCTAGAGCATGAGGCAGGAGGGAGGGTCAGGAGTTCTAGTCCCCTGCCTTGCTCTTCCTTGTACTTCATGCTGACCTCAGACCATCCTTGCTTCAATCCCAGGAGGTAGACCACCTTGTGTTATCAGCACCTATATGAGGTTCGTCATTGTCCAGCAGGTCATGGGATCAATTCAGACTTGTGACTTTACGTCACAGATCTCTAGATCCCGAGTCTCCATGGAGTCCTTGGATTCCTTGCTCCAGTTCTGTCATGCGAAGGTGGCCCAGCCAGCTCACTCCAGACTCACCAGGTTGTTCTGTTTGCTTTCTCTTGAAAACGCTCTTCATGCAATATCATAGAGAGAGAATGGCTACCCTTTCCTTTCTGTGGTCGTTGGGGTCAATGGTCCCTCACACCCATTCCTCATTGATTTGTGTCTTTGTCCGCTGTGTGTCTGCTCTTTCCACTAGACAGGAAGAGCCGAGCCTCATGGCAGTCCCTTACATCTGTGTGATTTTCAAAGTTTTGTGTTCTTTTAAAGTGGAGGTAAAAGAAGAACTTCTATAAAATTTTAAGCGAAATGGTCTAAGTCAAGAGAGAAAGATGCCCTTGGTCTCTGTTAGGGTAGCTCTGTGCAGGCTGTCATCACAAGTCTGGGACAGTTCCCCAGCCCTCTGTGCCAGGCCAAGGAAAATATCAATGCGTCAAGTGTACTTTACTAGGAAAAGGCGCCCAGTTATTAAAGTAAATCCTGGCAGGCTACCTACCTCTGAAAGTGTTAGTTTTTCTTTTTATTTCTCTTGTTTGTACAATTTTCCCCAGGCTACAGAATATGGAAAGGAAGAGTGATTAGTATATAAAATAACACCATGAAATGAAAAATGAAAACAAAAACCCTTCTCTTAGGCTTGCTGTTTACATGTGCTACAGAGGATTTAAAATGAAGTGTGTGTGTATGTGTGTCTGTGCATGTGTGTGTATGTGTGCGCATGTGTGTGTGCGTATGTGTGTATGCGTGTGCGTGTGCATGTGTGTGTATGTGTGTGTGTGTGTGCGCACACGCACGTGTGAAGTGTACCTGCTATGGCGCTCATGTGAAGGTCAGAGGACAACTTTGGGGAGTTTATTCTCTACTTTCACCATGTAGAACCCAGAGATTTACCTCAGGAAGTCAGGCTCAGTGGCAAGTGTCTTGACCAATTTAGTTATCTCTCTGGCCCATAGGGAATTTTACAAAAAAGTATTTAATAGTGACACAAAGGGCAGTTTGTGTCTGGAACCTAACAGAAACCTTTATTATAAATCAGTGGCAGCGGGCAGTGGTGGTGCAGGGCTTTTACCCCAGCACTCTGGAGGGCGAGGCAGGTGGATCTCTGGGAGTTCAAGGCCAGCCTGGTCTACAGAACAAGTTCCTGGACAGCCAGGGCTACCCAGAGAAATGCTGTCTCAAAAAACCAAAACAAAACAAAAGTAAGAACTAAATCAGTGACAGCATTACATGGAGGCGTCGTGCAGTTGGAGAGCGAGCCATCCTTAGGGGCCAAGCTCTGCTGTGTCAGAGCCCGTGGCCTCCAGAGACACCGGGAAGACTAGGAGGGAACTTTCTGCTCTTCATGTTCCTCCAGCTCCACATGCAATTACCGTGTGACTGGCCACTCGCAGAGCCACCGGGCAAACACTGTGCTAACCACACAATGCATTTTGCCTGCCCTTTCCTCCAGAAGCACACACATCTTAAAACCACACCCATTAGTGTCCATGGCGGTCACTTCCATGCTTGGCTTTCCCAAGCTGCATACGATTGGTTTGTTCAGATCCCAGCTACAGTCTGTCGGGACACAGTCTTCTCTGTTGTCACTTTTAGGATTTAATCTTTAGGTGGCCATTTTTGCTTAAAGGAGTTCTAACACTGGCTGAGAAGCCAGACCAATACAACTTATACTTATGATGCTTGCATTCTTGAGTATTGTGGTTAGTCAAAGAGAATAGTTGTATTGAACTTTGAATACAGCCTGGGAGCAGGATTCTTGACAATGTGACATAAATGTTGGAAGTACAGTGATGTTTTGAGACCTATTTCTCTCCTGCTCTTGGTAATCCATAAAAGAGTTTATAGCCTTCGGTGCCCGTGGCTGGGGTCAGGACCTGCTGCTCTTAAAAATCCACTCTCTTTGTTTTTGTACTCTCCCGCCTTCCTTCAAATATCCTATCCACTCCACAAAATCGTGGCTCATCCAAACACTTGCATGAATGAAAAACTCACCTGACTCAAAGCGTGGAGCTGAAAATAATTGACAAGATTTCCAAGTTCTTCTCAGGAATAGCCAGGTTTGGGGAATGACAAAGAAGAATTAAGAGTCAAGACCTCATGAGCCTAGCATGAAAATTTTTTCCAAATTTTGGTGCAAGACCGGTGTAATGGTTTGTCCTGTTTCCGAGCATGGTTCTAGGGTGAGCAGGGCTTTGTTGCTGTTCCACACCTGACCTGATCATTTGAAACAGTGTCAATGCTCATTTCTTTAGCAAGTGGATGAACGCACAGCTAGAAAAATAAACTATTGTTTTGCTCCAGGTTGAGCAGGAATGAAATGTTGCTTGACATTTTCCAACAGATTATGTTGCCGTCCTAGAGGCAGAATCTGAAGGTGAGCCTTGTGGGTTTCCTGTGAAGAGAGAGGGAACAGAGTGGAGACTTCATGTTTACATCCTCTTGCCGTGTTTATCCCACCTGAATTAATACACCCTTCAAAACAGTGAAGGGTCTAGCTCGTTAAATTCATCGTTACCTCATTTGGCTGCAGCAGATTTGTTGCTTTCTTATTACGAATGCAAATAAGTCATGATGTGTTGTGAGTTGACTATGCGCTGGCTCTCCTTTCTATGGTGTGATACTTTTCCTTGCAATGTTTTCAACCCTGAGATCTAATTTAAATGATGTTAAAAGATACATTTTGGATAGATTCCTAAGAACTATTTGAGAAGACGTATAAAACCTGTCCCCCCCCAGAATTGATATGCAGACTGTTTAGATTATGCAAAAGTAAATTTCTTCATGAACAGAGACAATTTTAAAAGACATGTCTATTTTATTTCATGTATATGAGTGTTTTGTCTGCATGTAAATCTACGTACCACGTGTGTGCCTGGTACCCACAGAGGTTAGAAGAGAGCATTGGATCCCCTGGATATGGAGTTGTAGTGATAAGGGGAGCGGGCCTGCTTTTCATCCCGCCCGGCTCCTGCACGGCTAGCTTATTCCCCGAAATAACAAGACACAAATTGTATTCATTTAAGCACTGCCTGGCCCATTATATCTAGTCTCTTCTTGGCTAACTCTTACATATTAATTAACCCATTTTTAAAAATCTTGTAGCACCACGAGGTGGTGGCTTACCGGTAAGACTCTAACCTACGTCCATCCTTGGGCCGGAGCT
>LOEQ01000601.1:22314-44415 GCA_001685075.1 Bramus lutescens | reverse complement strand
GCTAGTTCCTGGACAGGCTCCAAAGCTACAGAGAAACCCTGTCTCGAAAAACCAAACCAACGAAACAAACAAGTATATCTGTTTATTACATAAAAGTATTCTTTTATTCTCAGTAAACAGAAAATTATATGTAGACAATGGAATCCTTCTAAAATAACCATAAGGCTAATTCTCAGGAAGTGATCTGTACACCTGTATCACTCACATGCTTGCTGTTAGTTAGTGTTCTATCGCTGTGAAGAGATGCCATGACCATGCAATTCTTATAAAAGAAAACACTTCATTCAGAGGCTTAATCCATTTTCAGCATGGCTGGAAACATGGTAGCACATAGAAAGACCTGCTGCCAGAGAGGTTGTTGAGTCTTCTATACCAGGATCCACAGGCAACAAGAAGAGAGAGAGGGAAAAAGGCTTGAGCATTGGAAACCTCAAAGCCCGCCCCAGTGACATACCTCCAATAATACCATAGCTCCTAATCACTGTCAAATACTGCCAATCTCTAGTGACGAAGTATTTAAATACATGAGCCTATGGTGGCTACTGCTACTCAAACCACCACACTTGGGTTGTGTGAAACTCTGTCAAGTGAAAAAGAGTCAGAAGTGGGAAAAGTTTAAGAAGACTTGCTTATATTACACAAAGATATAAGTTTGAGTAAGAAGTATTTCATTGAAAAATGTCAGTCGTGGTGCTGGAGAGATGGCTCAGCAGTTAGGAGCACTGGCTGCTCTTTCAGAGGACCCAAGTTTGACTCCCAGCACCCACAGAACCCTTCACGACCATCTGTAATTCCAGTTGTAGATGTCTAACACCCTCCTCTGGCTTCCTCAGACACAGCACATGGGGTGCCTGGGCATACATGCAGACAGAACACTCACACACATAGAATGAAATGAAGGAGAAAAGATGTCAAGCACAGTAAATAAATAAAGTTGCAAAAACACCTCAGGGGACAGGGCAGGAACTTCAATTCTCGTCTTCGCCAAGCAGGGAAAGGCTAGTGCAGGTTCTGTGAACACAACACACAACAGGACCAGAGCAAGAGCTGGTGAATAAATATACTTCTATTTTTATGTGTGACACACTTCCTCCATGCCCTTAAGAGCAGGAGCTTTGGATTTTTTAAAAAATATTCTGTTTCATTCTTGTCTCACAATTTTACATGCCTTAAACAAAGTCATTAAATCTAACAACCTTTTCTATCTTGCATAACAGGGACATTTTCTTAATGGAAGGATTATAGGGGAGTTAACTTTTAGAACTGAGGGAGACTAGAAGTATATAAAAAGGCAGGATTCCCCTAGACAAAACTCGTGGGCATAGCCCTGGGCTGAGATGAGCCTCTGGTACATTCCAGAGATTGCTGCTGGACTTACATCTCCCAGACTCCCCAGTGACCTGGGTAGAGGGAGGAAAGCTGCCCGATCCCAGGAGCGAAACAGAGTGAGGCAGCAGCCTAGCGATAGCAGGAGAGGACTGATAGCCTCTTCAGAAGTGGCTTCCAGAGCTCAGCTCCTGGAGAGAACCCTGGGGTCTGAGCAAATCCCAAGAGGGGGCAACCAGGAGGGACTTAGAGCAGAACCTAAGATCCCTGCCAGTGAGCGGCAGCTGGGGGTTCAGAGGCAGGTGCTGTCATTTAGAGGAAAGGAGAAATCAAATGGGACTTTTCTTTTGGGGAGACGATTGCCATGGATGAACCCGCATGTTCCTTTGCATCTTCTCTGTGAGTCTTATCTGCCCATGAGGTGCAGTGCTCCCAGCAGCTGTTTAAACGGAGCTGCGAGAATCCACTGGTATGATAGCCAAAGCACTCTCTAGGATTACTCTATGGAACAGTAAGGCTCAGGCTGGAGTACTCTTCTTGCTACCAATATCAAATGTAATGCGGGTTGAAGGGCAAGAGCTTGGCTGTTCCCTAAATTGTCTGAGAATACTCGGTTCTCTGGGCTGAGCCTGATTAGGTGAGATACACACGTTCTAAGTAATTCAGAAAACAGAAATGACTCCAGTGATTTGAGATGTTGGGAAGAAAAACAAAATGATGAGTAGATGATCAACCCATCGTGTGGAATGGGAGAAAAACCGCACGTTCTGACCTAAGTCCTTGAGAACAAGGACATAGGCACCTTGGACCGTTCCTGGGTGCAGCAGGTATGAGCTGGAATCCATTTGTTCTCTGGAGGAAGGGAAGAACCCTCTTGCTAGTTATTGCCCAGGGAAGGAGCTTCCTGACTTCCCAGGTGACCTTAGTATCTGGATACTGAGAGATGATAAAAATAGGTCGCCTGTCTCCATTCCCAAGAGCCCAACAAGTTGCTCCAGTCCTCATGAACTTTAATACCGGCAAGTGGCTGCGTAGCCCGTCAATCATGATTGTCTCTGTGCCACTGTGGCTCCGTAGGTTGGGAAAACAGGTGGAGTTGGGCTCACGAATCACCCGATGGTGGTTCTCCTGCGCACAGGCCCTCTCCTCATTCATCTCAGCTGGGTCACTGGGGATCCGATTTGGGGGACTTTCCTTTTGTGCAATTTCTGTGTAAAGCACCAAGTCTGGCACAATTTGGTGCTGGAAACTTGAGGTGAGAAGGGAAAGACAGACACACAGACTTTTTTCTGTACTTACAGAAAAGCTGGGATAGTGCGGGCTACGCCTGCGCTCATGGAGAGGTACTGATTGCAGCAAGCTGGAAGCCCAGTGCATTTATTACGTGTAGCCCAAGGAGGAAGGGTGAGCTAGTCTGCGCAGGAGTTCACTATCAGATTGTAAACATCTGGGGCAGGGAAGCTGTGGGCAGACCACGCCACTCTGTCAACATTTGCACATGGACCAGAGGAAGGCTTTGCTAATTCCCCGAGCCTGATCCAGGGAAGGCTTTGGCAGTTCCTGTGGGTCTGAGGCATTGGTTCTTGTCAATATTACACATCACTCAGGACTTCGTCTGCTCCTTACACATTTACTCAGGGCTTCCTCTATTCTCCATGGTAAAGTTTCCGTCCATTTGCCGTCCATATTCATTGCTATTCATTGCGCAGAGCACTGGAACATCCCGACATTCTCATGCAGCCCTGCCTGCTGCTCTCACGGATCTGATGGTTCTTGCTTCCCCAGACAGTGTTGCAGACAGGCTCAGCCGGGCACAGCACTTACAGAGGTTCTCTGGGATGCCTGCCGTGAAAGGGGAGTGAAAGAACGTCCATCTTTCTTCACAGCGTGTTCCGCTGAACGTAATCAGAAAGGAAATATTAAAATATTCACCCAGACTGTGTGGAGAGATGGCTTAGCAGTTAGGAGCCCTTGCTGCTTTTGCAGATGACTTGGGTTCAGATTCCAGTTTTACACACACACACACACACACACACACACCCCTTTTAAAAAAGCCCACTCGTTTTTTTTTTCTCTGCAACCAGATTGTGTACCATTATCTACCTCTCCCCTACTTCTTGCAGGATAAGATGTTTATACCGTGATTGAATATGTTTATCCAAAACTTTGTGAAAATCTTTTTGGAAGAGTAGCCAAATTAGTCGACTAGTAAATAAATAGCTTCCAAAAACTTTTACTCTGGTGATATGGCTCAGTAGTAAAGTACTTCCCGAGCATGGACGAGACCCCAGGTTCCATTCCCAGACCCACAAACAAAATATAAGGACCATCTTTAATCAGTGTATGGCTACATTCCAATGCATTTCAAGAAAACTGATGAGAAAATATTTTTCTCTAGAAGTGCTGTGTCTGTTGGCTGTCTTTATGGATGATTTCTCCCACAAGGAAGCCTTGACTGTGCTCCCAAGTGAACTCTGGTGCAGGTGCACCTATGTGAATGGGTCTAAGAAATATTTTTGTTAATTTGTCTAACCAGTCAAGAAAAGGCATCTCTGTCCTAACAATCATTCATGCTAATTACAAAGCAGAGTCTTCCGCATGATTGGGTTGGGGTAGTAGGCTAGGATCAAAAGGATAAAGAAGAGGGTAGGACCTGGGTCCTGCATCACAATCCTCTAAAGGATACTGCCATCTTCCTCACTTTCTCACCCGGTGCTTTGATGCACACATTTCTGCTTTCTCCCTCCCCTCCCCTCCCCTCCTCTCCNTTCCCTCCTCTCTGCTCTCCTCCCCTCCCCTCCTCTCCCCTTTCCTCCTCTCCCCTCCCCTCCTCTCCCCATTTTTGTAATATCTACAGGTGTGTACTTAGACTTTAATGGATTTATTTGTGCAGATTCAGGTTGAAATTCTTCAGTCATTCAACTCCTTCCTTCCTGCCCCCAAGGCAACCTTGGCCCTTGTGGAATTTCTAAGGTTTTTATTTTAATGCATTCTTTTTTTTTTTTTCCAGCTGGACTCTGGGAACACCATGAAAGGCAAAACATTTAGTATAGGCTCCATTTCTCTGGACATCAATGGAGTTGGTCAGATGCCCTGAACCTTGGGGCTCCTGAGTTTTGCTGTTTTTTTGAGAAAAGTACTTGGCGGTTGTGTTGTTTGACAAAGGTCTTTGTACGTGGTGGTCTTCAAACTCAGAGACAGTATTTCCTTCTAGAGTAACAGAGAGCTTGCCAGTGTACTCCACTGGTTCTGTTTGGTGGGTGTCTGATTTTGGAGGCAGAGAGGCTTGGGTAGGGAAATTCTGGAGAAGGCTTCATTGAAATTCTTTTAACCACATAGCTCTAGGCTTTCTGGTGCCTTTATTACAAGAAATTGTATGACTTTATTAACTTATTTTTCTTAAAGCTGGTAATAATTCAGGCAGCCCAGTGCTAGAGCAAGCCCTTGGCCAGAGGACATACTTAGCAACAGTGCGCTCCTGAGGATCTGTTCCTATGGATTTTTCTGTGTTTCAGAAACATCAGCTACTTTTTTCCACATTCCACAATATGTTCATTGTCCTCCTTGGCTCTGGAAGCCAGGGAGGGAAGGATTTTCTTTCTGTTTATATCATAGGAGGAAGTTCTAAATGTTTCCTTTCTTCATCCTTGCATGTAAATAAGTTTCTTAATTCTCATATTTGTGTAAAGAAAGCAAAGGAAGTTGAGTCGGAAATAGACATAATCCAGGCCTTTAAAAACACTCAGAATGCTTTGCTTTTTTTTTTTTGCTGCTCATTTCAAAACAGGAAAAGGAAAATAGCTCGGCTTTTACTAGGTGTTTAAACTAAACTATGAAGAACTTAGAAGAGTAGTTGCCATACAATTTGTGGAGGGCTGAGAGGTGCAGCTGTGGGGAACGTGGCCCGATCCTTTTCTTTGTTAACTTCAGGTATAGGGCCAGCTTCATCCACCCCATTTTCCTGCTCTGTTCAACTCCCTGGAGCTGGGCCCTGTGGCCTCCAGATTAGCTTCTGAATGCAGAGCGAAACAGAAGCTCTGGTTAACCCCGTGGTTTTGGATCAGGGTGGCATTTCCTGAGGACGCCTGTCACCTCTGCCACCATGGAATTTTTGTTTCCAATTATAGCGATTCTCTAAATAATTTGAAAGAACAATAATTAGACGTGGGTTTATTTTTCGCTCCCTGTGTGGTCTTATCCTTTAGACTTTAATTTAATCAAGTCAGGTTATTTCTAAGCTCCTAATTTGCTCATTTTCTGCACTGAAATGCTGACACCCTGTTGATCTAATTCTGTAAGTTTCGCTGTCACCCCCTGGTTGATCTACCTGCAAGTTGTGTCGTTTGCTCCTGTCAGTTTCTCTGCACAGCCCCTCTCATCCCCAGACCACCCATCTGGATGGAGGGCTTCCAATCTTTTGTTTCATCACGCAGTCTTCGAAAGTCGATTGGGCTTCTAATTGTTAAGTCACATGATATTAAGCCTGCCTTATTAATTGATCTGTTCAAATATACTTAAATGAACCCTAGCACGACTTCTGTACATCCCAAAGTTCATTCAGCGTTGCTTTGTTTTATACCCGTCGGTGGGAGCTCCTCTGGGAAGAATTGCTGAGTTCATCAACTGGTCAGAGTCAATTTGTGACAAAGTGAATCTCGGGACAGAGGTAGACACATCTATGAAAGGACACGTGGAAATACGGATGGGCATCCATGACCCTTTGTGTACCTGTCAACTGGGGCTTTCAGTGGTACTGCTCACGGTACATGTGCTGCCAGATAGAGAGCAATACTTTGCTTTGTGTCTGGCAAAAAGGAATGCCAGTGTTGGCTGCCCTCAAAGTGCGGCTGCTAAATAGTGTCAAATAAAAGAATAACATATATGAAGTTTACAAATGGAGTGAGTTCAATGACTCTAAAAGTATTATTTTAACAGCTTTGCTGAACACATAAGTTACCATAACATTCGTCACTTAAAATATACATTTCAACGGTTCTCAATAACTTAGAGTTGTGAAATAGTCAGAACCATATCTTAATTTTAGAGCATTTTTTTAAATCATTCTAAGGAGCAACTTGAAATACTTAGCTGCTGTTCCAGTCCTCTTTCCCAAGCATTTGGGAGTCTCCGTTCTCAGTCTCTGTGGATTTATCTCTCTTGGGCCATTCAATCCAGGGAATTAGACTGTGTGGTTGGAGGTATTTCAGTGCAGTGCTTCAAGGTTCATCTTTGAGGTAGCATGTAATAACTCCTAGTGCACATGCTACGTCTGAGGAACACGCATTGAGTGGTCTCAGTGCATTTCACTACTGTAGCCTTTAGTTGACGGATGTTGAGATTGCCACTTATTTTTGACCACACTGTTTTTAAAGAGTACTCAGAAATCAAATATTAAAATGATGAAAGAGGTTATAGGCTAAGGGGGCCTCCCAGGGAGGCATTATATTTATTTTCTTTCTCATGCTAAATGTAGTATATTTGCATTATTGTGCTTGAAATTTCTACTTCAGATCCTTGATATGACTTCCAGGTCAGTATATAAAATATTCCTCATTACTTTATTTTTTTTTAAAAAGAGAATTATTGAGGTATAGCTGACTTGTAACAAACTTTGTATTTTAAATTTTATTTTGAGATTGTAATTATGACATTTCTCCATTCTCTCTTCTCTCCAGCTCCTCCTATAGATGGCTCCCTGCTCTACTTCAAATTCATGACCTCTTATTTTTTCACATGTATTCCTAAATATTACCTATTCAATCTGGAGAATTTTACTTGTATGTATGTTTTCATGGCTGACTGGCACCACCTCTCTGGCTCCCACATTTCCTCATTTGCCTATAGTTTTTTGTGTAGGGTCAAGACCTTGTGGATTTGATAAATATACAACTGGGTTCATTTCTGCATAGGTATATACACATGGAAATATCACCCCTGCTGCAGTGATGAGCACGTCCTCCACCTGCAAGGCTTTCCCTGCCCTTCTCTGAATTCGTCTCTCATTACTGTGCTCAGGAACTGCTGACCTGTTTTCTGTCACTGAACACTGGCTTGCATTTGCTGAAATCTCACACAAAGGGAGTAATGCCACATATGTATTTAGTTTTGTCTGACTTCTTTCATCAAGTATAATATTTTGAAACCAGGGTGCAGTGCCATGTATCAGTGATTCATTCCTTTATGGCTGTGTGGCGTAGCCTTGTATACCTCAGTTTGTTTACTGAGCACCTGGGATGAGCATTTGAATTAGGTTCAGTGTTTGGTTGGTAAAATTAAAGCTGTGCCAATGCGAGGGTAAGTCTCCTGTTTGGGAAAGAGCGGCCCTTTCTCCAGTAAACATCTAAGAGTTGAACAGCCTGTTTTTACGTCTGGTACACATTTGCTTTCATGAGGAATTGCTAGCCTGTTTTCACAGTTGCATCCAATGGTGGTATACTCTGCTACTCCAATGGTAGTATAAAGAATTCCAGCTCACCACCCCCTTGCCCACACTTTGATCAGTCAATTAGTTTAAAACCTTCTTGACACCCAAACAGGGGAGATTATATAGGATTTGGATGTAACACAGTAGCCGATGAGACTTTTGAGGACATTTTTGAACTCTGCTTGACATAATGTAAATTCCCATTCAAATATTTTGGGGAATTTTACTTGGTAAAACCTTTTTTTCAAATCCTGGCATGTGTATTCATGAGCTATTTTGGAATGTAGCATTATTGCATCTAATGATTTTTAAAGTTTGGTTATGGAGTAATTCTGGACAGAGAGATTCCAGATTCTAGATTCCAGGATCTAGATCAATAGGTTAATTTGAGATGTGTGATTTGGTTACCAAATGTTTAGAAATTCACCAAACACTTCTCCATTATTGATTCTCAAGCTAGTTCCATTCTGTTCAGAGACAATGTATGATTTAAATCTTTTTAAGTATACGAGAGATGTTTTACGGCAAATAGGGTGAATTCATCTTGGTAAATGTTTTCCAACCATTCGGTTGTTGGGTGGAGGGTTGTAAAAATGACCAAAATAATTAAAAATAGATAGGAAATAATAACATACAACCTTAATTATTTATATGTAATTTCCTACAAGTTATTGAGCTAGTATTGAAATCTCTCAATAGAGGTGCAGTCATTGCTATATAGACTTACATACTCTGTTATTGTGTGTATACACAATGATTTTTGATCATGATCCCTTGTTTTCTCATGTCTCCTTATTAAGGAAGTTTTGTAGGTTGGAACTTTTCACTATAGTTTTAAATGTTAATTATTTCTTCAAGATTTTCTTTCACCCCCCCTCCTTATCCTCCCTCCGTTTGCCCTGATAACTCCTCTCATACATATACTGGATCATTTGGTATCATTCCAAAGCTCATTGATGCAATTCTGTGCTTGTGGTTTCTTTCTTATCTTAATATTTCATTTTGGATGGTTTTCATGAGTAGATGTAAGTTCAGAAATATTTCTTTTGCAGAATTTAATCACTGGCTATTTATGTCCAGTGTAGTTTTCTGTTGCTTTAGGGTTCAATTCTGAGTGACTTAAATCTTTAAAAAAATACTTCACATGTCTTTGTTTGAATATTGTGAATGTATGAAATATTTGCTTATAATATTTGCTTTAAAGTCTGGTGTTAGTTCTAGAATCAGTGTTAACTGGGGAGACTCAAGTTTTATTTATCTATTTGTAGAATTTTTTTCTTGGCTTTTTTTTTTGCTTTTTTTCTTGTTACATTTGTTTAGAAATCAGATATCACATTATAAACTTTACCTTATTTAATGTTGAATATCATTTTAAGATTCATCAGGCAGGTGTAGAACAGACCTGCATTTCCTCATTACTGAGATATTCTTCAGCCTTCTATTGTTAATCATGAGGTTTGCCTTTCTACAGGGAAAAGTCAGGTTCTTTGGCCCTATGCTTATGCTGGACTCTGGTATTAACAACTATTCTACATGGTTTTATGTTAGTCACTTTTTCATTTCTAGAAGAAATATCTGAGAAGATCAACTAATACAAAGCAATGCTTTGCTCTGCCCTACGACTGTGTGCTTGATCTGTCTGTTCTGCTATTGAAAGGGCACATTTCTTTGGGGCATCTCTCAGGGAGGTAGTATGTCCTTGTTTAGTGAAATGACTCCCCTGCCACTGTAAAGTGGAGCCTAAAGGGGGAGAGACTTGAGTCCTATAGTTCCCACATCCTATCCCTCTGCAGCCTGAAAACTTCCCACTGTGTCTCACCCTCTGAAAGTTTTCTTACCTCTCCATAGCACCGCCTTGGGGACTAAGCTTCTAACATGAAATATTTGGGGACATTCCAGGTCCAAGCTACCTGAAATAATCTTATATTCAAAGGCTGATCAAGTCAACAAGCTAAATCAATTTTAGACTCTCTTGCTCTGCATGTTTGTTTCCTGGCATCTGTTATTTGGCTAGATATGTGCCTTATCTATTTTTACTGTTGTTGACTCAAATAGGAAAATATGCCTTTTTGCAGCATCTTGGCTGGAAATATAGGCCAACATCTAGAATCTGAGTTTTATTAAATTATGTGGTGATGTGGACTTCTTATATTATGCACAGCTACTGACTATTGTCAAATGACATTATTTTAATTTTTATTGTGTGTGTGTTCATGATGTATATGTGTCGGTGTGCATGCTACTGCATATGTGCAGAAGTTAATGAATTATTGTACATTATGAACTTAATCTCTTCTTCCACTTTTGTGTGGGTTCTGGTTTTGAACTTAGGTTGCCAGGGTTGCCAGGGATAGTCTTAATTTTGCTTCAATGTGAACACAATATTAGATTTGAGATAACTGAAGCAAAAAGCAAGTGCATTCATGATTTTGGCGGCTACTGTTAGATGTCTTTCTACTGACTAATGTGACGTTATTTGGCATTCTCTCTAGTAATAGTTTATAATGACTCACTTTTTTACAGACCTTAGTTATTGTCCCCAAAGGAAAAACTTTGGTGTTTAATGAAAAATTTATTTAATTTTTGTGCACAATCTACTCTCCCAACAGTTTTGTGACAGCTTTAGCAACAAAATGATCACTAGGCTAAGTCTGTCTGCAGAGTTGGTGGTGACTGACTAGGTTTAGAATTAGGGTCTCTGCATGCTTTAGTTGTCTAGTTTTCAGATTGAAATTTCAAGAAGCAGTAGAGCACCATCATATTTTCCCATCCAAAAGATGTGTTGTTGTTGTTTTGTTTTTCATTAAGTTAATTCTACTTTCTGGGTTTAATGGTTAAGTTCATTGGATCCCTTCTGAAGGTACACATCGCAGAGAGTGTTTTAATCATTGCACTCTTCCCCCCAGAGTCTAGGGAGGCTTTCAAGGTATGCTATGCCAAGTGAGAGCCCTTAAAATATTTTTGGTGCTCTGTTTTGTCTCAGGAGAAGATCCATGGGTTGAAAATATAGTCATCCAGAAATGTACCTGATACTTTTAACCTACAGAAGCTCATAGCTCAGCAATGCAGTATACTACAGAGCATGGGCTATTTGTCTTTACAGTACAGGTTTCTTCTATGGCTCAGCATTGCAAGCTACTGTCGATAGCCTGGGAGAAGAGCAAAACTTTAAAAATCATCTCACCATCAATAAGGCCTCAAACAGGGTAAGCGGGGTCATCATAAATCAGTGCATCACTTTACTACAAGAAGATATATTATCTTCCTATATTTTCTCCTACAGCATTAATGGAATATGTATGGAACTGTATTGTAGGTCCATTAAGAAGCATATTTTAAAAAGAGCTTTGGAGTTGACAAGTCTTGAGCAAGACTTTTTTTTCCTACAAATATCCTGCTGATATAACCAGATTTATATTCCTGTTCATTTTCTTTCATATGTTTGAAATGAAGTCACCTTTTTCACAGTTCTCCCCTGTGAATTTTGATGGCATCAATGACATCAACTGCCACATAGCAGAATTGTGTGGGAGGTCCCTCTGTCTGTGTGCTGCTTTTATTGGTTAATGAATAAAGAACTGGCTTGGCCTAGAACATGGGAGGAGGAAGGCAGAGTCAGATAGACACCATGGAACTCCCAGAGATAGATGTGCTAAAACTTTGCTGGTAGGCCACAACCTCATGGTGATATACAGATTAATAGAAATGGATTAAAATAATATGTAAGAGTTAGCCAATAAGAAGCTAGAGCTAATGGGCCAAGGAATGATTTAATTAATACAGTTCCTGTGTGATTATTTTGGATCTTAGCTCTCCAGATGGGCAGGAACCAACAAGCAACTCCTTTCAATAGATTGGCACCCAATGTGGGGCTTGAACCCATGACCCTGAGATTAAGAATCTCGTGTTCTACTGACTGAGCTAGCAAGATTTTTTTTTCAGAAGGTGGCTTGCCACAGCTCTATTAAGAGAGGTTTTCCCGATTCAACCATAGAAGGAAAAAAGTCACGCCAGTTTGAAATGCCAGCTTTCTGGGCCATCCTGCCAGTGCAAACTCTGACTCTTTTAGGCAGGAGGTCTGGGTACAGAGCATTTGAGTGGTGTCTGTGAGCAGATTGCTGGAGCTTGCTTACTGGCAATGTCGACTGGCTGTGTACCTGGAAGTGGGGTGGTGTGTGTGGCTATGCTGGACTGGGTGGGGCAAGCAGGCAATGCCATATTACCCCTATTAATGCTGCAGCTTAAGTTTTAAGAAGGGCTTGGCATTTTAAAAAGTGATCCTGGACAGTAAACAACTGCAGATATTCAATAAAGACAAATCCAGATGAGTCATAGTGTTGGATAAATGTACAGAGGCTTGAAAGAGGGAAGAAAAAGAGAATAGAGAGTTTGAAGAGAAGCAAATGGTTTTAAGAAGAGGGGTAAAGTCTTTAAAGAGACACAGTACAGACAGTCATAGATTAAGGAAGTAAAGATAATAAAATTAATATTAAAAAGTAATAGAGCAAAAACAAGCCACATAAAGATGAAGTATACATAGAGAGTCTGGATTATGTATATTATTGTGTTTCTTTGAATTTTTTGACTGTGAATGAGATAAATACAGAGAGACAGACATTTCATTGTATGGGCTGCTAAGTTAAACCAGCATGTGCATTATAAAGGTATCTTGACTTCAGAATTTGGGTCTAAGGATATGTTGCTCTGAAAAAGAGGTTCTTCTTTTGTCTCCAGAGAGGATGAGAACCTGTGGATTCATTCCAGACTAAAATGGTTTGATGGACCAAGACCCCCTGAAAGGTCACTTTGAACACCCTTAAAAAATTACATTGCCCAAATAAACAGCAGGAAGAAGTTTGAACAGTCTGTACCCATATTTCCAAATATTGTCTATAAATGTTTGTTTACATTTGAAGGGAGTTATGCTCTAGAAATGGATACTTTGTATTGGTATGGATCTTGGTTTATTTATACAAGTTTTAGGTCAATTTTGGTATATGTATATTTCTAATCTTGATTAAGGTGTTGTGATTGTGTAGTTCATTTAAAAAATTTTATGTATAATTAAGAAATATAGGTTTATAGAGAATCATCTATAACAGTCAAGCTTGTAGTCATGTTAGTTAGATTTTCTAAATGTATAGAGGTATATTTCAGTTAGATGGTATTCTTCAAATCTTTCAAAGACCTTCAGAATATGGCATTTAAAATGTTTAAGAATTTAGGACTTTTTAGAACAACGAGATGCATCTGCTCCTGGCAGCACTAATCTACTTCAAGAGAATGATGGGCATTGATGAGGCTCCTTATGGAGTTTGCTAGCTATTTGAGCAAGAAACTGCTCTTGCCTGGATTGCTTAACTGGACATGCAGGACCCACAGAGAAATGACTGCTGAACTTGCCTAAAGGTGAGATGGTCCTTCAGGGCTCTTGCTTCATGAAAGAGTCTTCTAGACATTCTGTAGGACACAGAAGAAAATGACTGATAAACTGCCAATATAGGTGGAACTGTCTTTGAGATTTTCTGCTTCATGAAAAAATGTGCTGGATACTATGAACCTGAAGGCTGAAGATGGATGCCCCAATGGTACAGAAGAACTTTGGGTGACTGTAGAGGCAGCGAGATGTCTCCGTCAATTCTAGAATTTTGGAAGTTACTTACAATGTACTTCCTGTTTTGAATCCATTATAACATAGGAAGACCTCAGTTTGATGGAGTTGAAGAATAGATAGATAGTTGTACTTATAATTTTCCTTAGTTATGATAAAAGATAAAGTAGATGCAAATATTATAACTATAATTCTTGCTTGATAATTGTTTTGTTATATGTAATTTTACTATGTTAAAGTAAAAGCTTCCTTTTTGTTTAAACAGAAAAGTGGAAATTGTGTGTTAGGTCATTCTGTCCATGTGTTGCCTTTATTGGTTAATGAATAAAGAACTGGCTTGGCCTATGGCATGGGAGGAGGAAGGCAGAGTCAGATGCCATGGAGGGGCCAGAGACAGATGTGCTGAAAATTTGCTGGTAGGTCACGACCTCATGGTGATATACAGATGAATAGAAATGGGTTAAATTAAGATGTAAGAGTTAGCTAATAAGAAGCTAGAGCTAATGGACCAAGCAGTGGCTTAATTAATACAGTTTCTGTGTGATTATTTTGGGTCTAAGCTAGCCAGGCTGCTGGGAACCGAACAAGTAACTCCTTCCAGCAGTAGATAAGAACAGCTGGCTATTTGTTCTGAGTGTTAAGGTGGAAAGTTTATTATAGCTGCCTGCCCTTGGGATTACAATGTTATCTTAGTTGCATCTGTGAAGTGATTTGCCTCCTTCACTCCCTCTCACCCTCCTTCTCTCCCTCCCTCCACTTTTTCCTCCCTCCCTCTTTCCTTCCTTCCTTCTTTCATTCCCCACTTCCTTCATATTTTATTGATTACAACCAAGGTCTCATTGTGTCTCATCTATTAGATGCTTCACCCTCTCACCCTAGAAATCATAAAAATTAGATCATTGTGAATAGAAAAGAACCAAGAGAGTTTGGGACAGGTTTATACTTATTCTTTATCTATTCAGCTGGAACAGAAACAAAACCATTTAGATCTCAGATCAACATAGCTTTCCTGTTTCTCTAGAGAAAGGATTACTTTTTTAATTTTAACTCCCCCTTCAAGTCATAATTTCAACACAAAACATGGATTTACAATTAAACAATATGCATCATAATTACTTTTCTGCATAATACAACCTAGGGAAATATATTTGAGGAAAATTACTAAGAAATCACTGAAGCTTTCTTTTTTTTTATGACTGGGTAGATTAGAATTCTTCAGGTAGTAGACCAAAAATAAGATTCAGATTCAGCAATGACATAAAATAACAGCAGCATTATAGGGAATTGCTTAGGGGTGATTGCGAAATGCCTGTAGCTTTCAGGAACATTTTATGATTTATCTGCCACATCAAACAGGATAAAGGAACTAATCTAAAGTCACTTAGAGTTATATTTATAAAACTAGATGGATGAATATTTAGTAGAGGCATTCTGTGCATATATATAGGCTTAATCAATCTAATTATCCATTAACCAATCACTGCCTTGGAAAAAATTTACCTTAAGGTCAAGTACATTTTTCATGCCATCCGTAAGAATGCTGTCAGAGAGTGCATACCCTAACTTCTCATGATAATTATCCTAGCCTTAAAATATGCTTATATTTTTAATGTCTTTGATGTTCTAATTTAGAAATAATGCAATTCAACTATCACCATCAAACTAACTACTATATAGAGTGATTTGTAATCGAATCCCCTGTTTAGCGACTGTCACCTCCCAAGGATGCTCAGCTATTTGCCACATTCTGAAGAGCAATGTGTAGCGCAGGCCTGTGAATGGAGCTGAGACCAAGTAAGTTCATTTGTCAGCCGTATTAGGCAAGCAGCAGAGCTCAGAAAATACAAGACAGGTCCTCTTCTCTCAAAGTTTCCCTTTCGGCTACAGAAACAAGGCACAGTTATTAGAGAACTCGATGTGGATATGCACCTGAATCAGGAAATATAGTGAGTGCCCGACAATAAGCTCAGAACCGCAAGTCTCTGTGGCAATAATAGGGCAGTGACAGGTCTTCACACCGTGCTAGAAGCTGGTTTGAGAAAGATTTGCCACTCATTGGGAGGTGACGGCCACGTGACACCAAGCTCAACTTTACCAGAGTGGCTGACATCTAGGGACGTGATAAGCTGGTAAATGCTGCTGAGGGATGAGGATATGACCAGATCTGCCTGTAGATACATTTTAAGGAAGGGAGAATGGGTCAGCTGAGGGGGTTTCTGTGTGTGAGCTTCAAGTAACAAGGTAGATTCTCAGTGCATTTGAAGAGACTTGGCCTTTTAATACATGGGTCTTATCTCATTTGTTTGTTTATTTTTGGACAGGTTCTTGCTGTGTAGCCTAGGTTGACCTCCAACATATTTTATAGCCCAGGCTGGACTTGAACTTGAAATCCTCTTATCTTGGCTTCCTTTGTATTTTGGATTATAGCCATAGAACGATGACTATATGGGTTTTTCCTTTAAAAGGAATATTTGTTACACTTTCTGTAAGGGGCCAGAAGGGAAGTACTTTAAAGTTTTTTGTTTTGTTTTGTTTTTGGCAAAGGTAAACTCAAGGGTATTACTTATAGGTGTATATGAATGGTTTTAAACACAGACTCCTGATGGAATCATTTCTGAAGAGATAACGTTTTCCTTTGTGAATTTTCAGTCATAGTTGGTGTCCATGCATTCAGGTCACAGTATCTCTGATTGGAATAACTGGTCTATAAAATTAAATTTGATTTAATTTTTTTTAAATTAAGGATAGAGTAAACAGAATGTAAAGATGCTCTAGGCGAAAAAAAAAAGGAATTTGACGAGTCTAAGTTGGGATGATTGATTGGTCACCCCACCCTCACGAGAAAAAGCACCTACTGCTCTTCAGGACCATTTAAACTAAGAGCAAGAATCAGCATAACAAAACGATCCCAGTTATCTAAGCTAAANGCTAAACTTTTGTGCTATCTTCCCCAATCTTCTCGTAACTGGTTTGTTTCCACTATTATCTGCATCCTTTCATGATGAATACTGTCCAGGAAGGAACAAGTATTAGCTAGCCTCTTCCTGGTATATGGTAGGATATTAAGTAATATAAATGCTGCATCTGTGTGTATACTATATGCAATTGACAGCCAAGTTACAAAATAGGTGATGTGTGCTTATGATGTGCATGCATGTGTGTGTGTGTGTGTGTGTGTATGATGTACGCAACTGATTTCCACGGTACAGAGTAAGTGATATGTTTATGTGTGTGTGCATGTATGCTTGTGTGTTTGTGGATGAATGTATGTATATATGCCCATGTGTGTACCTATATGTGTTTGCATGTGTTTATATCTGTGTGTGCATATGTTGAGCTGAGATAAGGCCATAGAAAAGGAAATAAAGAAGAAGGGCCAGGTATTTAGGTTATGAGTAACAACTGCAAAATGGTTTTGGGGTGCTGTGTTGGGACAGTTTGAAAAAGTTGGACCCCTCATTTACCATGTTTGACAACTGTGGCTAAAAGACTTGGCAGATCCAAGGATCATGTCACTTGGGGCTTCTTGACCTGTATGCACCTCACATTTGACATCTTTATAAATATACACAGACTGAGGATGTCAGTGAAAGGAGAAATAAATGTACTCATGAACAATTGCACATTGAACTGCCTAGCACAGCATGGTCAACAGGTCACATCATTGAGTCACACAATACAGTCACCGTCCAGCCATTAATCAGAGGGGCCGTGACGGCCAGGACCTTCCCATTCTCTATTGTACTCAGATTGCCTTATTCATCCTTTTAAAAACTATTTTCTGAAAAACAAAGTGTTCTCCTCCTTAAGAAGAAAAGCTATAAATATGTGGCCATTTACATGACAGCAGAAACCAACTCTAAGTGAGAGACTATTTGGTGTTTTTGTTAAAAATGTCCTATTCTCTAGAGTCAGGATCGGGAAAAACAAATGCAGTGACTTGTAGTCGCTTCATTCTGTGAGCGCTTAGCTCATCTGTCCCTGGAGTTTCCTGGTGTGATCCTCAGACTCTGAGTTTGCAGTCATGTCCCATGTTTTCAGGTTTCCTAAGCTACTAAAGAAGAAATACTCCTTTGCATGATATTCGGTCATGACAGTGATCGCTGTTAAATTTTAGGTGCTGCATCAATAGTGCAAAGCTATCCCAGCTTTTATTTCTTAACTATAGCAGCTTTGAAACAACTGGATTCCCCACTCCTCTCTTTCTGTCTGTGTTTCTTTTAGCTCAGAGTTATCAAGCTTTTCCAACTGCTCATCTGTTTTTCTTAGGGCAATGCATGTAGTGTGTTCATTTCCTCTTATCAAGTGCATTTTTTCTAATTTGTCAGTTTTGATTTTTATTTTCAATTTCAGGCAGCATTATCAGAAAAACATTATGTATAGAACTTGAAGACTTTGAGGCACCTATCCCTGGAGACAGAAACAGGGAGACCCTGGCGTTTGCTGGTCACCCAGCCTATCTGAACCCTTTATTTTAGATCTAATGATAAATCCTGTCTCAAAAAACAAAATGAAGAGCTACATAGGAAGCAACATATGATGCTAAACTCTGGCCTCCTAGTGAGGACACCTGTACACACACACATACACACATCACACACACACACCTCACACCCACTCATATATGTACACACATTGGTCAAAGCAACTTTCTAGCTAATGGATTTTTTTCATCAAACTTTTTAACATTTTTCTTGTGTGTGTGCACGCATGTGCATGTGTGCATGTGCGTACACACACACACACACACACACACACACACACACGCATGTGGAAACCAGAGGTTCATGTCTGGGATTTTCCTTGCTTGTTTTCCACCTTATCTTGTGAGATGCAGTCTTCCATCTGAACCTGGAGCGTACCAATAGGCTAGGCTGGCCAGATAAGAAGGTTAGGAATCCATTGGCCCCACCCCATTTCCTAGCACTGAGTTACAGAGAAACAGCGCTGAGGGGTCTTTTATGTAGGTTCTGGGACTCTGAACTCAGGTCTTCAAAGACTTCATGACAGAAAGTTCCTCACTGAGCTCTCCCTGGCCCCTCAGACATTTGCTCTTGATCAAGACACTTCAATGTCTGTAAGTGAACACCTCTGATCTTCATACAGAAAAATCAGCCTAGTGTTATGGTCCCTGGCCGCTGACAGCAGTCACCCAACACAACACAGAATCATTTGGGCATGTTCAAAAATCCTCCCTCTGTGTCACAATCAGCACAAATTAAATCAAATTGCCTGGGCCTGAGAGTTGGACAATATCATTATTATTCATTTGTTCTTTATTATTCATTTGTGTGTGCATGCGTGTATATGCATGTAATGTGCTTAGTATATGAGGGGTGTGTGTGTGTGTGTGTGTCACATGAATTCAGAGGCCAGAGCAGGATAGCAGGTATCTTCTCCAGTTTCTCTTTGTTTGAGATAGGACCTCCTACTGAAATGGGAGCAATACCATTTTGGCAAGGCTGACTGTCCAGGGAACTCTTGAACCTACCCATTCCTCTAACACCCTGTTGGTAGTACAGGCAGACATTTTAGGTGGATGGATGGTGGGAATCAGAGCCCAGGTTCTCATGCTTATAGGGCAAGCATTTTTATCCACTAAGCCATCTCCCCAGCCCATCCTTGTTAAGGGCAGTTTAAATTCAGGGCAACATTGAGCAGACCGTGCTGAGGATTCAGGCAGCTGGCCTCCTCACAGTCAAAGCTTGCATTAGAATAGCACATTTGTTTCCACTGTGGAATCTACAGGACCCCACCCTTACTGCCTTCAGTTTCTAGAAGACTGAGAATGTGCAGCCAAGTTTAGAACTACTGAGGAGTCCACCAGGCTCCAGCAGTGCTCAAGCTCCTGGTGGATCAGAGTTCTTCATAGTGGGTCCATAGCCATGCTATGCTATCCTTAAATTTTAAGATATTTTGCTAGGAAAAAAAATTCTATATACTCTAGCTAAAACAAAATGTTTCCCTCCCAAAAAATCATTATCATGTGTGTGTGTGTATGTGTGTATATGTATGTGTGTGTATGTATGTGTGTGTATGTATGTGTGTATGTATGTGCATGAGTGTGCATGTGTATATATGCATGTGAGTATGTGTGTGTGTGATGAGCATGTGTGTGTATGTATTTGTGTGTGTATTTATATTAGTTACTTCTTATTGCTGTGACAAAATACTTGAAAAAAGCAACTTAAGAAAGAAGGGCTTCTTTTGGTTTTGAGTGTAAGAAGGAATATAGTCCATTTGTGATAGGGAAGCCACAGAATCAAGGGTACAAGGGTAGTGGGCATATTGCACCTGTGTTGTCTGCATCTGTAGTGAACAAACAGCAACGGGGGATGCCAGCAAAAGTTGCAGCTACTCTCATTAACCCACTTTCTCTAGTGAGACTCCAGTTCCCAAACATTTCATAGCTTTTGAAAGTGTCTATAGCTGGAGCCCATTGTCCAGATACACGAGTTTATGGAGACTCTTTCATATTCAAAGCATATGGAATGGAAAAGGCAGGACAAACAATAAGACAGTCGTGTGTATGCTGTGACTCAGCTGTCCCCACTGAGATGTTGCCAGTTTTACCAGAATTGATGACCAGGAGAAATTTCAGGTGGTAGAGTTCAATGAGATGCAGAGGCTGCCCTTGTCTTAATTAGGTTTCTATTGTTGTGATGAAGACAACAGCCAAAAGCAAATTGGGAAGAAAGAGTTTATTTCAGTGAATGCTTCCAGGTTGCAGCCTATCACCATAGGAAGGCAGGTCAGGAACTCAAGTCAGACAGGATCTGGAGGCAGTTACCATGAGGGAATGCTATCTACTGTCTCGCACCTCCTGGCTCACTCAGTTTTCTTTCTTACACTCTCCAGATCCACATGCCCATGGCTGACACAGTAGGCTACTGTGAGAAATGCCCTTGTACAGTGTAAAGATTTGTCACTCATATTGGTTTAATAACACACTGATTGTCCAGTAATCAGGTAGGAAGTATAGGCGGGGTGACCAAACTAATAAAATTCTGGAAAGAGGAAAGGCATAGTCAATCACTAACCAGATGCAGAGGAAACAAGATGAGAATGCTTTACTGATAAACGGTACCAAGCCATGCGGCTAACACAGACAAGAATTATAGGTTAATTAAAGTTGTAAGAGCTAGTTAATGATAAGCTTGAGCTAATAGGTCAACCAGTTTATAACTAACATAAGCCTCTCTGTGTTTTGTTGGGACTGAACAACTATGGGACTGGAAAGGACAGAAAATCCATCTACAGTGATGGTGCCAACCATATGAATTAAGAATCATCAATCAAGAAAACGCTCCACCCCACAAGCTTACAGGCAATCTGAAGGAGGCATTTTCTCAATTGACATTCCTTATCCCAAATATGCCTAAATTTGTGTCAAGTTGACAAAAATCCAACCAGCATACCTCTGTCACTACATTTATCTGTGACTAGGTCTGTTGTATATCACCTTCAGGAAAGGGGTAGTATTCTGTAGTGTCACCAAAGTGGTGAGGGTAGGCCAGGTGAACTAGAATCAGATTTCAGTCTTCCATAATTTCTACTTTTTCAGAATAGTCTGCAAAGTCCTCAAGATTTCCTAACATGAAGAGACCATATATCAATAAAATCCTAAAGCAGCTAAAAAAGCAAAGAAAGCACCAACAAAAAGGCATACAGATGTGAAAGGGAAAAAGAAGGGAGACTCCAAAGTCTAGGAGACTGGTGGGCCACTTCTTAGTTGCTAAGACAGAGAGTATTTTTGATGTTTTAAAAATCGTATTTATTGCATATTTTGAAAGACAGTCTTAAATACAGCATGAAGCTTATTGGTCAGGAAAGTTTGGGTTGAATTGAGGCTGGATCATGTCTGAGTTCCTGACATGGTCAGCTGACACAGTTATGATGGCCCCTGGTGAGGCACAACACCTTGTCAGAGAGGAGAAAGGACACAAGAATTTCTTTTCAACATGGCAGTCAATAGATAGAGAAAGGTGATAGAGAAGATATAGCCCATGAAGGCCCACTCCCAGTGACCCACTACCACTCACTAGTTCCTGCCTTTCAGAGTTCAGCCTGAACCTGTCAATAGTCTGTCCACATTGGGTATCCATGAGTGGATCAACTCATTCTTAAAGTGAAAACCCTTCCTCTCTTAGCACTTCCTAGCAGTCTCTGAACACTGCCTGAATCAGGGAACAGGACTTCAATACATGAATCTTTTGGCAGACACTTCATGTCCAAACCTTAAGTATGTAAATGTACTTATTATTCCTCCTCCATCTCCTCTCTCTTTCTATTTGACATTGTTTTCAAAATAGTGAGATAGAGAAATAAATTTCAATAGTCCATTCTTGCCTCTAGTGCATAAACTATACTGAAGTGTATTTCTGCTCATTTTTTGTTTCACATTATACTCCAAGTCATTAATAAAGATATTTAAATATGAACATTGCTTTATATCAAACTAGTTTATGACCTACACAGCCCCCATCCATCTTAACTCATCTATCTAGCCTACCAATCTTCATTTTCTCTGTTAATTCAAGAATTAACTGAATTACTTCCAGACAACAGATGATGTTTGATTGCCAAGTGTCCAGAGATGAGCAAGGAACTGCGACTCTCTCCAAGTTCACACAACCTGATGCTGACATACATGGGTCAGGAAGCAGTGGCAACACCTTGTGATGAGACCCCGGTTGTTTCAGGTCATGCTGCCTGTTGGCTCAGCTAGTGGCTGTGTTCC
>LOEQ01000601.1:0-13789 GCA_001685075.1 Bramus lutescens | reverse complement strand
TATCTATCTATCTATCTATCTATCTATCTATCTATCTATCTATTGTCTATCATCCATCTATTTATTGACTTGGTTTGATTGTGTAAGTGCGTGCCCATGACACTGTGTAGTTGTGAGGACAGAATATAACTTGTGGGAGTCAGTTCTTGCCTTCGACTATGTGTGTTCACGGGACTTGAAGAAGCTTGATGCCAAGGTCTTTATTCACTGAACTATCTTGCAGGCCATAAAATGGGATTTCACACAATATTATTTATAGACAATGCATTGGTTCCTTGTGAGTGGATGGCTGCATATTGTGAAGGTTAAACTGGAGTGTAGTGACCAAATCCAAATACTAAGATAGACTTGAACCTAATGAAAATGCTAAGGGGTCTCTCTGCCCGCCCGTGAATTCAAAGGCCCCTGTCTCTTCTGCCCTGAGGGATGGATAGGCAACACCTTGGTGGGCTCTATGCTGAGAGTATGCTGATCACACCAGGAGAGCACAGCCCTCCTTTGAATCTGGGATCAGGAGTGTCTTTCCTCCAATTTTCTCTGTAATATTCATTGTGCTGTTGATGGGAAGATGTCAGGTGGGGTTTCTGCCAATTTAGCATCAGAGATGTTGAGTGGCAAAGCAGTTCAATGACTTTCCTAAGGTCGTGACCCAGCTCAGCAGGAAAGCAGACTGAGTACTATCCCTTCTTAGCGGGAAGCTCTCCTTTCTATCACTTTGTAGTGTTATGTTCAAAATAAAAACACAACCTGGAAGCATTTCCTCCCTTTCTCTTGTAAGGGCAGCTGTAACTCTTGGTTGCCTGTTTATCTCAGATCAGAATTTAGTTCCCAGAATTTGGAGAATTTGCCTTGCCTGGTGAGTCCCATCCCCCACTGCTTACTTGCGCACTTTCGACTAATAATATTAGTCAGATGGAGAAAGGATTGTGCTGGGAGAGAATGAAGAAGATTGAGGGGCTGTGTCATTCTTAGTGCACAAAACGGCAGGCTGAAAAGAGGAAAGGGAAGAATGGAACTTTGATTGTTAATAGAGGCTTAAAGACTGAGATCATTGTAAAAAGGCATTTCAGTTGCACGTGTGATATCTTCTTTAAGCTCCATTCACGAGATGTGTGCGAGTATGTGTGTGAGCACGGGTGTCTGCACACACACGGGGATGAACATGCTTATTGCTTTACGCGGCCATCTCTGCGGCTTTTCTGGGTGTTTGGAATACCTTAATAAATCAGGCTGCTCTGTCACTTTGTCGTGTAAACCCACCATCAGTGTAAACACGTTCGACTTCAGTTAGTTTATTTTTCTGCAGATAAAATATGAAGAAAAATTAAAATGAATCAGAAGGGAATGACTACAGTCCTAGCCAACAAGTAGGTATTTATAAAACCCTCAAACATTCTTTCATGTGAAGCAGAAGCTAGAACACTTGAGGAATCCATTTCTCTCTAATTGGAATGAAGAACTTGTAAGTTATCAGTAAGAGACATTTTTCCCCACTCAAGATAGAGAAGTCATGGTAGCCAACTAAAAGTTTAAATATAGGAAAAATTAAAAATTCAGATCTGCCAATATATGTACACTCAGCCATGTGCCATGTGGTTTCAGGTTTGTTTTCCTACATTTGTGATTTGCCTTGAGATGAAGTCTTTCTCTATGGACCAGGTTGATCTGGAATGATCTAATACAGACCAGAGGTCCTGGGTTCTCTATTCCCCTGCCTCGATTTCCAGGCATGACTTTACTTTAAAAAAAAATAACAAATTGTATGGAGCATTGTTGGTATCATTTATAATTTACTTTTAAATAAAAGCTTCCCTTGAGGGAATCCAACACGTACATTATTGTTACTCGTTGATATTGATGAAGCCCTCTGCCTTCTAGGCGCAGGGGTTACCAGTCTGCATGGTGGCTCCTGGTGTAGGTGGTGCTGGGATTAAATCAGGTCTTTCATAGCACAGGGTTTTGTGTCTCGCTAGAGATGTGACTGGGTGTGAAGTGGCCTGCAGGTGCTGCCAGGTTCCAGCGTCATGCAATAGCTGTGCGTTGCTGGCTCCTTAAATGTAAATAATGTCTCTTCCTCCTTGAGTCTTTTAGTAACTGAACACAGGCTAATTGTAAAAGAGAATGGAGGGGCTGGGGAGATGGCTCAGTGGTTAAGAACACTGGATGCTCTTCCAGAGGTCCTGGAGTCGATTCCTAGCACCCATACGGCAGCTCACAACTGTTTGTAACTCTAGTACCAGAAGATCTGACATCTTCACACAGGCATACAGGTAGGAAAAACACACTAAAGCAAATAAATAAATAAATAAATATATAAATGGAAATGTGTAACACATTTTTCTTATTAAAATCCCTCTTCATTCTTAATTATGTTTCCCACTATCTCAGCAAAGTTTGCTTCCGCCATGACTATGCTTGAAGTGTTCTCTTTGCTGGCTTGTATTGATACACTGAATTTTCTTTTAAAAGTATGTCTTGCTTTTATTTATTTGGTGTACGTGGTAGGGAGCATGCCATGCATGCCATTGTGGGCATGTGGAGGTCAGAGGACAGTGTGGAGTGTTGCCTCTATTCTGTGAGAGACTGCAGGGATAGAACTCAACTTGTTAGACATGGTAGCAAGAACCTTTATCCACTGATCCATCTCGCCATCCTCCCCCGTTTTTTCTTATGTATAATAAAGCTGAAATAATACAAACAGGTAAAAAGCACTGTTATTGGTTCCATTGGGTAGCAGAGCCAGAAGTTCTCGGGAACGTGGTAGTTTCATTTAGAATTGGCTCCTGCTCATTGTCTAGGGGGCTGACCTGTGTGTATGTGAGCTGTGCAGCTGGAAATGTACAAACCCATCCATGCTCTTGCCTGAGTTAGTAAAACATCACGGAGCCATACTGTGTGTGCAGTTTCATGAGCAAAACCCTACTTACTCCTATTTGGCTCTGTGTCGCACTTATGTAAGTCTCTGAGCTAAAAGACCCTACTTACTCCTATTTGGCTCTGTGTCGCACTTATGTAAGTCTCTGAGCTTAAAGACCCTACTTACTCCTATTTGGCTCTGTGTCGCACTTATGTAAGTCTCTGAGCTTAAAGACCCTACTTACTCCTATTTGGCTCTGTGTCGCACTTATGTAAGTCTCTGAGCTTAAAGAGCCACTGTTTGAAGTGAGAAGGTGGCTGAATTAGTGAAGTGCTTGTCACAGATGCATGAGGACCTGAGTTTGGATCCTTACCACATACATAAGAAGTTGAATGTGGTGGTGTATACAGGAATCTCATGGCTAGGGAGGCAGAGGCAGGAGGATGCCCTGGCTGGCCTAGCCAGGCTAGATGGATTGGTGAACTCCAGGTTGTCTCTAAAAGATAGAATGAAGAGCAACTGAGAAAGCCATGAGACATTTCTGGCCTTCATCTGCACACATGCATAGGTACCACTACACACATGCCACACAAATGAGCACACACATGACACACATGAATTGCATTTTTCCTGGGCTGTCATTACAAATTGTAACTGTAAAAATACGAAATGCTGAGCAAAAGGAAACTCCTAAAACCAGGCTACAGTAATGTAGCACATTGTTTAACAGTCTCAGGAGAGCTGGATAACTTCCTGTGTCCAGCCCGGGGCTCTAGAACATGAGAGAATCCTGTGTCAACACTACTGGAAGTCTAGACTATATCCCACGGGCTTGCTGTGAGGCAGAGAACACCAGCACTGATAAGAACCCACTTTTCCGAAATTGAATTTCCACTGGTCTCTTGGCAGCGCTCGCGTGAAGCCCTAAAACAGAACCATAGTTGCCAGAGAGTAGTTAACCCACTCAGAGTGGCTTCATGCACTTGGCTGTATTTCATTTTCACATAAAACATGCTATATCTTCATTAACACATGAGTCATTGATTCGTGGAATTTTATAACTATGTTTTGAATCAGAGTTTTCATAAAATGACGTTCAGATAACTGTATAACACAAAAATAAAATATTTCTCTTAACATGTATGCGTATGTTTTTGTGTTTTTCTCTACTAACATTTTTCTATGCACTGTAGAACTACATGGCCAGGCAACATACTCAGTTTTAAATATGTCAAGGTTCCCTTAGGGGAGGCTTGGGATGTGGGAGGCTCTCAGCCAACAGTTGGGAGGCTGGGGAGTTCAGGAGAGTCATTGATTTGAAGAATAAATCAGCAAGTTCACACTGGGACTGGGAAACAGAGCTTTCCTCAGCATCTTAATAGATAGACAATCATTAATTTTACCCCCAATTACATGCATGCTTATAGCGTTTCAACAGCTGCTGATTAATTGTTGAACAGCAATAATGGGAGGTTGAGAAGACCTTGTTGATAGGAAGTTTGGGAGGGTCAGCACATTTACGTGGAACACAGCTGTCCCTTCCAACCTCCTGCGGAACTGTTGGATCACAGCTTTGCCTTGTTTGATCTTATGGGTTGCAGGATGAATCTCTCTCTCTCTCTCTCTCTCTCTCTCTCTCTCACTAATTTGCTGACTTATTACAGTTTTGCATGATTTTCTGTGAAGGAACATTGCAGTTGTGGTATTCCAAGAGGAGGCAAAGCCTGTAGACTGAAACATCCATGCTTGTTATTTAAGAAAAATGTTTGAATGGAGGAGATCTGTCTGTTGTGGCTTAATGACCCTTCGTCTGAAGAAGGCATGGGCGCACTATTTTCTATGCTGATATTCTTTAGATGATTTCCCTTTTACCCTTTTTGAGCTTCAGTGTTCTATGTCCTTGTGAATTACAGTCCTCACTTTGTCCTTAACTGTAGTAACTCAGGAGTGAAAACAAGGGGTCTTTGAGCTAAGAGAAAGATGCACCGAGGCCAAGCACTAAATATTTCTCTCTCACTTCCTCTCTCTGCTATTCTAGATGAATGTAAGATCAAACCAACTTGTTTTGGCTGGAAAGCAAAGGGAGTTAAACAATATCAAGCTTTCGTTACCAATTGTATTGTTTCTCTAGCTGCCTGTTGGGATTATCAGATGGCAAACTGAATATCAGATGGCAAACTGAATGAAATCGTTAAGTGTTTCAAGAGAGAGCCCAGTAGTATCTGTGTCATCAGCACGTTTTGTTATTTATCTCGGATGACTGCAGACATTTACAGAATGCTCAGTGTCTATCTAAAACCGTGTACTCATACGTTTAAGGCATATGGCATTTTCGTTCAGCAAGATTGCACTTGTGCTTAAAATTTCTTGATTATTAGAAAGTAAAGACGATGGAGAATTTACGTCGGGCGAATACATGTTTTTAATCATAGCTGTTCAAGAAGAGCACTGACGACGGTGTCTTTTGTGGATATTTTATGGAGATGATGGGCAGCTGAAAAGTGAAATAGCAACCAGTACGTTTTACCTTGTGGCAGCGAACCTGCGTTCCTTAGCCAACACCAACTCCTTTGTTTCATAGCTGCAGTTGGACCTGGCAGAACCAAGTCTGTCTGCAGGCAAGACGGAGAAGGACATAGGTTATGGCTCATAGGAAATGTTTTCTAAGGACAAGGCAGCTTAACATTCCCATTTTGTTTTTCCAAAATTTTTGGAGCTGAGTGAATTGTTAGGAGATTATACAAGTAAGTCAAAAGCTTCACTGGAGGTGGAAAGGATGCAGACATGAGATCATAGGTCATCCAATGAAGGGAAATAATTTCCAAGTCTGTCTTAGACTAAAATATAGTGCTTGGTGCTTCTGAGGCGAGCTAATCTTTCTGAAGAAGATGTGCTTTCTCCAAGCAAATATTACCTGAATATGGAAAGAGAGGAGAGAGAGAGAGAGAGAGAGAGAGAGAGAGAGAGAATCCAATGTTTCATGGCTTCCATGAAAATGGATTTCTGACTGTAGGAACGCAGTCCTCATTAGGGTCTGCGCAGAGCCTTGTGGAGTGTGGACCTCCCTATGCTTTCACCTTTTCAAGTGTTTATTTTCTGTTTAAGGATAAGCAATTTCCTGTAATAGGCCACAATTATGATTCTACCACTCTTCCAATCCTGAGCACATTTTCTGTGAAGGATCCTGCATGTGAAAGCACTTTGTAGACTCCAAGTGAAATCCCAAAGCAGGTGCATGAATGGGTGATTTTACTGAAGCCCCTGCGTTATTTCCTAATGGACTTCAAATCATTGGAAGCAAGAATTGTCATTTTTGTCTCGAACATACTAGACACTCGGAAAAGACGCTGAATGAGTACTCGGTTCCAGCTGTGTGCATTAGGCACGTCGTCGCCAGCCTTAGTGGGAGGCGGACTCCAAGCCCTTTGCTTCCTCACTCTTCATACTTGGGCACTTCTTCCTGCTCTCCTTTTAGCCCTGTTCTCAAGCTATGTGTGGGGCATGACCTTCTGCCCAGCCCTGCTCGCTGTACATCTCTGCCATCATTTTACATCAGTTTTCCACTGGGTATTTGTTAGTTTTGTGTTGCAGGTTCTGTTATATTTGTCTCCAGAAACAGGTCTTGTCTTCTTTCAGCAAGGAAGGCCTTTCATTTGTGTTTATCTCCAGAATGCAGTGTCTGCACTACCTTGTTAGGTCATCTCTGTGCTCAACCAGATGCGAGCTATCTGAAGACACATGCTAGGCTCCAGGTTTCTTGCATGGAGTGAAAAAAGAAACATGGCTACCTGAGCTTTTACAAGGCTAAGGGGAGGGCCGAACATTCACATGGAACCCCATAGGGAACTAAAGGGAAAACTGTTATCAACTGTGGGGAATATGTCAAAAAGCCCATAATAGCATGTAAGTAAGATAACATGTCAGAGGACACATGGGGCTTCCTGGGAATAGTGTGTACAGAGAGTCTTATATTTTCCACTGGGATTAGCTGAGCATTTTAGCAAATGGGAAACAGGTCTTGAAGCTGCTGTGTAGTAACAAGGAAGACAAGACAGCACCTGATGAGGCCAGGTTGGGGTCGTGAGCTGTGTGAGTCCTGATTATCTGCCCACTCTCTTGCTTATAGCTTGTAATTTGTAAAAGGGGGGGGGTCAGTAGATAGGCCTGATATGATCCAAGACACTCTTTAAAATGATTAACTGTAGCAATTCCAAACTACTGAAGGATAGAAGACTCGATTAGAGTCAACCAAGAAAAGCATCAGATATTGCAGTGGAGAAGTTGAACACTTACAACCATGGAATGAGGGACGGAGGGACAGGAACAGATCTGACATACTGCTTTCCCCAGTGATAAACACTGTTGTTAGTATATGGGCTGACTTAGACAAGAATTTGCAGCCAGGCACCATTTAGACTCTCCGTGTGGATAATGCAGTGGGATGCATTCAATCAACCCAATGCCCAGGAAGCAAGTGAAGGGGAATTTTGAGCCAGAGACCACCCTGGGCTATATATCAAGGCCATTTTTCAAAAAATTTACTCACTGAGAAGGGTCAGAGGGGCTATGAATTAGAAGGCTCACTGCTTATTGGTAATGTAAATACCTTCAGTGAGACGGCCAATAGCTAGGGAGGAATTCTGGATGGAGATGGAAGGTGAGACCTTGCCGCAGGAAGCTGGCACCTAGAACGTTAGAACTAGGAAAGCTATTACTCATTTTAGTGCCCATAATAGCAATCCCTGGCCAGGATTTTTGAATTCTTCTTTGAGTCTAATGTAAATGAAAAATTATTCCTCCAGTAGGCGCTGATGCCAATGAATCTTTCCACCCTTTCCTGTCCACAAACCTCAGGGCTTTGTCAAATTCACCAACTCTAGACATGGGCAGGACCGAGGCTCAAGAAGTTCATTTTGGGGACCTAGTCTAGTTTAATTTCTGTTTTGGTGATGAAATACTCTGACAAAAAAGTAACTTAGGAGAGAACGGGTTTATGCCAACTTACAAGTCCAGCCTTCGGTCTTCCTTTGTGGAAAAATCAAGGCAAGAACTCAAGGCAACGAGTCATCACCTGCAAGAGAAGAGAGAATAAATTGTTGGCTTGTACTCAGCTCTATTTTCCCACATTTATATAGTTCAGAAAATTCCACTTAGGAATGAAACCACTCACATTGGGCTGCATCCTCCTCCACCAATTAAGGCAACCAAGACAGTCACCACAGACGTGCCCACAGGCTAACTTCTTGCAGACAATCCCTCATTGAGGCTCTCTTCACCAGCGATTTTTGATTGTTTCAACATGACAATGAAAAGTAACATCAGAGACGATGTAAAGTAACATCAGAGGATACTTGTTCCTTTCAGGGTCAGCAGCAGTAGCTGTGTGTTTTCGTTTGATTTGCACAAACAGCCGTGACAGAGTGAATGTTACAGGTGATTGAAATAAAATTTGAGCCTCACTGACACAGAGATGGTGGAAAATTAGAGCTGATATTGTATCAAATTTATGGCAGAGTGTGGGATGTCATGTCAGGCACATTAACCTTAAATCTGACTTTCTTTTTTTAAAAAAGAAATTGACTTTTGTAGTTTAATTAATGAGTGTCTAATCTGTTATTGACTGTTATATAAGTACACAGGGCTGGGCAAAATCTCCTTAGGAGCTCATGAAATGTGAACAGAAAGGTTAAGATGGAGAAATACCCAGGGCAGTGGAAAGATGCCCTTTCATAGATAGATCTAGCCTGAGGGACTTTCTGTGGTCTGTGGTGCAGGAGGAGGAGAGAGGAATGACAGGGAGCAATGTCCCATGGACCATGCAGAACTCATTGAGAAGTAGGCTGTCTCTTCAGTTATACAGAAGGAAAAAATCAGGGTGAGTGGAGAAAAACTCCAAGCCCCTTTGATTCTATGTATCCTGTGGGATTGATGAAAGCTCTACCATGGGGCACCCGTGGAACCTTGGCCATACTTAAAACCTATGCCTTCTTGTGCTCACCCCATAGAGAAGCTATTTAAAAAGACATTTACGAAAGTTATGCGCAGAGATGTCTCTCCAATTTTAAGTATCATTGTTGGTATGTTAGTCATAGTGAGGTCATTGGGGCCGAGGTGGCAGGTTACTCAAGGTGTATGTGGAATTGTTCGATGAGAGATAAAGTTGGCATGGGGTAGAGGATAGTGGAGCTGGTGTTAGCAGCCTTGCCAAAGGCTAGGTAGCCTTTAGGGGATCAGAGCAACCAGCTAGATAGGGGGCTAGGGAGGGTTGAGCAGAGGAACAGTGTTCTTTTGATAGGAACAGAGAGAGATGGGGTTGTTCCGCACGATTAGAGGGGAACCAGGCTGAAGATACAGTTTTCAAGGAAGAGTCTGAGAGTTTAGAACATTATGCGGTTATGGATCAAATGGTTCAGATGTCGCGGTCAAGTCAGAGGCCTGTGGGACAGTGTTCAGATGGCTCTGCAGAACTGCCCTTGAGAACACTGTTCCGGGAAAGCCAGGGCACTTGAGGGCAGCCTGTCCTGGGCTGCAAAGTGCTCTCCACCTGCATGCTGAGGCAGGGCTTGCAGTGGGAGGTTTGTACTTCCTTCCCTGTCGGTCCTTCCTTCTGCTACATTTGATTTTCTGAACCAAGGCCCTGGGTAGAGCCCAGACCTTGTCTGTTGTCCGCTCTGTCTGCAGCCTGTAATCTTGCTGGACCCTGCTCTGGCAGCTCGAGTTCCTTCTGCCTTCTCCAGAGGCTTTGCTCTTTTTCTGCATTTGTATTCGAAGAGGTCATCCCAGCAAGCTAGACCCTTGCTGACAAGGAGATGTCCGTCATCATAGATGCTGCTGTCCCACCCCTACCCAGTGATCCTCCTGCCTTTTCCACATCTCCTTCCTCCAGGTGCCACTGTTGTAGGGGACTACAGGTAATGGAAGGCATTTTCTCCTTAAGAATCGGTTCCCAGTGCAAAACAAGTCCCACATTCCAGAGCATTTTAAAAATTTTTATTTTAAAGCACAAGCAGATATAACTGTATTTTAAAATAGTAGGTATTTGTAGTAATAACCTGTGAATCAATGCAGAATATTAATTTTTAAAACAAGTAGATATTACTGAAAATTCTACTTCCCTTCCTAAAATAACCATATCATTGACATTCAATATTCTGAATATATATGTTTTATACAAATGATAATATTAAATTCCTGAGTATTTTGTAACTTTATATTTTATTAACAATTGATACCTTACATATAAGTGGATATATATTGGATGTCCAACTATTCTTTTTAAAAATTTTTGTATGTGTAATGAGTATATGTATGTGCATGCACATGTGTGTATAGATATGAGAATTCAGTGTGTGTATGTGTGTTCAGAGAGTGCATATGTGTATATGTCTCTGTATGTGAAATGTATGATCAGTATATGTGTATGAGTTTTTGAATATGTGTGCATATGAGTATATGTGTTTTGTGTGTGTGTGTGTGTGTGTGTGTGCACGTGCACATGCCAGGGCATGCATGTAGAGGTCAGAGAACAAGTTCAGTCTTCCACTGTGTTTGAGAAAGAGTCTCTTGTTTATCACTGCACAGACTGCCCCATATGTTGGGATACGAGACTGTGCTTCTGACACTGGCCTTACATGGGTTCTGGGGATTTGAACTCAGGCCCTCACAATTGCAAGTGTTCTTTCCTACTATCTTCATGCTTGGTGTTTCATGTAACCCTCTGATGAACTAACTTCCTTGTTGCAAATCCTTCAGGCGTTTTCTAGTTTCCCGGGAACAGAGTGTGTACACCAATGATTTCTCTCCCATAAGACATACTTCCAGGAAGGACAGACACTTCACCCTCCCCCTTGCGCTGGTATGCTCCTGGTATTTAGTACTGGTAAAAGTTTTAACCACTTTTAACTGAAAGGTGAAAATAAATACCATTTCACTTTCCTTATTTTATGTAGGGATAATCTGACATGTTTTCTGACCGTACTCATGATTCTTCCCATGGCCAAAGGGTGTGTTTGAAGTACTCACCGATTAGTTTTGGGTGGGGCTGGAAATCAAGCTCAGGCCATGTGCCTGTGAGGGAAGTGCTCTACCATTTGGCCACACCCCTTCGGGACCAGTGTTTGTCAAGTAGCAAAGGCTGGTGTTGAACCTGTGGTCCTCCTGCCTCTAACCTTCAAATGCTGACGTTACAGGCTGTGTTCGTGCCTAACTTGAACTTTTCTTATTACAGGCTGTGTACGTGCCTAACTTGAACTTTTCTTAAGGCTGAAACTCTATTTTCTAGATTATTTGTTAATTAATCTTGGGGTATGAAATTTAAATTGCATGTCTCTTCAGTCTATCAATATCTTATTGATTAGCTGAGCATACATTAATATTTTTATGCATCTTTCCTTTACATTGCACAATCTGCTTCTGCCCTTCATAGGCCAGTGGTTTGCAATTGATATGCCACACAGTTAACACCCAATGACCTAATTCTCTAGGGGACCACCACAAGTATGGCCACAGTGGGGAGGAACTAAAAGAAAACACACATGTGTGCGCGCGCGCGCACACACACACACACACACACACACACACACAGAGAGAGAGAGNAGGGAGGGTTGAGCAGAGGAACAGTGTTCTTTTGATAGGAACAGGGAGAGATGGGGTTGTTCTGCACGATTAGAGGGGAACCAAGCAGAAGATGCAGTTTTCAAGGAAGAGTCTGAGAGTGTAGAACATTATGTGGTTATGGATCAAATGGTTCAGATGTCGCGGTCAAGTCAGAGGCCTGTGGGACAGTGTTCAGATGGCTCTGCAGAACTGCCCTTGAGAACACTGTTCCGGGAAAGCCAGGGCACTTGAGGGCAGCCTGTCCTGGGCTGCAAAGTGCTCTCCACCTGCATGCTGAGGCAGGGCTTGCAGTGGGAGGTTTGTACTTCCTTCCCTGTCGGTCCTTCCTTCTGCTACATTTGATTTTCTGAACCAAGGCCCTGGGTAGAGCCCAGACCTTGTCTGTTGTCCGCTCTGTCTGCAGCCTGTAATCTTGCTGGACCCTGCTCTGGCAGCTCGAGTTCCTTCTGCCTTCTCCAGAGGCTTTGCTCTTTTTCTGCATTTGTATTCGAAGAGGTCATCCCAGCAAGCTAGACCCTTGCTGACAAGGAGATGTCCGTCATCATAGATGCTGCTGTCCCACCCCTACCCAGTGATCCTCCTGCCTTTTCCACATCTCCTTCCTCCAGGTGCCACTGTTGTAGGGGACTACAGGTAATGGAAGGCATTTTCTCCTTAAGAATCGGTTCCCAGTGCAAAACAAGTCCCACATTCCAGAGCATTTTAAAAATTTTTATTTTAAAGCACAAGCAGATATAACTGTATTTTAAAATAGTAGGTATTTGTAGTAATAACCTGTGAATCAATGCAGAATATTAATTTTTAAAACAAGTAGATATTACTGAAAATTCTACTTCCCTTCCTAAAATAACCATATCATTGACATTCAATATTCTGAATATATATGTTTTATACAAATGATAATATTAAATTCCTGAGTATTTTGTAACTTTATATTTTATTAACAATTGATACCTTACATATAAGTGGATATATATTGGATGTCCAACTATTCTTTTTAAAAATTTTTGTATGTGTAATGAGTATATGTATGTGCATGCACATGTGTGTATAGATATGAGAATTCAGTGTGTGTATGTGTGTTCAGAGAGTGCATATGTGTATATGTCTCTGTATGTGAAATGTATGATCAGTATATGTGTATGAGTTTTTGAATATGTGTGCATATGAGTATATGTGTTTTGTGTGTGTGTGTGTGTGTGTGTGTGCACGTGCACATGCCAGGGCATGCATGTAGAGGTCAGAGAACAAGTTCAGTCTTCCACTGTGTTTGAGAAAGAGTCTCTTGTTTATCACTGCACAGACTGCCCCATATGTTGGGATACGAGACTGTGCTTCTGACACTGGCCTTACATGGGTTCTGGGGATTTGAACTCAGGCCCTCACAATTGCAAGTGTTCTTTCCTACTATCTTCATGCTTGGTGTTTCATGTAACCCTCTGATGAACTAACTTCCTTGTTGCAAATCCTTCAGGCGTTTTCTAGTTTCCCGGGAACAGAGTGTGTACACCAATGATTTCTCTCCCATAAGACATACTTCCAGGAAGGACAGACACTTCACCCTCCCCCTTGCGCTGGTATGCTCCTGGTATTTAGTACTGGTAAAAGTTTTAACCACTTTTAACTGAAAGGTGAAAATAAATACCATTTCACTTTCCTTATTTTATGTAGGGATAATCTGACATGTTTTCTGACCGTACTCATGATTCTTCCCATGGCCAAAGGGTGTGTTTGAAGTACTCACCGATTAGTTTTGGGTGGGGCTGGAAATCAAGCTCAGGCCATGTGCCTGTGAGGGAAGTGCTCTACCATTTGGCCACACCCCTTCGGGACCAGTGTTTGTCAAGTAGCAAAGGCTGGTGTTGAACCTGTGGTCCTCCTGCCTCTAACCTTCAAATGCTGACGTTACAGGCTGTGTTCGTGCCTAACTTGAACTTTTCTTATTACAGGCTGTGTACGTGCCTAACTTGAACTTTTCTTAAGGCTGAAACTCTATTTTCTAGATTATTTGTTAATTAATCTTGGGGTATGAAATTTAAATTGCATGTCTCTTCAGTCTATCAATATCTTATTGATTAGCTGAGCATACATTAATATTTTTATGCATCTTTCCTTTACATTGCACAATCTGCTTCTGCCCTTCATAGGCCAGTGGTTTGCAATTGATATGCCACACAGTTAACACCCAATGACCTAATTCTCTAGGGGACCACCACAAGTATGGCCACAGTGGGGAGGAACTAAAAGAAAACACACATGTGTGCGCGCGCGCGCACACACACACACACACACACACACACACACAGAGAGAGAGAG
>LOEQ01000600.1:388341-402522 GCA_001685075.1 Bramus lutescens | reverse complement strand
TCCTGAGTAAATTGGGAGCATGGGGACCTTGGGGGAGGGTTGAATGGGGGAGGGTAAAGGCAGGGAGGGGGACAGAGAATAAAATGTAGGGCTCAATAAAAATCAATTTAAAAAATGGTCTCATAGAGTCTCAGACAAAATGAAACAGAAATCATGGAGCATGAACAGTTCTGTACCAGGCCCTGTGCATGCATGCTGTGGTTCTTTAGCTTGGGGTGTTTGTATGATTACTAACTGTAGAAGTCTTGGTGTCTGACTCTTGCCAGTTCTTGTGAGCCCTTTCTTTCTACTGGTTTGCCTTTTCCAGTTTTGATAAGGGTTTTTAACTAGCCTTTTTGCACCTTTTTGTGATGTGTTTCCATGATATCCCTTGGAGGACTGCTATTTTATAAAAATGAAAGAATAGCAGTGGATCTGGGGAAATGTGGATTGGGGAAAACTGGGAAGAGTGGAGGAAGGAGGAGCTGCGGTCAACATGCATTTTTTGACAGAAGAATAAATTAAAAGCAAAAGACAAAAATCAAAATGCATTTGGTCTGAGTTCTTTGATCCTCATAATCTGTAATAGCCCATATAGCACAAATATCAAAAAAAATCTGACATTCAAGCCAATCTCTTGACTGACACATCTGGAAAATCCAAGTAACAAATTAAGGATTTCCAGCATTCAATGGAAGAGGATAAACTCCCATTCTGAAAAAGAGGAATACGGATGTGTCCCAGCCCCAAATTCTAGCAAAAAAATCTCTGCTCATGGGCACATCACCAGAGCCAGAAGAACAGGGAGGCAGTCCACCAGTCCATGAATCTAACACACTCCCTACATTGTCAGACACGATTCCCAACCAATCCTACAGCTACTACCACCCACATATTGGTGTGTAGCATCTTTCTTATTTCCAGGACAAGGACAACATGTGTTATCACCTTTAGGCTTGGCTTCTAAGTTGTGATGGTCATTACTACACTTTAACCAATGCTGATACCTGCTGGGAGCAATGGCTTTATCAGAGTTGCAGCAGATAGCAATTAAAGTTTAGATGTCACCCCAACAGATGACTAATTCTCTGACAGAAGAACCCTGTCATATAACGACATTGACTCAGAACACTGTTTGCTTCTGTCTGTACTTTACATGTGTAAAACAGCTGTGGAATTTCCCCATTACCATGGATTTTTATATAAACTGTACATGGAATCTCAAGATTACATCTTAATCTCTTGGGCACATAATCTAAGGACTGTGTAAAGACTTCTTACTAAATGATATAATTTGGATGAATAGGAAATATACTAGGATATGCTTCATAACTAGACCTATTCTTCCACAAAGAGTGTAAATGCACTTAGGTTGTGATTTCTATCAATGGCTCAGGCTAACGAACACAGGAGAATGGCGATGTCTCCCCAGTTCCAGACAGCTACATATAATCCAAGGACTTTAGATTTCAATGCAAGATCAAAGTAGACTAACTGTCACTACAAATGAAATGCACAAGGACAAATTCCCAGAGCTCTGACTGTTGAGTTAAGATCTGGCATATAACAAATTTGGTGGCAGTTCCACTTGCTAACAGTCAGGCTGATAACATTAAAACATAATTGCCCCACACCAAGGCACTATGTGCTTCCACCTGCACATCACTGGAGCCTGGCTCACAGAAAGAGTTTTGCCATGATTACTCACTCAACCTGTCTGGCCAGGCAGTGTAAATAAGAGCTTTCAGTTGGGAATATATATAACTGTATGTAAAATGAGAGGAGAGAGCGTTCATGGTGCAGGAATGAGAAAATTACCACTAGAATCCATGTGCTCCTTTCCTACCCCTCAGATAGAAAAGCTTAGTTCTCCCAACATTCATGGATTTTTTTTTTAATTTGGTCTTGAAGCTTGTTCCCCAAAGACCACAGTTAACCAGAATTACAGGAAGTTCTTTATGGAGTTACTTCTTTGTATTAAGAATCATGTTGCCTATGCCTACAGAAATTGAAGGCTTAGATGGATGGAGGCTTACCATTAGGTTACCTTTCCAGGTTTCAGATGCTAAGAAGGGCCTTCTCTTTGATGGTGCTAAACTTCATGAAATTTTCTCCCTCCTCTTCACCACAGGACTGCCCTTTAAACTGCCTCATGCTGGGTTTCTCTATTAAACTGAATCTTCATTTCTTGCTGCCCCTTTGTTTCTTTTCAACTGCTGACCTAAATGAGTCAACAGTGATAAACACATAGCATAATAAATCCATTACCAAAAAAATCATCCAATTATTCTTTAATAGTTCCTTACTCAGTTTCTCAGGGAATAGAGAAAATAGGAATGATTTGGGTACAAAATATTATACAAATCATCTCTAGTTAATTTGTTCATGGATTCTATTTCCAACTTTAATTTCATGAGCTCAAGCTCCACTGTCAACATTACTTTCAACACTCCCATATTGCAAGTCTTGCAGGGATAGCTAATTAAGCTCTGGATACACCTTCTATGGCTTTTGCCATTTAAATCCTAATATCATCCACATTCCTTCAAAAGGAGCACATTCCTATGTTTTACCCAGCAAAAAACAAAAATGAAAAACTTCTTGTGTGCCACATGTTGATCTAACTTGTCTGTTTCTTTCTGTGATTAAATTCTCTAATCAAAAGATAATTTACAAGATTACTTTACTGATATTACCAGATAACAATCCACAATTGTTGGAGCTTAGGTCTGAAACTCAAGCTAGGAATGAAAGTCAAAAACCACAGAGAAATATTCTTTACTGGCTTTCTCTCTTGCTTAGTCACTGTCATTTCCTTAGCTAGAATTCTTTTCTTATCCACTTCAGGCCCATTTGCTTAGTAGAAATGGAGAATATGTTTTTAGTTCCTAGTTGCCAACACCCAAGTAATCACATAGAAACTATATTAATTACATCACTCTATAACCAATGGCTCTGGCATATTCCAACTTAGCTCTTACATCTTAAATAAACCCATTTTTATGAACCTATGTTTTGCCAGAAGGCTGTGACTTACTGGTAATATTCTGGCATCTTTCTCCTTCAGTGGCTATGTGGGACCTCTTTGACTCCATCAATTTTCTCTCTCTATGCCTGTTTAGATTTTCCATCTGGCTTTAATTTCTAAGCCATTGGCCAAAACAGTTTTATTCATCTACCAATAAAGCAATATTTATACAGAATGACATCTTCCTGCTTCTGTCTATCTTAAAAGAAAGGTTTTAATTTTAACATAATAAACATTATATTTACAAAACCATTATCAAACAAGAATTATAGTTACTATATTTAATCAACTTATATTTGACAAATTAAGGTAAAGACTATCATCGATCCTATCTTTGTGAGTCTGAACTTTTATATCTAATTTACATTTCACTATAACTAAGGAAAACAATAACTATATAGATTTTGACTCAATCAAAGAAGCCAGAAGGATTAGCTCAGGTCTGTGGAAACAAAAGCAGAACCTCTTTTCCTCTCCCAGGACTTGACTATTAACACAAATTATTCTTCTCAGGATCTTCTAAATATGCCATCACCCCCAGACTTTAGGAAGTAATTTTAAGAACCTGAGGTCCACGTTCCCAAAGGGTGGGGTGAGGGATTTTTGGTCGTTAAGTGGGTTATGGATATTTGTCAATGGTTAGAGTGGTGGCTGCAGGTTAGCACTGGGAAAGTTCAGGAAACCTGAAGCAAATAGGTTACATTCTCAGTTCTTCTTTTGAAAAGAAAATAGAGGCGTATAGAAACGGGAGGATAAAAGGACAGACTACTGAAATTACCCTAGAAAGAAAATAGGGGCATATAGATATGATACGATAAGAAGGCCAATTGTTGAATCTAATTTTAAAATGCAGCTACGTGGTAAATATTTACATTGATATCGGTCTTTAAGTACTGATAAAATTTGGAATTGCTTTTGTTAGAAAATACTGTATATATGTCTTTCCTCTAGCTCAAGTTATTATACCTACGCAACTCATTTAACAATTGTAATGCAAATTTCTAGTCCTTGAAAGTTATTATTACNTAAAAGATATATATGTTTATTCCAAAGATCCAGTGCTGTCCTTGCAGGTAACATATGCTTTAATTATGTAAACAGTTCATCTGAGGAAGTGATCAAGAAAAAGAGGACAAGCAGAGAAACACAGTGAAAAAGATGTTCAAGTACAGCAAGAACTGAAGGAATTCACACTGCTGACATGACAGCACTTGGATAAGAATGTCATGGCCATTCTGAAAGGCAAAATTCTGTTGTAGAAGCATTGACACTTCTCAATAATCGAACTTTCTCATAAAATATGGACTGCTGAGAAAATTGCTAAAGAGAACCATTTGGCAATGAAAGATATACATTCCATTCTCAAATATTTTGTTACTTTTGAAGTCAAAATCTTCCCTCCTGGAGAAAGGAGAGCAATACCACCAAAATGAAGAAAATCATAAAACAATTTCCTCTGTGTACTCCAAAGCACTGTGTCCTTGTTTTCAGTGTATTAAATTGTACACGTTACTGTGAACTGAGTGCCCCTCCTTCAAGCATTCTGACTTCTTCAAAATTATCTATAGAATCTGTTCTTTTTTTAAAACTTTATGTAAGTGTGGATCCTGCATATAGGTCAGCATGGCTGATACCATGTATACATTTACACCTTAGAGAGTTAATGTGTCATTTTAGANCTGTGTCCTTGTTTTCAGTGTATTAAATTGTACACGTTACTGTGAACTGAGTGCCCCTCCTTCAAGCATTCTGACTTCTTCAAAATTATCTATAGAATCTGTTCTTTTTTTAAAACTTTATGTAAGTGTGGATCCTGCATATAGGTCAGCATGGCTGATACCATGTATACATTTACACCTTAGAGAGTTAATGTGTCATTTTAGATACATCAGTTTTAATACTCAATGCTTTTCTATTTATTTATTATGGTTTATTGAGAAAGGGTTTCTCTGCATCTTTGGTGTCTGTCCTGGAACTAGCTCCATAGACCAGGCTAGCCTCAAAATCACAGAGATCTGCCTGTCTCTACCTCACAATTGCTGGGATTAAAGGTGGGTGCCATCACTACCTGGCAGACATACCAACTTTTAAGTTTTAATCATGTGGCCCAAAAAGCGTAATATTAAGTTTCACCTTCCAGTTTAGGATGGTTTGTTCTTTGTAAGACACACTGACATCAAAACTCCTCCTGACTCCTACAAGACTGGCACTTTGTTAGGGAAAGAGATTCTCAGTGGTGAGATGGGGTAATTATTTCCCAAATAAACTGAGCTCAAAGAGAGAAAAATACATATTACTATGCTAAAGAATAAAAATCCACAAGGATTTTGTTATGTTTTCAATTGGTTTTAAGTATGAAATAATTTTTAAAAGAATAGGTGGCATCTGTAACATGGTAACAGCCTCACTTTTGACAAATAGTGGAAACATCAAGAGGTGCTAGAGAGACAGGCAGTACATAGAATGATATGAACAAATAACTTCCTCTAATTTAGACATAAAAGAAATGTGTNTATGAAATAATTTTTAAAAGAATAGGTGGCATCTGTAACATGGTAACAGCCTCACTTTTGACAAATAGTGGAAACATCAAGAGGTGCTAGAGAGACAGGCAGTACATAGAATGATATGAACAAATAACTTCCTCTAATTTAGACATAAAAGAAATGTGTAAGAAACACTTTAAAAGGATCCAAATAACATGATCAAATATTTTCATTCTAGGAGAAAAAGTAGAAAGCAGAAGTATAAAATAATAGTCCCTAAAGGGAACTGTTCACTCACCTAAACTCAGGAATACAGCCCTCCAGTAACAGAATTTAACATGAAGGAATATGACATGTTACACCTGTGTGTTCTCGGCTATATTGTTTGGCCTCTCTGTAACTGAATTTCTATAAAAGTACAATACTGCCTTCTGTATATTTCAGGACAGTTGTGAATATAAACAACAAGTGACCAAGCAAATACAAATTCTTGTAGTTAAAGTAGGTGTCTAAAGAGCATATGACTCNTAACATGAAGGAATATGACATGTTACACCTGTGTGTTCTCGGCTATATTGTTTGGCCTCTCTGTAACTGAATTTCTATAAAAGTACAATACTGCCTTCTGTATATTTCAGGACAGTTGTGAATATAAACAACAAGTGACCAAGCAAATACAAATTCTTGTAGTTAAAGTAGGTGTCTAAAGAGCATATGACTCAATTGTCTGCAGTTTATGACACAAGGAGGCCAGAATTCTGGTTTTGAAACTCCTACTTGTAGTTTTACCTATTGTGACAAAAATGAAACAAAACCCCCCAGCAAACTCCCAAAAAGTGTGGGCTCTAACCAGATAGCAAGCAAGGGTAGTTTCTCTTTCTTCAACATAATTGTTGCTGATTCTACTATTAACATGATTACACTGTATCCACAGTCAGGAGGCAGAGAATGATAAATGTTGGTCCTTATTACAAAATCCAGTACCAAGACCATGTAATGCAATAGTGCTATCAATCCTGGAAGGGAGAAGGGACTTCTCATCTCAAGGAACTTAATATACAAGATATTCTCTCATAAGAACACCACAGAGAATAACATGATCTAGGTAAGCCCTCAAAGGTTGGCCTGGAATAGTCTCCCTTGCCTGAATCTAGGTCTTATCCAGTTGAAAAATCAATATCAACCATCAAACAAAATTAATAAAATTTTCTGTGTAGACAGAAGAAAACCTTGCTTTTTCAGTGATATCTCAAGTATCAGTGAGCCATGTTTGAGGTTAAAGTATATAAATGTTTAGAGTATGGGCTTACTCCTTTCCCTGATGTAAGCACCACCACATGCCTATAATCCAATGCTTTTAAAGACAGACACAGAGCAGACAGCAGAAATTCTGCAAGTCTATTTACATCTGACAGCAAACTAGAGACCCTCTCTCAAACATGCTAATNTATAGCTTAATAAATTAATATTTTGAATATTTTAAAACAAATTCCAGTAAACATTTCATTCTATACCATTGGCTCATTATTACAGTTTTCCACACAAGATGGAGTAATCAAAGGAATTGTCTTTATATTTTCTTAAATTTCAGGACAACTGGAAGTGGGAGAAATTTCACACTGTTTACATTCCTAGGTTGATTTGCTGCAATCCTTCATTATATCATTCTATAAAATTAGTATCATTCTTTTCTTGAACAGTTTGTAATTTAGAAACATTTTAACTAGTTTCTCTCTAAATTAAGGTATTTGGACATTTTGTTTTAGTGCTAAGACTCCAACTGTGGAAGCTGAAATAATGCCTATTAAAGTAAATTTTACAGCTACCAGTAAGCCAGGGAATTTTTTTTCTTTTACTATTTTGAGATAGGATTTCTCTGTGTCTTTGGAACCTGTCCTGGAACTCACTCTGTAGGCCAGGCCAGCCTTGAATTCACAGAGATCTGCCTGCCTCCTCCTCCTGAGTGCTGGGATTAAAGGCATGAGCTACCACCACCCATCAGTTACTTTTTAAGAATGTTTTTCTAAAATAGTTAGAAAATTTCCAGTTATTTCATTGAAACTTTTGGAATATCACTCTATTTTTAATTTCACTAGCATCAAAAACTAAAAGGATGTTGTTGATACATAATTGTAGTTTTATTTGTTTTGTTATCAGTGCATTTAGTTAAATAGCTGTTATTTTATGTTACATGAAATAAAGAACGACCATGGTAGACCAATAGGTATTCTATTAATAACACATGAGGAGCAAGTACAACAGCCAATGCATAATATGATGCTATCAAAAGGAAAATTAGCACTGCTTCTCATATTTCCTCTCTAAAGGAAATGTATCCTACACTGTCTTAGTTAGGATTTCAATTGCTGTGAACAGACACCCTATGAATGCTTAGCCATAACTTGGTTTCTTTTTACATGGCTTTTCTTAACTTAAATTATCCCATCTACCTTTTGCCTCTAGGCTTTTATCTTTCTCTATTCTATATATCTTCCTTTACTTCTAACTCTGTGGCTATCTGCATAGCTGGGTGACTAGCCCCTGATGTCTGTCTCTCCTCTTCTTGCTCCTAGATACTTTTCTCTTTCTCCTTCTACTTATTCTTGCTGAACAGCAGCCCCTCCTATCTATAGGCTGTTCAGATAGTTATTAGACAAATCAGGTGTTTTCAACAGGCAAAGTAACCCAGCTACACAGAGTTAGACAAATGCAACATAAAAGAATGCAAGAAATTCTGTCATTATACAAATTTCCACAGCATACGCAAACATAACACATCTAATACTCCACAACAATTTTGCTTTGTGTCTAAATGGAAATGAAAGGTATTGACTTTTTCACTAAATTACATACAACAATCCATTTATCAAGAAGAATTATATTTAAAATATTCAGTATAGCAAGTTTAGAGAAAATACTCTAGTACCTATCCTATTCTGGTGATTCAAAAGCTTTACACCTAATTTATTTTCCATCATAAGTAAGGAAAAATATAAATCTAATTATTCGGTCTTTAACTCTATCACAGAACCCAGAAGGATGATATCAGAGAATTTTGGCTACCTGGTCAGTCACTCAAAGATCCTCTGTAACCCTGGCCATCCATCTTCAACCTACAGGCCTAGAGTATCAGACAGACTTTTCAGTGAATCAGGAAATTTGAAGGACTGTCCCTCCTTCTCCTGGCAAAGTTCATCAGTTACTTTCTTCTGTGACTTGCAGAATGTCTTGTAGACTCTCTGGTATAGCAGGAACCCTGAAGACCATCCCACCATGTTTTGACAAATTTCAGTGATCATTTTCCCATGGGTCCTACATATGCTGTTTAAACAGCATACTATCAAGCAGTCAAGGAAAAAACAATATCTCATCCAAATGACTAACCCTGCCACAATGAAAGCAAGCTCCAAAGGAGTTTTTTCAATATCTATCATACTTTTTTGAAACAAATTTCTGCTGCCAGTGGCACATGTGTCTCATTGTCATGAAAAACCTAAGGCTATTAAACATCTTAAATGCCATATTATATAACTCTTTGAAGTGTTTTAAAATTCTCTGTCTAAAATAAATCAGTGTAAGGTTGAAAATCTACCTAATATACCTACAAATTTGATTAGAGATCATTTAGTAACTTCATTTCTTAATTATTGAATATTTAAATCAGCTGCATAAGGACAATAGCCCAAATAAGAGTAGCAACATACACTGTAATGAAATTAACTTTAAATTTGTATCAATATAGCAAAATCGATTCTGATGCTTAATATCAGATTAATAGTTGTCTTTTTTCCCTACATTTTCCTAAATTACAACAAACATCCATGACCCACCAAAATACCAAAAGCCCACACACAAGCTATCAAGAATGTGGTGTCATTTTCTCTGTTCCAACTCCTGTTGTCTGTAGGTGAAGGCATCTTTAGAAATCCCTGAGAAAATTTGAGAAAATGGCTAAGAATAGGTAGGACATGTTATATACTTTGTTGATATATACCACCTGTAAAGATTCAAGGTTTATTCACTGATAAAACCTGATAAATATGAACCTAGATCAAGTCCACAGCCTCTTGTTTCCCATGGAACCAAAACCAAAATCTCTTCTCCAAAACATTTTTTTTTGGTGTGGTTTTTGAAGACAGGGTTTCTCTGTAGCTTTGGAGTCTGTCCTGAAACTAGCCCTTGTCAACCACACTGGCCTTGAACCCACAGAGATCCATCTGCCTCTACCTCCCAAGTGCTGGGATTAAAGGAGTGTGCCACCTCCACCCAGCTTCCAAAGCATTTTTGATTTCCATTTGACAAACACATTTTTTACTTCCTTTTTAAAGTTAAGATAGACCTAAAGTATCTAGGTAGGTTGAAGTTTGCAGTCATCCAACCACAAGAACACCTGCCCAACTGTGTTTAAAGCAGCTTTATTCTTCTAGCCAGAAACTGTTAACAACCTAGATGTTGATGTCCCTCAACAAAAGAATGAATTTTAAAATGTATTAGATTTACACTATAGAATATTAGTCACTATAGAATATTAGTCAAGGACATCATAAAACTTGCAGATGAATGAAAGGAAATACAAAATAATCATTCTGAGTGAGGTAACCAAGTCACAAATGACAGATACGATATGAACTCTCTTACAAATGAATATGTGTTGTAAAGTATAATCATCCTACAATCCACAGACACAGAGAGGTTAATTAACAATGAAGGCTCTAAGGGGGTACATGGATCTCCCTGGAAAAGAAAACTAGAATAGATTTTTCTGTATGAAATGGACTGGGTAGGGATGGGAACAGGAGAAAGCAGAGTGGGGATGGTTGGATGGAGGAAGAACGGGAGACACTACTGAAATTGGAAAAACTTGGAAGTTGATAAGGAAAACCTAGTACAATGAGTACGCAATAGGTTCTATGAAAATGACCTTAGCAAGGACTCTCAGGAATGGGGGATAAGGAGCCTGTGGAGTCCTCTCTGAGCAGGCAAAGCTTTCAGTATTGGGACTGGGACACCAACCCAGCCACAAAATCTTCAACCTACCATTAGTCCTGCTTGCAAGATGTACAGGGTTCTTTGTTTCTCCAAACATGGAGGAGTAAACAACCAAGAAATGGTGTGACTTCTGGCCCATTCCATGAGATGCTGCCCATGCCCATAACTGCTTGGATCACCTAGAACCTGAAGCTCAATAGACCAGAGGTCTAGGATAGAACAAAGAAGATTGACAAGAAAAGTCGATGGAATGATTCCTAGTGATATTCTCCTATACTCACAGAATGGTACCTAGTCCAATTGCTATCAAATGGCTTAATCCAGGAACTGAAAGCAACACATATAGAGGCCCACAGCCAAGAAATAGGAGGAGTTCAGGAGTGCCTGCTGGTAAGAAGGAAGAACTATAGCAGCCACCACCCAAAGTGGTTGAGGACACTAGGATAACAGAGCCCACAGATCCAACTAAGCAGGAGTCATTGGTGCTCAAAGACTAAAGTGAGTATCATGGTCCCATAGGGCTTTGTGCTAAGTCCTTAAGTTTTTTGTACATTTATAAACTATATATCTATATCTATATGATTTCATTCTTTGCTGTTTTGAGAAAGTCCTAGCAGTGTTTGTGGCAGGGGGAGGGTTGACTTTGACTCATTTTATAGCTCTTAGGACCCTTTTCTCATACTGGGTTACTTTATCCAGGCTTGATATAGGTTTTCCCTGATCTTATTTTAACTCATTTTACCATGTGTATGGGCTCGTTTTGCATATCTTCTTGGCTAAAAGCTAGAAACATAAAAGAGAGCATGGAGCCTCAGGAGAGAAAATGCCTCCACAAGGTCCAGCAATGAGGCATTCTCTCAATTATTGATCAACGGCATAGGGCACAGCCCGTTGAGAGTGCCATCCCTAGGATGGCAGTCCTGGGTTCTATAAGAAAATGAAGTTGAGCAAACCATGTGAAGAAAGCAAGAAAGAAGCACTCTTCCATGGCATTTGCATATCTCCTGCCTCCAGGATCCTGTCCTGTTTACGTCCCTGCCCTGACATCCTTTAATAGTGAACAATATAGAATTGTAACCCAAATAAACCCTTTTCTCCTCATCCTGTGCTGTGGTCATGATGTTTCATCACAACAATAGAGACCCTAATTTACACACCACATTTGGTTGATATGTATGAGAGACCTGCTCTTTTCTAAAGTTAAACAAAGAAGAGAGAATTGGGGGAAGGTTGGGACAGAGAGCAATGGTGGGAGGAAACACTGCAGTCAGGATGAAAGAAGAATAAATAAAAGATAAATGAAAGAGAGNAAATGAAGTTGAGCAAACCATGTGAAGAAAGCAAGAAAGAAGCACTCTTCCATGGCATTTGCATATCTCCTGCCTCCAGGATCCTGTCCTGTTTACGTCCCTGCCCTGACATCCTTTAATAGTGAACAATATAGAATTGTAACCCAAATAAACCCTTTTCTCCTCATCCTGTGCTGTGGTCATGATGTTTCATCACAACAATAGAGACCCTAATTTACACACCACATTTGGTTGATATGTATGAGAGACCTGCTCTTTTCTAAAGTTAAACAAAGAAGAGAGAATTGGGGGAAGGTTGGGACAGAGAGCAATGGTGGGAGGAAACACTGCAGTCAGGATGAAAGAAGAATAAATAAAAGATAAATGAAAGAGAGGAATGAAGAAAAGTGAGGGAAGAATGGGTCAAGGAAAGATGAAAATTCAGCAGGGCAAACGACAAATCCTGTGGCTCCATCTCAGGTACATGGGCTTTATTTTCAAAGGGCTTAGATAGCTTTATCTCTGCTGAAGCATTAATTTAATTGACACTTAACAATAAAAACATCAAAAATCAGAGAGCAGGATAAGAACCTGAAAGATCAGAGAAGTGGTTGACCACCCTCCGGTGACTACTACCTCTTCGGTTTCTCCATACAGATAAAGTGCTAATATGCTCTGAGGCCTGACTAAGTAATCCTGACTCCTATCTGTCCAGAGTCCTTCCAACCTCTATGGTAATTTTTGGTCAGGTAATGATTAGCTCTGCCCTGACTCCAAGCAAGCTTTATTATCACAATATAATCAAAGTATCACATGTTTCCCCCTTTTGTCCAATTAAAAAGTGAAAGTTTTAACTAACACAGTAAAGCTATACACACTAAATACAATAATTATATTTGATATATACAGGGAAGAATTATGTTAACAATATCCAATCCATTTGCACTTGGTAAATTTATTGAAAGTATTTTATTATCTATTCTATCTTAGTAAGCCCAAGGTGGTTTACCTAAATTACTTTTTATCTTAACTTGTATTACCAATCTTAAATAATCTTTTTATGTCTCTTAACCTTAGATACTTTATACATTTTGAGTTCTTTTTTCAATTTGGTAACATGCATAATTACAATTATCAAGTTCTTAGCTCCATACAAGAACTCAAAAGAAATAATATTACTGAAGTAAAAAGGAAGTGTAAAGAAATTAATGTTTAAAATGAAGAAATGACACCACCTAATAAATTTTTGCCAGGCTGTGGTGGTGCAGGCCTTCAATCCCAGCACTTTCACAGCAGAGGCAGGTATATCTCACTGAGATAGAGGCCAGCCTGTCCTACAAAGTGAGTTCCAGGAAAGCCAGAGCAACACAGAGGAATCTGTCTTTCAAAAACCAAAAAAAAAATATTTTTTTGTTTCACCTTGAAACCTAATATGACTATAAGTATGATTATAATAAGTGTGGTTATAATAAGTGTGATTGTTAGGCTAATTTATTCTTTTGGAGAAGGATATTTTATTTGGATGAAGTGTTTTATTTTTAGATGTCTCAGTTGTCCAGTGGTTTTCAGATTCCTTAGTTGAAGTTTTCATGGGTTTGTAAAGATAAAACAAAACTCTGGCTCAACCCTAACTTTATGGAGTTTTATTTTTGGCAATTAAATTGAATCAAAAGGAAAACATCTGTTAGTCTTACAAATTAGTTTAGATTGAATGGTAATGCTCTTTGAGGAACTATTATCTCTTAATCAAGAGTCTTTTTGCTTGAATCTAATCTTAAACAACTTGATGGTCTCTATAACTTTATTCCCCAATTTAACACATATCCTGCTTTTTATTCTGAGCTCAACATATCTTTAAAGCAAACAGGTTGATTTAATTTAGCAGGTTTTTTTTTATTGCCTAATGTCTCCCCACAGCTGTTGTTTCCTTTCCACTAGCATTTAAAAATTTTAAAGTTAATAATCTATTCTGTAACCTATTTTTGGACTAGAAGTCCAAAATCAGGAAGGAGTTGCCCCCAAGGAACCATTATGACCCCAAAGTTGGTACAAACGCAAGAGGAATTTAATTCTATCATGACAGGACCCTTCAGCTAAGTGAAGAGTGTTTATTAACAGTTAAAATTCCATTTTTAAAGCAAAAAGCCACAGAAACAAGGGGGGAGCCTGAGGGTTGTTTTCCAACTAATTGGATTGGCTTATTTGAAGGGCTACTAGTAGTGATTGGTCTGTACCAGGGAGGAGAATAGCTGTCTGATAGGGTGAGGTAAGGGGGAGCATCTTGGGTCATCCTGACCTTGTTCCAGTAACTAAAGCAATACATCAGGAACTGAGTCAGCATCTGTGGGTTGTCTTTGCCTCAATTCCCAGAATGGAGTTATGTTTGAAGATTATTCACAAGGACACAGGA
>LOEQ01000600.1:364928-377004 GCA_001685075.1 Bramus lutescens | reverse complement strand
GCACTGGGAAAAAGATTGTTAACCTCTTTAGGCCATAGCGATTACCCTCAGATGTTTTGTTAGTGTTTGAAATCCTATTGGGGTACATCCGCCTTCTACAACTGTGTCTGGAAAAGCTGAATAGCCCAGCCATCCATACAAGCATGCTGTCCCACAGCCACATGCTTGGGGCCGAGGCCGACTTTTTTAATGAAATATACCCCTATGCTTATGGCCCTATCTCTAAAGTCTTGTAAGTGGACACAATATCAAAGTCAAAGAAGTCATGATTTGAGTACGTCAGCGTCAGTTTAAGTCAGGACAAAAGCACAACATACATTACACAGACATACAGGACAAAGGCGCCAAACAAACCAAAGACACAGCTTCAAGCTGCTTCGTGGGTGTGACCTGCCTTGCTATCGAAATGAGACCACTATGCACACCTGTCTCTACAGAGAACTGACCATGCCACTCACGTGTCATACCAGAGAACTGAATATGTCATACCACAGAACTGAATATGTCATACCAGAGAACTGAATATGTCATACCACAGAACTGAATATGTCATACCACAGAACTGAATATGTCATACCAGAGAACTGAGAAACACGACCCGTGTATCTCGCCAGAGAACTGAATACGTTACCTGCGCATAAGACAAAACCTTAACAAAACTTAGACAAAATCACTGATCCAGAGTCAACATGACAGTCTGTCCCAATTGTCAAAGTCACAAGTAAGACAAAACAAAAGACCGAAGACACACAAGACACACAAACAAACAAATGTCCATCTCCACTGAGACAGACAAAACCATTGGCGAATCCTTTATATCACTAATTCTACTCTTCTGCATTGCAGCTTAGAAGTGCAGTGCTACCCAACAGGTGAGATGACTTGTGACCCTCCACATAGTTAAATATAAATGGAGATTGTATGTAAAGGTTACATGCAAAGTGCTCAATTTCAAGAAGATACTGGAGAAACTAGGCCTCTCTGAGTATAATAACTTGTTTCCATAAATATATCAAGCCTGTTGAAGTTGAGAAGATGTTTGTAAACAGATCACCCTGCTCCCAATTCTCTAAGCAGATTAAGCCCACAGAGCAAAGATATTCAGAGTCCTGTCCCTAGGTCTATGTATTAACAAGGACCGCATGGGACTTCACAGCACAGGGAATCTGGCAGCAGGTTCCCACACAGACCCCGGGAGGACGCACCATGCTGTCTCCCGCACCTCACCCTCTGCTCCTCCCCCATCTGGAGACAGCAGGCCCTCGCTCACCATGTTGTGGTTTCTCAGCTCGCCAAAGCTCTCAGCTCATCATCGGCCAGCAGCAGCAAGTTCACCACAGCACACGAAACCAAGGCAGCCAGGGTCTCAGCAAAGCTGAGTATGAAGGCGGGTGCCCGGAAGAGCTCTGCACTGCTTCTTACTGATTGGCTAGTAAGGCCTGAGTGACAAGATCACCTCCCTTGGGGCTATAGTGTGCTTAAAGTCACAACACAGTGGTTTCTGACCATTCCAGTCTAAGATCTTTTCTAGACCGGCCAAGATATGCATTTCAATTGCACTCGCCCCTGGCTCCAAAAGCAGACACTGTCATCTTCTTGCACTCCATAGGAACTTTCCATTTTTCCTCCAGGACACACTGTGGCTAGCTGTCCTGTCCTGTGCACTGTGCTAGGTGGGTGCACGGATTTCCTGTCCCACAGTGGGAAGGATGCCCAGAATATTAACAGTTAAAGAAGAGTTTTATGGTCACAAAAGGAGATGTTTGTTCTGTGGCTTGCTTCATGCTGAGGTCAGATGAACTGAACGTACTTTTTACATGGTTTTCACAGGGATTTCACACAACAGAAAAGAGTAAAGCAGGAACTGGATCTTAAACAAAATGATAGGTCTTTCCCCCATCAGAAAGCTGGATGATGGCTCCATTACTTTGTGAGTTTTATTCCTGAAGTGCAAAGCAAGCTCCAGGCAAGTGAATAAAAATCAAAAGAATAGTGTTCATGGAAATTTGAATTCATAGAGAATAATGGAACTAGGAAGAATGTCTTCATGAGCACTATTGTTAGCCAGCGCATCCCCTCCATGGTCAGGTGAATAAAATATACACCTGCAGTATTCAAGATTCTCTACATGAACAGGACAGGGAGAATGAAGCTCACCATGTATGTAAAAAGTGGGCTTATTAGAATCTTACAAGCTGTGGTCCAGGTCATCTAAAAATGGTTGCCTACCAATGAAAATTGAAGAATCCAGGAGATTGGTTCTCAGCCCTGTGTCTAAGATCAAATGAAGAATCCAGTAGTTGTTCAGCCCATAAGACGACGTCTCAGTTAGTTTTAAGCATTCACCAAAATTACAAAGAAGTAGGCTCTAATGCTGGTAAAGGAACAAGCTTGGTAGCCAGAGCTAGAGCAAAGAGGTAAAAAAAAGAGACTTTTCTTCTTCAATATACTTTATATGTCACTGCTGCTACCAGGATGGGAGATGCTGGTTAAAGTTGGGTCATAGACTTTGTTTGAATCAATTTTTTTTTGAGATTTCAAGACAGGATTTTTCTGTGTAGTCTTGAATCTCATTCTGTAGCCCAGACTAGTCTCAAACTCAGAAAATCCCAATGCCTTTGACTCTTGAGCCATGGTGTTAAAAGTGTGCACTGACACCAAGCAGCTAAAGGTGTGTTCTATCATCTCAAATTATACAGATTAATGGAGGGTTTTCCCATTTCAAAACCTTTAAGTAAAATCTCTCTCAGGTACAATCAATTATTTATGTACTAGTTAATCCTAGAGGTAATCAGTTTGGCTACAAAAAATAGCCATCTCAACAGCCAAGACAGAAGAAATGAGAAAAAAATCTTGCCCAAAATGCATGGGAGTTATTTTCAAAACAATGTTTTCTTCAACAAAGGAAGCATGGGGATTTTACTTAGGAAGTTTGAACACAAAAGATAGAGAATAAAAAACCAGAAAACTTCAAGGAAATTCCTTCTATATAGTGCTCCTGGGTTAACGGTTATGATGCTCTCTTTTAATCTCAGAGCAAAGCTGCTTTTGCTCTGAGCAAGGTGACTTGGCAGAAGGGCACAGCTGCTTCCACGCAAGACAAGAAGGAGTCCATTTTAACTAGCCCTGGCTTGCTGTCTGTCTCAAGGTTGTGGCATAACTGTAGAGAATTTCATTCTTTTTTTCTAACAGTTGCCCTATAGCTAATCACCAGGTGAGGCAGAGGGAGCACAGGAACAAACAAGATGTTTTAGCGGGTTGGCCAGAAACTATCCTCAAGGTGAACCACAGGAGCAGGAGTAGACCCATGGGCCCTACATGGTTTAATGAAATTTATTTTACATATCACTCTATATGTCTAATTGTTCTAAATTATAAAAAGACAGAGTCATATATTGAGGTAAATGCTTAAAAATCAGAGAAATAAACACTGTAAAGATCTTTTATGTCTACTGAATCCTCAGACCAAAGTGAGCAAGATCCTGTCTCCATGAATACCCAGGTTGAATGCCATGGGTTCCTGTTCCCTCCCACAATATATTCCTCTCTCTTCCAAGCCAACTTGAGGATTATAGGTGCTAATTCTTCTATAAAGTTCTAGTAGAATTCTGCTCTGAAACCATCCACTGTGGGATTTTTGGGAGGGGCGGGTAGTTAGGCTTTTGATGTCTGCTTCTATTTTCTTGCAGGTTATAGGTCTATTTAAATTGTTCACATGGTCTTGATTTAATTTTGATATGTGGCACCTATCCAGAAAATTGTCCATTTACTTTACATATTCCAATTTCGTGGAGTATAGTTTTTTATAGTATGACCTAATGTTTCTCTAGATTTCCTCAGTGTCTGTTGTTATGTCTGCCTTTTTGTTTATGCCTTTGTTAATTTGTGTGTTCTCTCTCTGTCTTTTCGTTAATTTGGGTAAGGATGTGTCTATCTTCTTGATTTTTTTTTCAAAGAATCAGCTCTTTGTTACATTGATTTTTTTGTATTGTTTTACTTCTTTCTGTTTTATTGATTTCAGCCCTAAATTTGATTATTTTCTGTCATTTACTTCTCCTGGGTGAGTCTGCTTATTTTGTTCTGGAGCTTTCAGGTGTGCTGTTAAGTGTGAAATTTTTCCACTTTCTTTATATAGGCACTTAGTGCTANTTTTGTTCTGGAGCTTTCAGGTGTGCTGTTAAGTGTGAAATTTTTCCACTTTCTTTATATAGGCACTTAGTGCTATGAACTTTCTTCACAGCACTCACTGCTTTAATAGTGTCCCATATGTTTGGGTATGTTGTGCCTTCATTTTCATTGAATTCTAGAAAGTCTTTAATTTTTTTCTTTATTTCTTCCTTGAGGCAGTTGTGATTCAACTGGGCACTGTTCACTTTCCAAGAGTTCGTAGACTTTCTGAGATTAGTATTGCTGTCAAATTCTAACTTTAAAACATGGTGATCTGGAGACCAGCGCCGGGCATGCTGGGAACTGTAGTTTTCGCCCGCCGCCCCACGTCAGAGGTGGCAGTAAATGCTGCTAGGTCTGGCTCCATTTCTAGCACATGAGGAATGGCGATGGGAAGGCCCTATGGTAGGGTGAGGGCAGGGTCACCGCGACAGCCAGCAGGCCAGCACCCCGGCCTCTCCCCGCACGTTCCGCTCCTCAGCACCGCCCCCGCCGCGGCCACTTCNCTCGCAGCCATGGCCAAGAACCCTGGCTTGGAGAACCACCTCATCAAGAGCTTCAAGAGCAAAAGCCGCGATATGGAGACAATGCGTATGTGGCCATTTCCATATTCAGATGAAGATTTATGTATAGATCGCTCTCTGTCTCTCTCTTACACACACACAAACACAGAGATACTCAAACACACATACATACACACAAATGATTGGTAGACTCTTGGATCTATAGACAAAGTGCTTTAGAGAGGTAGGCAGGAGGCCACAGTTTAACAGGGGTTGAAAGGGAGTCATTAGGAGGACCATCCTTTATCTCCCAAGCAGATTGACCTTCCTCCTTTATGCACGTTTGCTTTCTTTTGTGTTCCAGCACTAGGGTGATACCTACCTCCTTCCCTTCTTTCCAGCTGTTATCCCTGCCCATCCCACAGTCATGTCATCTCCTTTCTCTTCCTGTCTTGGGTTGAGATGGCCAAGGTATGGCTCTAAACAACTTTTTTATTTCTTCCTGCAATTTCCTAGGAGTAAGAAATATAGAATGGTCAACTGACCAATCATAGACTGCTTGTGGTCTAGGGGAAAATCTTGTACAAATTGGAAGGGGCTTACACATCAACTGAATTCTTATAATTAGGCAAACTGAGGCACAGAGATGAGAACTAGCATAGTAAATTAGAGTGGGAAGCCAAAGCCTTAAAGATTTCTCAGGATTCTCTCTACCCTTCATTCTGTCTGTGGATCCCATTTCTCACCTACCTTCAGCTTCCTTCTGATCTGAGCTCTGACTTCTGGAAGAAGTATCATTCCAGCCTAACATTCCAAACTGCAAAAACATTCCTAGAATTTTGTCAAATTCATGAAGAGTTTTCAACTTGTTAGTATTACGTGGTACATTTGGAAATAGACAGAATTATTTTTAAGAGGTCAGAACTCAGCAGGATTCACTAAATTGGGTAGAACTAATTTTGGTGGGATCAAGGCTGAATGGATTTCAGTGACTTTCCATGGGCAGGACAGGTTCCCCATTCTGGGCAGATGTCAGTGTTATTCTGATCAACAGCCTTCTCTGGAGCAGGTGGGTCAAACAGAAGTGTCACCATTCAAAGTGCCCTGTGTACAAGGGATTGCATAATCCCCAAGGTAACATAGAGTAATGAAAGAAAATGTAGGCGGCTAATACACTTTGTGGTACTTCAGTGATGATGTCCCCGAGAACCATTTATAGTCTATTTAGAGAGCTTAATTAGTACAAAAATGTCGGAGGAAGTGATTGAGGGCTCATGGATCCACATTTGGAGGTCAGTGTCCATCCATAATTGGTACAGGAACACTTGTAATTAAATCAATCAATGAATGGATACTTAATTAATAGAATGAATACATAAACAATTTTAGTCAGTCTACAAATAAACCAAAGAATAAGTAAAAATTGAAAGATATTGGTGTCTTCCAGGTTGAGTGTGAGGGAGCTTGGCTCAATTTTCATCAAGAGTTTACAAAATTGCAAAATTTGGAGCTTAACATGGGAGGTGCTGGATCAAGAGTCAAAAATATTTGAACAAATCAAAGCATAAATACCATCTTGACCAAGACCCACTGTATTGTCAGAGATTGCTTAAGAGGCCCAGAGTCAGCTCAGTGTGTCACTTAGTGAGACAGGAACATGGCCATGTTTCACTGTGTCGCTTGTCTAATAATCACAAGTCTCCTCCATCAATGGATTGTCTGCCCAGGTAGCTAGTGACCACTCTTCTCTGCCTTCACTGGGTTCCTCTTCCCTGTACTCACAACATCTAACTGATGCTTCTCCACTGATGTTTCTTCCAGTTTCCAGAGTCCATACCCCTGATGCATTAAGGCTCTCTTAAAGCAGCATCATAAGGTGGGGGATGTAGTTCAAAGCATAGCACTCCTCTCATATATGCAGGGACTGGGGCTGGATTCCCAGTCTCAGAAAAAAAAACAAAAAAAGACAAGAAACGATAGTGTCATTTTAGGTTGGATTGGAACTTTGGGGTTTTGTTGTTGGGTTTTTATTTAACCATTTTAAAACTGCAGGAGCTAGGCCTGTTGCTCTGGCAGTAAACTCCTTGCCTAGCCATGAATCCCTGAATTCCATTCCCAGTACTATATACATAGGGCATGGTGGCATACATCCTTGGTCCTGGCATTTTCTTGGTGCAGTCAGGGGGATCTAGGTGCAGACCATCCTCTGCTACAAAATGAGTTTAAAGTAAGCCTGGGTTACATCAGATCTTGTTCCAAAAACAGAAAAAAATAGTAACTTTGCTAGCTTACTTATAATGTAATGTAGAAAGCATATATGTAAATATCTTAAGGAATCTGGTGACATAGGCCAGTAATCCCAACTTTTCAGAGAAATCAAAAATTCAAGGAGACTTCGACTGGAGACTTCAAGGCCAGTAGGGTTATTTAATGAGATACTGCCTCAAAATAACTAAAGGAAAAGGGCAGGTAGGGTTTTAGCTCACTGGTGGAAGTCTTACCTACTATAAGGCTCTCGGTTCAATCTCTAGCAATACAACATAAGTAGCTAATGAGTGAAGAAATTAATAAAAAAAAATCTCAAAAACTATACATTTCTATAGTGTAAAAGTTATACTTACACTTTAGACCCCAGAACCACAGAACACAGAACCCACCCCTTTCTCAAATGTTACTCATCATTCAAAGTATTCTTTCACCTATTACATTGTGGAAAGTTTTGGTCTTTGAATCAGGGTCTCATGTAGCTCACCTGGAATCTAACTCCCTATGGAGCTGAGAATGAGCTTCAATTCCCGATGCTCTTGCCACAACTTCCCACATGCTGACATTATAGACATGCCCAACAATCCCTGGCTTTTGGAGCACAAATTTTATGTCACTTACATTGTCAACTTTTTCTTTTTACTTGTATGGGAGTGTAATGTGCTGCCTGATGCTCAATTTGGCCAGAAAAAGACACCCATCCTCCTGGAACTAGAGTTAGAGAGTGGAAGGTACAATGTAGGTGCTGAGAATTGAATCTGTGTCCTGAGGGCGAGCAGCCAATGCTCTTAATCACTGGCCCATCGCTCCAGCCCAAATTTTTCTCACTTTTACTGCTATATTTTATTGCTGGTGGCTATCTCTGAGGAGCACCAAGTGGCACTTGACTTCAGGGGATCAACACAGGAAGCAAAGCTTTGATGGGTGAATCTCTGATAGGCTAGTCCCTGAAAGCCTCAGCCCCATAAAGTCTTTTGTTTCTGCTGTGCCTTCACATATTTGCTGCTGCCATTTTCTCTGGTATCTGGCAAGGTGAGAATGTGTGTGAGGAAATACCCACTGCCCTGAATACAGTCTGGGAAATATATCATTCTACTTGGGCATTTTTGCCTAAGGATTATTATGAATATGATTTTCTCCTAAGCTGTATTGTTTAACTGAAGCAGTGATTTTATATAATAATAGTGTAAGTTAATTAGAATGTTGATAATGGGTTTTTTAACAAATATAGTAGAAAAATTATGATAGAACATAGATTAGTGTCAAAATTAGCATAGGTAAAGATACAACAAAATGTTGTCCCTGTCTCTGATAAAGCACAGGATGTTGAAATTTTCCTTAAGTTTCTCCTGGCCATTTGAGATTCTTCTGTTGAGAATTCACTGTTTTGTTCTGTACCGCATTTTTAAAATTGGGTTAGTTAGAATTTTGATGTCTAATTTCTTGAGTTCTTTATATATTTGGAGATCAGTCCTTTGATGTGTGGTTGGTAAAGGTCTTTTCACATTCAGTAGGCTGCCTTTTTGTCTTATTGACTTATGTCCTTTGCTATACAGAAGCTTCTCAGTTTCAGGAGGTCCCATTTATTTTTAGATGCTCTCAGTGTCTGTGCTACTGGGGTTATATTTAGGAAGTGGTCTCTTGTGCTCATGCATTGAAAGTTTCTTCCACCTTTCTCTTCTATCAGGTTCAATGTGGTTGGATTTATATTGAGGTCTTTAATCCATTTGAACTTGAGTTTTATTCCTGGGGATAGATACAGATCTATTTTCATTCTTCTACATGTTGACATGTTAAGCCAGCAACAGTTGTTGAAGATGCTTTTTTTTTCATTGTACAATTTCAGCTTCTTTGTCAAAAATCAGGTGTTCATAGGTGTGTGGATTATATCCAGGTCTTCAATTAGATTCCATTGGTAACCTCGCTGTTTTTATGGCAGTACATAGCTGTTTTCAGTACAGTTCTCTGTAATAGAGCTTGATGTCAGGGGTGGTGATGCCTCTGGAAGCTCCTTTATTGTACAGGACATTTTTGGCTATCCTGGGTTTTTTGTTTTGTTTTGTTTTTCCATATGAAGTTGATTATTGTTCTTTTAAGGTCTGTGAATAATTGTGTTAGGATATTGATGGGGATTGCACTGAATCTAGAGATTGCCATTTTTACTATGATGATCCTACCTATCCATGAGCATGAAGATCTGCCATTTTCTGGTATCTTCTTCAATTTCTTTCTTCAAAGACTTAAAGTTCTAGTTGAATAGGTCTTTCTCTTCTTTGGTTAGTATTACCCCAAGATCTTTTATGTTAATTGTGGCTATTGTGAAAGGTGATGTTTCCCTGATTTCCCTCTCAGCTTCATTATGATTTGTATATAGGAGGGCTATTTTTTTTAGTTGATCTTGTATCCTGCCACATCACTGAAGGTATTTATCAGCTGTAGGAGTTCTCTGGTAGATTTTTTGGAATCACTTATATATACTACAATATTATAGGCAAATAATGAAAGTTTGACTTCTTTTTTCCAATTTGAATCCCGTTGATCTCCTTCGGTTTTCTTATTGCTATAGCCAGAGCTTCAAGAATTATTTTGAAGAAATATGAAGAGAATAGACAGCCTTTCTGATTTTAGTGGAATAGATTTGAATTTCTCTTCCCTTAATTTGATATTAGCTGTCAGGTTGCTGTATATTGCTTTTATTATATTTAGATATGTTCCTCTTATGCCTGATCTCTCCAAGACTTTTATCAGAAAGGGGTGTTGGATTTTGTCAATGCTTTTTCAGCATATTGTGAAATTATCATATGCTCTTTTTCTGTTTATTTATATGATGAATTACATTATTTGATTTTCATATGTTGACCCAGTCCTGCCTCTCTAGGGTAGGCTGACTTGATCATGGTGGATGATTTTTTTGATTTGTTTTTGGATTCGTTTGCCAGTGTTTTATTGACTATTTTTGCATCCATGTTCATGAATGAGATTGGTCTATAATATTCTTTCTTGGTTGAATCTTTGTTTGGTTTTGGTATCAGGGTAACTGTAGCCACTTTTTGATTGCCAAAAAGAGTTTGGCAATGTTCCTTCTGTTTCTATTATGTGGAACACATTAAGGAGTATAGGTAATAGCTCTTCTTGGAAGTTCTGATAGAATTCTGTAATAAAAACATCTGGCCCTTGGCTTTTTTTGGGGGGGGAAGTTTTTTGATTACAGCTCTATTTCCTTGCAGTTTATACATCTATTTAAATTACTCAACTGGTCTTGATTTAATTTTGGTATATGGTATCTATCTAGAAAATTGTCCATTTCTTTTACATTTTCCAATTTTGTGGAGTACAGCTTTTTGTAGTATGACCTAAGAATTCTCTGAATTTCCTCAGTGTTGGTTGTTATGTCTCCCTTTTCATTTCTGGTTTTGTTAATTTGGATGTTCTCTTTCTGTCTTTTGATTAATTTGGATAAGGGGTTGTCTATCTTGTTGATTTTCCCAAAGAACCAGCTCTTTGTTTTATTGATACTTTGAATTGTTCTCTTAGTTTCTCTTTTGTTGATTTCAGCCCTCAATTTGTTTATTTCCTGTCTTATAATCCTCTTGGGTGAGTCTGCTTTTTATTCTAGAGCTTTCAGGTGTGCTGTCAAGTCACTGATGTGAGCTTTCTCCATTTTCTTTATATGGGCATTTAGTTCTATGAACTTTCTTCCTAGCACTGCTTTCATAGTGTCCCATAGATTTGGGTACATTGTGCCTTAATTTTCATTGAATTTTAAGAAGTCTTTAATTTCTTTCTTTATTTCTTCCTTGGCCCAAAGGTGGTTCAACAGTTCCCTGTTCAATTTCCATGAGTTTGTAGGCTTTCTGAGAATAGTATTGTTGTTAAATTCTAACTTTACTCCATGGTGTAACACAAGGGGTTACAACAACTTTCTTTTGTATCTGTGGAGGTTTGTTTTGTTACTGAGTATGTGATCAATTTTAGAGAAGGTTCCGTGAGGTGCTGAGAATAAGGCCTATTCTTTTGTGTTTGGGTAGAATGTTCTATATATGTCTGTCAAGTACATTTGAGTCAGGACATCTGTTGGTTGTCTTATTTCTCTATTAAGTTTCTGTCTGATTGACCTCTCCATTGGCAAGAGTGGAGTGTAGAGGTCTTCTCCTATTAGTGTGTGGGGTTTAATATGTGATATAAGTTTTAGTAATGTTTCTTTTACATATGTGTCTGCTTTTGTATTAGGGGCATAGATGTTCAGGATTGAGACTACATCTTGATGGATTGTTCCTGTTATGAGTGTAAACTGTACTTCTCCATCTCTTCTGATTGATTTTAATTTGAAATCTCTTTTGTTAACTATTAGGATAGCCATATTTGTTTATTTCTTAGGTCCATTTCATTGGAAAACCATTTATTCTGAGGTAATGCTGGTGGGGGTTTTTCTGTTGTCTGAGTTTTGAGGGTGCAATTAGCTTCCTTGGGTTGAAGTTTTCCTTCTAGTACTTTCTTAGTTCTTGGTTTGCTGGGTACAGTACTTTGGGCTTGTATCTGTGGTATTTTAGTGTCTGCAGCACATCTGCCCAGGACCTTATGGTTCATAACTTATTTAGAAAGTGTATTCTGTGCACTAAATAAAGTTGGGTGAGCAATTTACTTCATAAAAGGATTTATTATAAAGACTGTTTTATTATAGACCTAAAAATGGTACTTCTGGGAAGTTTGAAACCAGTCTGAGCTATATAGCTAGACCATGTCTCTTTATTGTAAAGATACCTTTGTCATTTACTAATTTCTCAGATACTTGTGTGCATATTTTTGAACATGCTGGTCCGATCTAAGGAAATGCCTCTGACTGTCTTTATGTCATACTGTTTTTACTGTTGTGGTTACCTTAGGGTAAATGAGCTGCTTGAAGCTGCTGTGCACCAGACCAAAGCCCTGTCAGCCATTTCCAATGAATCATTCACTATTGTTGCCCTTTTCTTTTCCATGCAAATTTTGCAATCAGCTAGTCATAGTCCATAAAAATTTGTCTGGGACCTTACCTGTGGCTGGTTGACTGATTTGGGGTAGGACTTGATATCTTTTTTTAAAAATATTTGATTTATTTATTATGTATACAATATTCTGTCTGTGTGTATGTCTGCAGGCCA
>LOEQ01000600.1:344264-359720 GCA_001685075.1 Bramus lutescens | reverse complement strand
CCTGACTGCTCTTTGGACTGGAAAGGGAGGGGTAATGGGGGGAGGGGGAGGAAAATGGGAGGTGGTAAAAATTTTTTAATAATAATAAAGATAATTAAAAAAATTAGTTGTATGCATTTTAATTAAAATAGATTACATCACTTTACCCCTTCCTTGTCTTCTCCCCCATTCCTTTCCAAATTCTTCTCTTCCAAATCCTTCCTTGTTAAGTATGTATGAATAAGTATGTGAAAATAAATGAATTAAACCTACTGGGTCCATTTCTGTTGGTGACTGAACATGCTGTTTTGAATATACAATTAGGGAGGGCATCCATGCCTGAGGCTAATTCACCCACTTGCAGTAGAATTTTACTCTTTATTGAGCAATATGAGTCTGACCTTTAAGGGATCTAGGCTGCCTTCTGCAGAAAACATTAAAATAGGAAACTTGGAGTGGTAAATACTTAAGCTAGCATTTGCTGGTACCACGGCCTTGAAGTTCTACACCTACAGGGAAGACTATGGACATTGTCCGGAGCCAATCAGTCTGCCTAGGTTTCATGGGCCTCTCACCATACATACCCCATTGATCATTCTCACCTCGGATGGCATGGAAATTCTGAAATTCCTCCCTCCACTTTCTAAGTATCATGGTTACAGGCCTGTGCTGCTAGCCTGGCTTAGTTAGCTTCCAGTAGTGAGTCATCAGAATCTTGGGATGACTAAGATGATCAGTTACACTTAAATATATTCAAAAAGTAATATCTCTGTGTGCATGAGTTTTGCCATCTGTAGAATGACAGTTCACTGTCCTAATCCCTTGATGAATTAAAATACACTCAAAGATAAAGAAAAGCAATATTGCTTGTAGGTGGATGTCAGTGAACTTTAGGGTAGAAGGGTTGTATTTGATGAGAGCCTTCTTCTGTTACTCAAGTTAGGACAAGAGCCTGTATTCTGGCTACCATAACCAGACAGGCCTAGCAACTAGCCGTCATTAAGCCAACGAAAAGAACAAATTTACACTAGGTGGTGGTGCATGCCTTTAATCCTAACACTTTGGAGTCAGAGACAGGTGGATCTCTGTAAATTCAAGGCCAGCCTGGTCTATAGAGTTAGTTCCAAGACTGTCAAGGCAAAAAAAAGAAATCCCAAGTTAGTTGTCAGTAATGTGCCTACCTATAATTCAGGTACACTGGGGACAAGGTGGGCAAATCTCTCCAATCTTCTAGAAAATAACTAGTCTATACAGTGAGCTCCAGGACAGCCACAGATTCATGGTGAGACTATTATTTAAAGCAAAAGGAAAAAATGGAAATGAAAAAAGAGCAAATTAATAAAATATTGTAAACATGACATTTTTAAAGCTTGTCTAATTTGGAACACTGACAAAATATAAGGTAATTAATGCATCATTGAGATTCTAAAAGGCACATCATTGAGATTCTAAAACTTACACAAATAAGTTATAAAAGTAACACATATAAAGTCTTCCCATCTCTGCAACCTCCTCCAAGCTCCACTCCTGCAAGGTGGTCAGATAAGGAGTAAATGGCAGTCAGTTTCAGTAGAGACATTCTCATCTGGAGGAGTCAGTCTTTTCCCTGCAGTGAAACTCCCAGGGAAGTTAGAACTTCATGGTATCTACTGTTTCACTATTTGTTGGCCAAAGGGACATATATAAATGTCTCTTAGAATATCCTTCTTCCTGCCAGGCAGGCTGGTACCAGGGATTGACAAGGTGGAGACTGAGGATTTTAATTCCCAGTGGGGCCCTCAAAGTGGGGGCTGCAGGGCACTGTCACTGACAGCTACACGAGGTGCCAAAATAGTAAAGAGTGGAAGAACTTGAGGGGAAGACCCAGCCCAGCTGAGTGGATAGAGTTCATGCCAGCTTGTCCTCAGGTGCACCCTAAACACTGCTCTCTGGCATTTGATCCTCCGGCTTTCACAAACCTCCATCCCTATCAGTTCACTCAAATTCCACAGCTCTTTGTCGATGCCTGATCACCTTAGCCTTAGAGTGACTTCANTCAGATAAGGAGTAAATGGCAGTCAGTTTCAGTAGAGACATTCTCATCTGGAGGAGTCAGTCTTTTCCCTGCAGTGAAACTCCCAGGGAAGTTAGAACTTCATGGTATCTACTGTTTCACTATTTGTTGGCCAAAGGGACATATATAAATGTCTCTTAGAATATCCTTCTTCCTGCCAGGCAGGCTGGTACCAGGGATTGACAAGGTGGAGACTGAGGATTTTAATTCCCAGTGGGGCCCTCAAAGTGGGGGCTGCAGGGCACTGTCACTGACAGCTACACGAGGTGCCAAAATAGTAAAGAGTGGAAGAACTTGAGGGGAAGACCCAGCCCAGCTGAGTGGATAGAGTTCATGCCAGCTTGTCCTCAGGTGCACCCTAAACACTGCTCTCTGGCATTTGATCCTCCGGCTTTCACAAACCTCCATCCCTATCAGTTCACTCAAATTCCACAGCTCTTTGTCGATGCCTGATCACCTTAGCCTTAGAGTGACTTCAGTTTTATGTCTCTGGAAGTCCTCACAACCTGGATGTCATTCTTGAGTTATCACAACTCAGAAATCCTAACTGAAGGTTTTCCGGTACCTGGGAAACAGGATATGATATCATTCCTACAAGTGAGCCTTCATGCCTGCAAGTTACTATTCTCTCCTTACAAGAAGAATGAACTCAAGCAGTACACCTGATATGTGAGCTTAGGGACTCCAATTGCAGCCAATTGCTTTGGTTAAATAGTCAACCATCTTTTAATGATTTTTACTGTTAGTTTGTTTCCTGAACTTTTTTTTTAAATTTTCCCTCATTTTGTGGAGATTTGGGTTCAGAAATTCTTTAAGAAGCAAGACTGAGTTTCTGATGCTATCACTCTTTTATTTCTTCTGGGTAATCAAGGCTGAGGTAAAGAACTTAGATTAGCCATTCACACCTCAGTGTTATCAATGACATGTTCATGAGACTGAATAGAAGGCTCGGTACTTAGAACATTGGTGACTCATCCACAGGGCCTAACTTTGATACCCAGCACCCACAAGACAGTTCACAACTGTCTATACCTCCATTCACAGGGATTGCTCACCACTGGTACCTGTCATGCACCTACATCTAAACTAAATTTCATTCTTTTTTTTTTTTAAGACAACAGACACATGAAGAAAACCTACTTTACAATAGAGAATCACACATATACCTGTCTTTTCATTGTTTGCATATCTGGTGCTCTAAGAGGCCAGGAGAATGCATCAGATCTTCAGGACCTGGAAATACAGGGAGTTCTGACCAATCTGATGTGGTGCTAGGAAAACTCTTGGGTACCCAAGAGGAGCTGTACTGCTGAGACAACTCTTCAGGTCTCACATATGTCATTACAACGCCAAAGGTGAAGATGTTCCACTGTTCCTTCTCTCTCTTATCACTTGAAGGTGATGAAACTCCCATCTAGATGGTTGTCAAAGGATTCAATGAAATGAATGTGAATGGAATTTCTATATTGCTTCTTATTTTCATTGTTAAGACAGTTCTCTTTATGTAAGTAAAGATAAAAAGGGTTGGTTGAAATTGGTCCAGACCGTAATTTGAGACAGGTCTTTTCTTTTTGGGTTTTTTTTTAGACAATATATGTCCACATAGCCATAAATGCCAGGAATTCATTATGGGGAACAAGCTGGCCTGAAACTCACTGAGATCGGCCCCACCCACACTCCCGTGTGCTGTAATTATAGCAATGAACCTCTAAGCCCAGCTGAAATATGTGCTTTTAAAGGACTTATCATTGAATCAGAGAAAGAAAGAATAAAATAAGATTTAAAGGGACCAACATTGCTTTGATAAATACTAATATTTCTTGAAATTCTATAATTTAAATGGGCAAATTATTTCATGCATTCTCAATAATTGGGTTACATTCCTTCCTTTATTAATTCCATCCATTTAAAAATATTTGAAGTGAGTCTGTGTGTATACACTGGTGTCAGTGTGTATGTAGCACTGACAGGAAAACTAACAGGGGTCTATGATCTACTTCCACTTTGTGAGTTCTAGTGATGAAACCTAGGGACCATCTGGCTGCAAGTGACCTCAATGGCACTTCTTTGGGTTTAGAAATTATTTGTGTATGTGCTGATGTAGCAGTGTGCACATGTAACTGCCCAAGTGAACAAATATGAAATAATTTGTAGGAGTATTATGGGTAACCCAGAGATAGAACTCAGGTTATCAGACTTAACAGCAATAAACTTTACTAAATAAACAATTCTCTGGCATATAATTTTAGTTCTGAGAAAGTGTTATAAATAAATGTTTAGCCCTCAGAATCGACAAGTTAAAAAATGTGTGATGGTTTAATATTTTCAAAAGCAGAGGATGTATTACTCAAACTGTCCTGAATTCCTTTATCCTTGAATAAAATTACATTTACAATATGAAAAGAAGACAAGAGTTTACTGTTGTAATATTTCTTCTAATTGAATTTGAGCACCAGTGAAATGGCTCATTTGAAAAGGATTGTTATGTGCAAGGCTAGAAACCTAACCTCAATTCCTATAGAACATCAAGCTATGGTATCAGATACACAGTTGGTTGCTGATTATACTATTTTATTTAATCTATACCAGATAAATGGTACTTCTTTGAATACACAATAAGGTATTTAATATTTTTTATAAGCTCCTCTATGAAATATTTTAACATTAACATTGTTAAATTGTATTGACAAAATACCACACAAAGGGAGTTCATCATCTACCCTTGAATTTGTACTTGGGTAGCAAACACATGAGCATCATGAGTTTAAATGTATCCCTGAATTATTGCTGACATCCAAGCCAGGATGAAAAACAACAAAATCTCAAGAGAATTTTTGAAAACTATGAAAGACAAAGCCAGGAACAAATGACTACCCTTTCAGACACACTTCCTTGAAAAGTATGATCACACATGGCCTGACATTTCAATAACCAATAGGTCACTAGCATGATGGTGACACCATTCTTACAGGTTACAGCAGAAAAATACTTATCTCTAGGTAAAGGCACAATCGATGAACAAAAGCCATAGAAGGAATATAAGGACTACAAAATAAACTTCACTACATGGATTTGCCACACATATAGCACACTTTAGTACCTACCTCACATGTTTCAAAATAGAAATCAAAATGCAGTGATTTCCAACAGGAGTCTTGAGTGAACATGGTATGTAATTTACTTCCTTCAAGGCTATGATGAAAAATAATTGTTCTTGAAGCTGAAGAAAACTGTGATGTCTAAAGTCATTAGCACACTGTTTTCATATATAGGGTTTTTCTTTATGAGTTGGTTTCTATAGCCAGGCTTCAAACTGATATCAATAGAATTTAAAATATTTATAGCACTAGAGACATGGCTGGGTGACTAAAAAATGCTCATTCCCAGGACCAAGAACAGATTGTGGACAACTTCTTATAATTCCTGTTACAAAAAGATCAACTATCTCAGGGATTAACTATCTCAGGATACAGAATGCACATTTACATACCCACACAAACACACATCACATAATTACAATTAAAACAACACTATAAACAATTTTTCACTCATGAAGATTTTTCTGCTGTAAGCATTCATTAGTGTAAAAGAGGAGTTGAGACATTTTATGGTTTACTTACAGTTTTTCATCATGAATTTGTTCATGGAAACAGAAAGAAAATAATTAGGCTTGAAGTAAGAGAAATTAACCTTTCTAAGTTGGTGGTTATCATTTGGGAAGACTTAGGAGAAGCTGTCCTGCTGAAGGAAATATGACACTGAGAGTAGGCTATGAGAATTTCCATCCATACACCAGTTCCAGTTCCCACTTTCTGCTTCATGCTGCAGTTTATGATGTAAGTTCTTAAACTCCTGCTTTAGCTGCTATGTCTGACACTTCATGCCATACCACTTTCATGGTGATCCTGTATGCTTCTGGAACCAAGGGCCAAGTTAAATGATTTTATAAGTTGACATAGATATTATATCACAACAGAAAAGGAGCGAGTACATATCCATGAAGTTTTACATCTGAATTAGTTATTCCATGCAACTATGGAAAAGTATAAAATCTAAAAGGGCTACATTAACATTTAAATTCACAGAGCAAATGTCACAGCTCTGGAAGGAAAGGAACCCTGACTGTCTGGAGTCAGGCAATACCTACAGTTGTGAAGGGAAGCTATCCAGGAGATCTACAGCTGTAAGGAGAAAGGAATCCAGACTGTCAGAAATTCAGAATATACCTGGATTTGTGTTGCAGTGGGCAAAGGAAGGTCTCCCCACTAGATCTAACAATCTTGTTCCTCTCTGAGAGAGAAAGCCACTACAAATGGGCTCTGCTCCATAATTCTAAGAGAGCAGCCCAGCAGAGATGTCTGTTGCTGATCTGCTCCACTCCACTAAAGGAGTATCCCATAAGAGGTGTTCATTGCTTCTCTGTTCTTCTATGCTAAGTGAGTTTCCACACAGAGTAAGGGAGTTTCAGATCCATTCCAGTGAAAGAAGGTCTTCACACAAAACTCAGTCACGAGATTTATTTGGGAAGGAGGAATCCAGGAGAGTGGCTGTCTCTGCCAGGGTCAAAGGGGGCAGCAGCCAACTGAAAAGAGCACACAGTTTATATAGAGCTTCTTAGACCCAGGTTTTCTAAGGAGATTTTGAGGGTGGGAATTGCTCAGATTTCAATCCTGAGCTGGAACAAGCTCAGAGATGGGCTGGATTTTACATTCAGGGATTGGTTAATTTTTCATGCACATTTGGTCAAGGGTAAAGTATGCTTATTTGGCTCTAGTTTGAGTATGAAGTGTGTTTCTTTCCCCTGCCCCTTTTTTAACATTTTGGCTCTGTTTTCACAGTGATACTGTTTCTTTCACTGGTTATAGATTTAGGGACAAAGTGTATTCCTTTGGCTATGGTTTCAGGACCAGGGTGTGTTTCTTTGACTGGCCCTTTATTCTACCTACAGGATTTCATAAATTCATGAATTCAGTTTTGTCCATTAGTTTGCTGGCACAAACAAAATAAAAATGGATATCATAAAGCTTGAATAGATTGTTGACATTGTCAATTCTTTTTCCTACAGAATAAATGCTGTTGGTTAAGTAACTGCATGTTTGCCAAAAATCTTAAAAACTAATTTATAACAAAAATCCTCAGTATCTTTTTCAGGTATGCAAAGACTACTGTAATATGAAAAAGCTTTATCAGATTGATTGCGCAGTTTTACTCCTATATAGGTTAAAAAAACATTACCATACTAAAATCATTTATAGAGTTTCATTCCAGTATGACTTTTTCATGTTTTTGAAGACTACACTGACTAAATTCATACAGTTTCTCTCTAGAATGGTTTATTTTATGTATTTGGAGATTATTATGACACATAAAGGCTTTACCACAGATTCCATTTATTGGGTTTCTCTCCAGTATGTGTTCTTTTATGTATTTGAAGATGACAGAGACATTCAAAAGCTTTAACTCACAGATTACATGCATACAGTTTCTCTCCTGTATGTGTTTTTTTATGTGTTTGAAGAGTATTATGATGAGCAAATGCTTTACCACACTGATTACATTTATAGGGCTTCTCTCCAGTATGTGTTCTTTTATGCATTTGAAGATTACTGAGTTGTGAAAACAATTTACCACATTGATTACATTTATAGGGTTTTTCTCCAGTATGTGTTCTTTCATGCATTTGAAGATGACTGTGACGAGCAAAGGCCTTACCACACTGATTACATTCATAGGGTTTCTCTCCAGTATGTGTTCTTTGATGCATTTGAAGAGTACTATAATGAGCAAAGGCCTTCCCACACTGATTACATTCATAAGGTTTCTCTCCAGTATGTGTTCTTTTATGCTTTTGAAGACTACTTTGATATGCAAAGGTTTTGCCACACTGATTACATTCATAGGGTTTCTCTCCAGTGTGTGTCCTTTTATGCATTTGAAGTGTATTGTGATGAGCAAAGGCTTTACCACACTGATTACATTCATAGGGTTTCTCTCCAGTATGTGTTCTTTTATGCTTTTGAAGACTACTTTGACATGNGCTTTACCACACTGATTACATTTATAGGGCTTCTCTCCAGTATGTGTTCTTTTATGCATTTGAAGATTACTGAGTTGTGAAAACAATTTACCACATTGATTACATTTATAGGGTTTTTCTCCAGTATGTGTTCTTTCATGCATTTGAAGATGACTGTGACGAGCAAAGGCCTTACCACACTGATTACATTCATAGGGTTTCTCTCCAGTATGTGTTCTTTGATGCATTTGAAGAGTACTATAATGAGCAAAGGCCTTCCCACACTGATTACATTCATAAGGTTTCTCTCCAGTATGTGTTCTTTTATGCTTTTGAAGACTACTTTGATATGCAAAGGTTTTGCCACACTGATTACATTCATAGGGTTTCTCTCCAGTGTGTGTCCTTTTATGCATTTGAAGTGTATTGTGATGAGCAAAGGCTTTACCACACTGATTACATTCATAGGGTTTCTCTCCAGTATGTGTTCTTTTATGCTTTTGAAGACTACTTTGACATGCAAAAGGTTTACCACAGTCATTACATTCATAAGGTTTCTCTCCAGTATGTGTTCTTTCATGCATTTGAAGATGATTGGGACATGCAAAGCCCTTACCGCACTGATTACATTCATAGGGTTTCTCTCCAGTATGTGTTCTTTTATGCTTTTGAAGACTACTTTGACATGTAAAGGTTTTACTGCACTGATTGCATGTATAGGATTTCTCTCTAGTATGTATTCTTTTATGTATTTGAAGATTACTGTGATGAGCAAAGGCCTTACCACACTGTTTACATTCATAGGGTTTCTCTCCAGTATGCGTTCTTTTATGTCTTTGAAGATTTTCATAAAGAGCGAAGGCTTTATCACACTGATTGCATTCATAGGGTTTCTCTCCAGTATGTGTTCTTTCATGCATTTGAAGATGACTATGACGTGCAAAGGTCTTACCACACTGATTACATTCATAAGGTTTCACTCTAACATATGTTCTTTTATGCATTTGAAGATGACTGAGATAAGCAAAGGCTTTACCACACTGATTAATTTCATAGGGTTTCTCTCCAGTATGTGTTCTTTCGTTCTTTTGAGGGTAACCGTCATACTCAAAGGCTTTAACATATTGAGTATATATTGAAAGTTTCTCTCCAGTTTGATTTCTTTCATGCCTGTAAGGATAATTGGCACATGTAAAAACTTTACCGCATTCAATACACTGTTTAACCAACATAACTGTATGAATTAATCTTAAAATTTGTTCTAATTGTAAAGAAGAATCAGATACTAAGGTTTTCTAACTGTAAAAACTCATGCTTTGCTCTTTAATTAAGGGTCGTTTTGCATCTTTGAAGATACCTGTGATGGTAAATTCCTTCATTTCATGGGTCTCCTTTACAGAAACGTTTTTCTATATGATATTTTTCACATATTTGAAGAGAACTAGATAAACACAGAGCTTTACCACGTTTCTTGCATTCATAAATTTTCCTATACTGTGAATCATTCATTATATTTGTTATGTGAACTAGCATACCCAGAAGTGTTTGCACAGACCTAGAACTCATAGGGCTTTTTTTACAAGTTTTTTTCACGTCTTAACAATGATGGTGGAAATCCAATTACTTGTGTAGGAGAAACAAATTCAACAAGTATACTTAACATGGGGACTACTGCTTATCTTATAATTGTTCTTAAAGGGAGGTATGCTACATCTTTCCATTTCCCTATGCTCATATGTTTGTATCAAGAGTAACATGACATTCATAGTAAAGGGAGAATCACAAATAAAAGATTTTTACATTTGACTTTTGGTTTCTCAAAGACTTTTGGTATAGGTATTAATGTTTCTCTACAACAATTGCCCCTTGACTCTTGACTCTAAATGCTTCACAGCAAGTATATTAGTACAAGATGTACTATGGACTATTGGATTAGTAGAAGGCTTTGCATATATACTTATCATCTCTTCAATGTGTATAACTCTTGTATTATGAGTAGCAAACAATAAATGGGTTGGCAGATCTACAGAAGAGCTCTCATGGTGCTATGATTCAAATGGTGATATCTATTTAGGCACTGTTTTCTTGGCTTGTATCTTAAAAGAATGACTTGCAAATGCAATTCAGCTACTTGCAATTGAGGTATATGGATTAGTGAGAATTTAATAATCATCAATGCACTTAAAGCCATGATTATTTTCACTGTTGCTTTTGTGTAAAGCTTCCAGGATACATTACAGTTTCAATAAAGGCACACTGTTATTAGCTTGCACAGGAAAATTACCTTTCATGTCTTCTAGAAATTTGACAATGTTCTTCAATATTATGGTCTTCCCAAATGTATCCTAAAATATCATGCCAGAAAATGTATGTTACATTATTGAAAATTGTGCAAAATTTAAGTTACTATCTTCCATGAACCTTAGAACTATTTATTCACCTTATTCTTCTTCTTTCTCAAATAACAGATTATCAAAAACCAAGGAACAGTTGTCCCCTTATTTGAAAACAAAAAAGGAAGTTCATTTTTACCTACAGTAGCGAGGTTCCTGTAGGTCTCCAGCATCACATCTTTGTAGAGAGTCTTCTGGGAAGGATCCAGCAAATTCCACTCTTCCCGAGTGAAGTTGATATGCACATCATCATAGGTCACTGCCTTCTAAAATATCCCATACATGTGTACAACAGAAAGCATGATACTGACAACATTGTAAATGTATACTTCTTTGAGAGTATAGTCATATAATTCTAGTATTCCATCTCTTATTCCATGACATAAACATTATAGTGTAATCACTAAGTCACTTTAGAAGAAAACTGGAGGGTCGTCAACTCTGATGTTTCTGTACCCTTTGAATGAGGCATCACCTTACAAGAGATATGTCTATTAATAGAGGGAGAAAAGTAACCAGATCAGCAGTACGGAGTACACATATGAAAAGTTGTATGAAGAATTACTAACTACAAAAAGATGGACAAACTGGGTGTATTGTACCTTTAAGCACAGCAATCAGAAAGCACAGGTGGGTATATTTGTCTCTGAGTTGAATGCCAGTCAAGTCTATGCAATCAGGTCCAGGGCAGGTGGAAGTACACATAAAGACCCTGTCTCCATTGCAAAAATCAGTAAAGCAAACAAAACAGATAGAAAGAACTCAAGAGGTTTTTACTGAAGTTCCTACAAATATATTCACTCCAGTTCTGTGTTCATCTTCCCGAAATCTGGCATGCTCCAATTTAAACTGTTACACAAAAAACATTTTACAAAAAGAAACTCCATGTTTAAGCATTACAAATGGACAGATAAAAACATTAGCAATATGAATGTTGGTCATAAATAATCAACACAGGCCTGGAGAGATGGCTGAGCAGTGCTGAGCTCTTGCTGGATATCAGGGCTGGCAGACAAAGAGAATAAATGGGAGGAGAAATCTGGGAAGAAAAAAGGAAGAAGAAAAGGAGAGGACGGGGGTCATCACCCAGTTACACAGCAAGCTGTAGAGTAAGAAATAAAGAAAGGAATACAGAATAGAGAAAGATAAAAGCCCAGAGGGAAAAGGTACATTGGATAATTTAAGAAAAGCTGAGTCAAAAACAAGTCAAGCCAAGGTCAGGCATGTACAAGAAAAAAATAAGCCTTTGTGTGTGAGATTTATTTGAGAACAGGGTGGCAGGCCCTCAAAAAGAGAAAAGAGCAAAAGAAACAACCAACACCAGACTTCAATCCTCAGAGCTTCATGCAATCAACTCCCACTGTCTTCTCACTGAGCTTCTGACTCTGCCAAACACAGATGCCTGCAACAATGGTAAACTGTAACCATAAACTAAAAATCCATGATCTTAAATTTTGATTCTTTCTTGTTTCCAAGAGCAACACACGATGGGTGATGCTGAAAAGTTTGGTTTCTTATTTGTGAAGGACACTAATGAGCTTGGACCACAGGTGCAGAAGGTTTTGAAAGAAGTAGCTTCCTGAGACTATGAACCACTTTGCTCCCACCTTCCCTACATTGAAGGTTTCTGTGGCCAGAGTCTTCCCCTTAGGGCACCTTGATAAGCTATCATTCCATAGCATGGGCCTTCTCTGTGATGGTGATAAACACCCTGAAAATTCCTGCCTGTTTCAACACATGACAGCTGTCTGAAACTACCTTTTCATTTTTATTTATTTCTGCCCCACGTATTTTTTTCCACTATACACCTGAGTGAGTCATCAGTGATAACCATTGAACAGATTCAATGTTCCATTTAAGTAATTAACCCACTTTTTTTTTTAACTCACCTTACTAAATTTCCAGAGCATAGACAGAAAGATTTTGGAACCAAAATATCCCACAAATAACATCTGGCTTAATTTTTTATGGAGTTTATCTATTTCTAACTGAAATCCTATTATCTCAATTTCCACTTCTGCCATTGCTCTTAACATTTTCATTTTCCTGGTCCTGTAAGAATTGTCTATGTTCTATGTACATTCTGTTTCTGCCACCTAAAGTCTTCCAAAAGTCAATATTCCCAGATTCTATCCAGCTACAAAATCACTTTTTGTGTTCCATTTTTTGTTCTAAACTACTTTTATGCCTTAATCCTCTAACTGATTTAATGATTTTATGATTTAATCCTCTAACTAAAGGCATCTCAGGCGATATATGGGTTTATTTTGGTTGATTATGTCAGATCACACTCTATCATTTTGGGAGCTTAGGAAGGAATCTCAAGCTAACAATTGAAGGGGAAACCCATGTGCACAGACTGCTTACAGGCATTCTCTCTGCATGGGTCTGCATCGGGTCCTCTGCATATAAGTTATTATTGTGTAGCTTGGTGTTTTTGTGCCAGTCCTAACAATAAGAAGGGGGGGCGTCTCTGACTCTTGTACTTGCTCTTGGAATGCTTGTCTTCTACAAGGTAGCCCACTCCAGCCTTGATATGAAGGTTTGTGTCTAGTCTCATTGTAACCTGCCATGCAATGCTTTGTTGATATCCCTAGGATACCTGCTCCATTCTGAAGTGAAATGGAGGAGTGGATCTGGTGGAGAAGGAAGCAGTGAAGGGGACTGGGAGGGGTAAGGGAGGGGAAGCTGCAGTTGGAGGTACTGTATGAGAAAAGAATAAATTTTAAAAAAAGGAAAGGAAGGAATATGTTCACAGTTAGGGAAGACGTGAACAACATAAGACTAAAACTCTTCAGGGCAAACAGCAAATCTTGTAGGTCTGTCTCAGGCAGCTAGGTCTTCATTCCCAAAGGGCTTCCATAGTTCTATCCCTGAAAACTTTTATGTATGTCTCTCCTTTGCCAGTTCCACTCCCTGTATGCAGCTCTCCATGGCAAATGTCTCATAGCCTGGGTGTCTCAACATCCCAGCATCTCAAAATACAAATATGGCTTCATCTTCACAGATGCCTTCAATGAACTCTCACAGAATCTTCACTGAGTTTCTGACTCTGCAAAACAGATTGGTGCAACAGTCCTGAACTGAAACCTGAGAAGAAAATTCTATGACTTGTAAATTTTGAATCTTTCTTGTTTCCATTACAAGTACAACATGGGTTATCACCCCCAACCCAAATTTGGCTTCTAAATTTGGCTACTACACTTGAACCAATGCTGATAGCTGCTGGTAGCAAGGGCTTTATCAGTTTTGCAGCAGATGGCAATTAAAGTTTAGATGTCACCCACAAGATGAATAATTCCCTGATGGAGGAACTCTGTATTTCAAGGAAGGCTTATAGGGCCATAGACTCAGAACACTGTTTGCTTCTCTCTGTAATTTACATGTGTAAAACAGCTGTGGAATCTCCCCATTACCATGGATTTCATATAATTTCATATAATGTACATAATATAATGTACATGTAATCTTAAGATTACATCTCAATCATTTGGATATTTATTCTGAAGACTGTCTAAAGATGATTCCTCACTAAACTGCATAATTTTGATAAAAAGAAAAGATATCAGGGTATGCTTCATAACTAGATCTATTCTTACACAAAGACTGTAATGCACTTAGGCCCTGATTTCTATCAATGGCTCAGGCTAACATAGGAGAATGGCAATGTCTCCTCAGTTCCAGACAACAACATACAATTCACATATTTTAGACCTCAATGCAAAAATCAAAGTAGAACAGCTGCCACTGCAAATGAAATACACAAGGACAAATTCCCAGAGCTCTGATTGTTGAGCCAAGATCCGAAATAAAGCAAGTTTGAAGCCAGTTCCCCACCTGTGCCTCCCACCTGCACACCACTGGAGTCTGGATGACAGCAGAGCATTGGCATGATTACTCAGTCCTTACCATGCTGTCTAGCCAGGCAGTTTAAAAAAAGAGCTTTCTGTTGGGAATATATGTAACTGCATTAAAACCAAAGAGAGGTAAGATTTCATGATGCAGTAGTGAAGAAAGCTACCATTAGAACACACGTGCTCCTTGCCTACTGCTCAGCTAGAAAAGCTTAGTTCTCTCCAACATTCATGGATTTCTTTTGCAAACTGTGGGTACAGTTTTGAAGCTTGTTCTCCAGAGACCACAATAGACCAGAATTACAGGAGGTTCTGTACGGAGCCACTTCTTGGGATTAGGAATCAGGTTGCCTATGCCTACACAAATTGAAGGCTTAGATGGATGGAGTCTTACCCTTAGGTTACCTTCCTAGGCATCAAATGCTAAGAAGGGCCTTCTCTTTAATGGTGCTAAACTTCATGAAATGTTCTCCCTCTTCCTCACCACAGGACTGCCCTTTAAACTGCCTCATGCTGGTTTTCTCTATTAAACTGAATCTTCATTTCTTGCTGCCCCCTTGTTTCTTTTTCACTGCTGACCTAAATGAGTCTACAGTGATAAACACCCAACATAATAAATCCTTTACCAAGAAATTAGCCAATTATTTTTTAATTCTTCCTTACTCAGTTTCTCAGGGAATATAGAAAATAGTAATGATTTGGGACAAAATATTATACAAATGACTTCTAGCTAATTTTTTCATGGATTCTATAACTCCCATATTGCTAGTGTTAAAAGACTAGCTAATTAAGCTCTGGGTTTACCTTCCATGGCTGTTGCCATCTAAAGTTTTAACATCATCCACATTCGTTTAAAAGACAACACTCCCACATTCAATCCAGTAACATAACTACTCTATGTGTATCACATCTAACTTGCCTGTTTCTTGTGTGATTAAATTCTCTAATGAAAAGCATCTCAGGTACTGAACAGGTTTATTTGGCTCATACTGCCAGATCACAACCCACAATTGTGGGAGCTTAGGTTTGAAACTCAAGTTAGAGCCTGGCAGTGGTGGTGCTCGCCTTTAATCCCAGCACTCAGGAGGCAGAGGCAGGCAGATCTCGGTGAGTTCAAGGTCAGCCTGGTCTACAAGAGCTAGTTCCAGGACTGGCTCCAAA
>LOEQ01000600.1:302243-321144 GCA_001685075.1 Bramus lutescens | reverse complement strand
TCTCTCTCTCTCTCTCTCTCTCTCTCTCTCTCTCTCTCTCTCTCTCCATACATTGTGTGTGTATAAATGTGTATGTATGTACACACAACACACACATAAATATATGCACATATATGCATGTATGTGTGTGCGTGTGTGCATGTTTGTGGGGTTTTTTGTTTTGTTTTATTTTTTAGCTACTGTGTGATACAGCCCAGGCTGGGAAGTTTCTTTGTAGCGGGGCATGGGGATGAATTTGAAATTCTGATCTTCCCTGCCCACCTCCCAAGTGCTGGGGTTACAGAAGTGTGCTCCCTGCCAATTTCTCCATAAATATTTGATGCATGAGAAGTAGAATCCATTTGGTTTCCACTGAACCATTTATTTTCTCCATTCAGTAGGAATCTGTTTTGATGTTTAGGGGCTAGATAATTAGATTATTTCTTGAACACACATGAGAAGGAGAAAATCAATATGCAGCAATCAAAGGAGGAAATATGTATCTGCCTCTGGAGCCTTTTGACAAACTAAAATGGTTTGGCTTTCCTCGTACCAGACTCTCATGTATAACTAATCCCTGTGCTTTACTGTTGGGCCAGTAAATGCTCACAGGCATTTGCTATGCATTTGCTGCTCCACCATTGTGCCATCTCCGTTTCTTAAGTGCATTGTGAAGGATAACTCTAGAGAGGGGAGCTGAAGTGTTGGGCGTTTTGAACCCCTGAAGTGTGGCCCAGGAAACCTCCACTCTTAGCTCACCCTTCTGCTTTTCTATCATGGCTTCAAACTTCCTGGTTCTCCCACCAGATCACTTGTATTAATGTACTGACTTTTCCAAAAGTCTCTCAACCTTGCCCGTTTCATGACCATGTAGCAAAACAACATATTGTTGGAGAAGTGTTTTGCATTTATATATAAAGAAGAGAGTTGAAAACTATGTCTGAATCCCTATTCTTTATAGTTTTCCATTTATTTATTTGTTTGTTTGTTTGTTTGTTTATTGTGTGTGTATCTGTCTGCAGGTACAACATTCATGTGGGGGTCAGAGGCGAATTCAGGAAACAGTTCTCTCCTGACACCTGTGGGACCCAGGGATCAAACTCAGGTTGTCACCTGCACATGCAAGTCCTCTACCTACTGAGCAATCTCTCCGGCCAGGTTTTCTTTTTCAAAACTGTGGTAGAATATACATGGTCTAAGCTCACAGGGAAGCAGGCATGACATTCATTTTTGGTGAAACAGCTCAGGGGCCAAGTGATCATCACATGTTTGAAGTGTTGGTCACAAACCCATGAAAAACTGTGATTAAGAGTCAGCTGGCGGGGACTGGAGAGGTGGCTCAGAGGTTAAATGCACAGGATGTTCTTCTAGGACCTGGGTTCAATTCCCAGCACCCACATGGTGACTGGCAAACTATGAGATCTGGTGCCCTCTTCTGATGTTCAGGCCTACATGCAGGCAGAACACTGTATAGATAAGAAATAAATGAATCTTTAAAAAAAAAAAGTCAGCTGGGTGGTAGTGGCACACGCCTTTAATTCTAGCTGTGATTTCAAGGCCAGCCTGCTCTACAGAGTGAGTTCCAGGACAGCCAGTGCTGTTAGGCAGAGAAAACCTGTCTCAAAACACTAAACAAAGAAGCAAAATAAGAGTCAGCTGGACCTCAACATCCTTCCAAATAAAGGATGCCACCATTACATCATCCAGTAGATCATGTTCTGAAACTGGTACCTTTGCCCAGAATTTCCTGGGGCAGAATTAAAGTTTATCATGTGTGCATTGCTGTGAGAAAGTGAATTCATTTCAGCCAAAACCTGAGGTAGAGGCTCTCAGTGTGACTTTTCCCATTGCTCCCAGGTGAGAGCCTGTCTAATACTCAGATTGTGTCCTAACATACTGGAATTTGGGGAGTGATCTTCCTTGTATTGCAGAGACTGACAAATTCAACATTCAACTGGGATGGTTGCTGAAGCACTGGACCATATGGTACCCATCCTTGCCCAATTCCCAGCCCTCACCAGAACCAAAACAAGCCAGGATTCTGGATAAGGTGACTGTGGAAGTAATGGCAATGAGTGGACACTTCCATCCCTGCCCCCACTGCTCACAGTCTCTGGCCAAATACTCTGCAAGGGGAGAAGTGAGATTTCCCAGGAGGCCATGGGGGAGATGGCACCCTACAGTGGGGCCAAGCTGGCCCTACTGAGAAGACATGACAAGGCACATATGGTTCTCATTCCTACAAATGTCACTCCAGATTTCAAACCTAAAAATGAAATGGAGTGCATTTTTAAACATTTATGCCCGAATCAAAAGAGAATGTAGGTTCACGCACGGGGGTGTAACGTCATAAAGAGGGAATCAGAGTGTTTTTCTTATTGAAATGGTATTGGTGGCAGGGATCAGCTTATTGTCACCAATGAAACTCTGCAGATTAAGTGCTTTTCCTTAGATGGAATTGTTTTATTTTATTTTATAAGAGGGGTGTAAGCTACGGTATGCCTGTAGAGGTCAAAGGACAACCTTGAGTAATAGCCCTCACCCTCCTCCTTGTCTCAACTTCCCCAGAGTCTCTCTTGCCAGATGCCAAGCTTGCTGACCCTCTAGTCTCCTGGGACTCTTCTGCCCCCAGTGCCCATCCCCCTCACAGGCATGCAGGAGAGACAGGCACACTGGGATGACAGACATGCTTTACCGTATCTGACCTTACATGGGTTCTGGGAGTTCAAACTCATGTCTTCATGCTTGCATGGCAAGTATTCTACCCACTGCGGTTGATTATTATGTGCTGTGGGTTCAAGTGATCCTCTTGCTTAGCCTCCCAAGAAGCTGGGACCAGATAGTCCTAGAAGGTAGGGATTTAAGGAATTATGCCATGATTATGGTGGGGAATGGCCTCTGAATGAGATTAGTGACTGCCAGAGTTCGGGTCGGGATAGAAAAGGTCCATGGGTCTCCAGTGGAACCCTGAACTCAGAGTTCAAAGAATTAGAAAAGAAAAATATCCGATCAAATTGGGTCTATCCTTCAATGGTCGCCATCATCCAAGTTGTCTGGACAGGGCATATATTTTTGGAGGATACCAGTGTGAGTCTCGGCTGAGTTGAACTTCAGGTGTGATAATAAAATCAAGGGACAGTCAGCAAAATCAACACCATCGTGATGAGCAGAGTCCTGCCTCGGAACCCACAAAATCATCAGCCAGGGTGCTCTAGAGTTTCAGATCACCCTCTCCTCAAGCACATCGAATAAAACTCTCCCTGTCCAGCTGTGATTTCCAGGACCAGGAAGTCAGCATTTAAATTCAGAAAACTCAAACATCCAGTTCACAGCAAGGGGAGAGTGTTTAGCACAAATTGAAGGCTGCATTCTATTTCCTTGATGGTATATTTTTTTCTCACCCTCACTGCCTCGACAGGAGTGGCCTTCCATGTTTAGACAAGGCCTGTAAGGGCCAGCACTATCTGACTTTGTGGTCCAGTGGGCTTTGATGGCCTGCTCAGAGTTTCCCACGCTACGGTTGGTAGGCTTTCATAGTAAAAAGTCCCTGATCTCCAAGTAGTTTGCTCATAAAAGCCTGGGGTGGGTGGGGACTACTTGGTCATGAAAGCCGGCTCAATTAGCCTCCTTCAAGATAATCAATATTCAGACAGAATTTGAACAACCAGTTCTATGATATACAACTGTAAAAAGTGTGACTCTAGTCTCTACTAGCTTCTCGGGGTGAGAAACTAGAGTCTGATGTCTGATGAGCATTAAAAACCTCCCTTCTGACTTTGATAAATGCCGTATATTTTTCTGTACTAGATTGAGCTGGTCGAAGCCTCAGCATTACCTATGAAAGTGGCTGGGACTGGGTCACAATTTCTAAAGTGAAATCTTTCCTTCTTAGGCTCTGATCAACAACAAACAGGCACTTTTTCTTCTTGCAGTCTGTACGTGGAGACGCTGGATCCCTCCAGGTGCTTCTAGAACCGAATCTGCCATCAGCAGCTGTTGGTTGATGAGGACAGCATTTAACTTGTCTGGGACTCAGGCATTCTGATCTCGGTCAGAAACATGAGCACAATGAACCTGAGGATTTCCAGGTTTGATCTGCAGTCTAGAGGTCTGTAACCTGGGAGCCAGGGGAGTTAATCCCACCAGGTATTAGCGAGAGGTTTGGGATCATTTAAATAAGGAAATGTGCTGCTCTGCCTAACTTCCTCTTGCCTGGATGGACATCTATCTGGCATGCTGTATTCCATTTGGCACCTGCTCCTGTGCGTGATCAAATATTCAGGCAAAATAATTTCTCAGAGCAGCAGAAAGATTGCCCTTGGTTCTCTGAGGTTTGGAAGGTAACAAAATAGCAGGTGGTGGAAGCAAATAAAACATTTAATATCAACAGGGCCTGTTCCTTGGGAGGCTTGCTCTTCATCACGTGGCCTGCCAGAGAATCCTTTCAAGGACAAAGAGATCTCAAGGAGTGAACTATCAGCAACTGCCTGGAGAAGGAAGAGTTTAGAGGACTCCACACCCAGTTCCAAGGACATCAGTGCTGCCACAAGGTCAGGGCATTGCTCTGCTGCCACCATTGTTCTAGCTACCTTTGACTTGCCTGAAATCTTGGAAATGTCCTGTGGTGTGGGAGAATTGTTTGTATTCTCTCAATTATGTATTTTAATAAAATGCTGATTGACCAGGCAGGAAGTATAGGAGGGTCAACCAGACAGGAAGTAGAGGCGGGGCGATAAGAACAGGAGTATTCTGGGAAACAGGAAGCTCCCTCCGCATTCCTTCCCCGGGCCACTGAAGAAGCAAGATGTAAGCTGCCCCACTGAAGAAGGTATTGAGCCACATGGCTAATATAGATAAGAATAATGGGTTAATATAAGCTACAAGAGCTANTTCTTTCTTTCTTTCTTCCTTCCTTCCTTCCTTCCTTCCTTTCTTTCTTTTTTTTTTGTCAGATCCAGGCTGTTTTGCTTCAGTCAGTTTGCTAATTTAACAAAATGAAAGAGTAATTTTAAAAAAGGCTCTGCATGGTTATGCATGTCTGTAAGCTCAGAAATCAGGAGGTAGAGGCCTGCAGACCATGATTCTAGGCCAACCTGAGCTAATAGTGAGGAGTTTCAGGAAAGCCTAGGCTACATAGAGAGATGATATCTCCAAAACAAACAAACAAACAAACAAACATTGAAAAACCCTACCAATTATTTAGAACTATGCAGCTAACACAACCTGGTGCTGGAGTTCTAGATGGCTCCTATCACTTTCTAAATAAAATGGACCCAAACTAGACATTTGCCTTCTTCTAGTCTTGAGCAGCTCTTTAGAGATACGGTGGACCACCAAGAAAGCAACTTGACTGTCCCTGTGACCTTGGCTCGGCAGTGTCTGACACATGCTACAGGGAATTTACAAATGGATTTGTGAACGCTTGAGTGGTCCTTGAATTTAGGGAAGATGTAGATAGATACGGGGTAGGAAGCAGGGTTTGTGCATAATTTGCATATATTAGTGCAGGATTTGTATTTGAGACAGAAGATGCGTGAGAAGTTATATCTGCTTGTTTTTAACACCTATTATGCTATAAAGATATTTTAGGTCCCTAAGAAGTCATTTAAAAACATGATCGTGAATAACAACAACAAACACATCCTTTCCAAATGTGCCCAGCTTGTTGGCCAAACTACAATGCTTCGATAATGACCAACTTGGTCAATGAGGAGTCTGTCAATGAGGCCAAAGTCAGCCCCCATTAAAAGGGCCAATCCTATCAAAGTAGATCTTTCGTCTGAGTGCTCAGACAGCTCCAGTGTGGTAGATATTCTGGGCATCTCTAATGCATTCACTGCAGACTGTAAAGTCAGTGCAGAGTCAAACATGAGTGACGAGTGTGAAATTCAACCAAACGAATACATGCAGAATATATAGTGTTTCCATAAAATGAGTAGCGTAGGGTCAACTAGAATCTCCTAGGGGACAAAACTGTTAGTCAGAACCATGTTTACTCTTTAACATGAGGCGGTAACTATTTCCTAAACTGCAAAGAGCCTAAGCAGATTCAATCTCAGATGGATGCCAAGCTTTTTAAGTATGTCCTGCATTTTCTCTGTCAAGAAAAGGACAAGGTAGGAACTGATCTGGGTCCAACACATCACAGGTAAAGAGGGTGGATCAACATCATAGTGAGGAGTGTCATATGCTATATTCTACACCCGCATTTCCTATGTCTCATCTGGGTTTATGATTATATCTCCAAAGAGACCACCAGGAAAGCAAAACTAAGCCTTTTAGATATGCAGCGATCAGAAGGACATCACAGTGTCAGAGTCTTGGCAGTGTCTCAAACAAGGAATAAGGGTATATGGAGAATGTGTTGGGGCCTGGGTGATTGAAAGGTGTGTTTTATAACACATGACATGGGATGACAACAGGCAAATTTCAGACACAACAGGTCTAAAGTGGCTCACACAAGGAGATGAGGGTTTTGAGGTGAGCAATGACCAAGCTGCTGGCTCCTATATCAGCCACTCTGGTAGGCTCACAGTCAGCTTACAGGAGCAGGCGGCTAAGTGTGGTTCCCCTGCTATCTAACACAGGGCAGTTCTCACACCCTATCTCCGGCCCTCCATTCACTTTTCCAGAGCTGAAAGTCTTTGCTAATGAACAACCCTGAAGCCTGGGGGAGGGAGGGCCAGTGTCTCAGAGGTCACTTCTTTCATTATAGTTGGATAACAGAAAGGAACGGAGTGTGCTGCTAAGGAAGCTTCAACTCCAGATTCCGCCATTTCTATTCTGCATCCACAGCCCTGGGAAGAAACTGTGGGCACATCTAAGCTTGCAAAATATAACAAATGCAAAGTTGTGAGGATTCTTCCAGAGCCTGCAGATGAAGGACCCTAAAGCTTAAGTTTTGTGGCTTCACAGTAAAGCTCTTAACATGACTTTACATTTAGGACTTTCTCTGGGGTTATCTTTGCATGCTTTGAAGGGCCAAGGCTACAGCAGGCAATCAAAACTATAGCACATCTGGAGGTCAGCGGGAGTGCTCTGAGCATGACTTTGTCTCCCGAGGGCTCTGGAAGGTCACCTACCTCCCTTCTCTCATCTGTCCCATGTCCATTCTTTCCTGTTTTCTAAACTAGGTAGACTTTGCAGGATAAACTCTCTAGCTCATCTTTCACTTTGTTTTTTGACAACACCCCAATCTTAAGGAAGGCAAAGAATATAGACACACAATACACACATATATGTGTCTAAATATTCATATGTACCTACCTACATATGGCAGTATATAGATATGCATATTTTATGTCTGAATATTTAAATGCATTTACTTATCTACATGCATATGTATATATGCAGACATGTATGTGTGTATATATATATATATACATGATGTATGCGTATACACATGCATACACATTATGTGTTCTTTCTTCTGCTAATGGGAAGCTCCCATTGGTCCTGCCATACTTGGTGTCATCAAGCTTCCCCAGAGCCTAACACAGCCTTGTACTCTTTGTCTCTCTGGTCCCTTCACCCTCAAACTCTCAGATGAGTCTTGCTAAAACCACCTCCCCTTGGTCTCAGCTGCCCACACCTCCTCCTCCCTTTTGGCAGATGACTGTGCATCCCACTTCACAGGAAAGACAGAGCTCACCAGCTGGAATAGCTCTAGCTCTCTCCCACCTCATCTCTGCCTCCTCTTCCTCAAAGGACCGCACCCCACCTTTTCTGCTTCTCAGGAACAGGAAGCTGGGGGTCCCCCCTCCAGCCATCCCCCAGTGAATTATGCCCTTACCTTTCATATTCAACTGGTTCTTCTTGAAGTTTTCAATATCTGGAAATCCAAACAATCCAAGTCAAGAGAAAAGAAGGGGAAAATGCTTCCCCTGTTCGTTCACTCATCCTCCACCTCCTCCTGGCCACCGTACGTCCTTCCATCTTGATAGAGCCAAATTTCTTGGCATGCTCACTACACTTGTTGCCTTCCTTGCCTGGTGTGCATTCCATCTTCAAACTCCACAATTCTGTGAATGTGTTATTTTGGTCTTGTCTAGTTGCCCTGCTGGGATCACTAATTTAACAAACGCTTTCCATTTTCCTGGGTCTGGTTCTTTCCCTAAGAACCATGGGACAGACGTGTTGTCAACCGCCTCCCTCCCTAACATACTGGCCATCCAGCGGTTGTCTGTGTAAGAAAGTGTGCGTTGGCTCCATCAGCATTCATACATACAATAAAATTCATTCCTATTAAGTGTATGATCTTGTGGTTTTGCATATTCATAAGTCATAATACTGTCATTACTATGTAATTCTAGAACAATTCCTCCACTCTATAAGGGAACTAAGTACCTGCTAGAAGTCACTGCCCATTGTCTTCTTTCCCTGTCTGCTGGCAATCATTGCTCTTTTTTCTGTCTCTATAGATTTGTTTATTTTTGGATATTTCCTATGAATGGAACGATATAATAGGAGATTATCTATGTCTGTCTTCTTTCCCTCAATAGAATATGTCCAGTATGAATCCATATCTCATTCCTTTTTGTAGCTCCATGATGCTTCATTGTGAGGGCGCCATTTTTTGCTTTCTCATCAGCTGATGGACATTTGGGGAGCTTGCACCTTTAGCTCTGGTGAGTAGTGCGTAGAATTTTGCATGAACAGGTGTGCATAGTTCTGAATATATGCTTATGAATGTGTTTGGCCTCTTGAGGGGCTGTCAAACTGTCTCCACTGAGGAGGCCTCAGTTTTCATTCCTACCAACAGCGTGCGAAGGTTCCAATTTCTCCACCATGTCAAAGCTTGCTTTACTGATTTCTTTAAAGGATATGCACTCTGGGGGCATCTCCCTGTGGTAGTAAAATGGTTCATCATTATGGTTTGAATTTACAGTTCTGCAGCACCTAATAACACTGAGCATCTTTCCCTCATTTACTCTCTATCTTCTTTAGAACAAAGCCACTCTAGGCCTTGCCTTGCTCCTAATTAAGTTTTGGTTTTTATCACTGTTAAGAGTTTTTCTGTATATTGATGATGGGAGGTCCTTGTTGAGTTCATGATTTTAAAGCATCTTCTCTCATTGTCCCTTCATTTTCAGAATAGGGCTCTGTTTTAATCTTTCAGTCAATTTAACCTGTTCTTTTGAAGGACCAGCATGCCTCCATCCCAGGCTTCAAGCCATCTTATGGTAAAGACAAACTAAGTCCATTCCTGTTTATGATTAAGCCTCTGTTTTTCAAGGTTTGGGCTGTGCCCCACCTGTAACCTTAACTACAAATGGTTCACTACTGCCTGTTCCTGGGATGACAATCACATCTTTGTTTTAAAACGTTATATATGACCCCTGTGCTTAGCTTATGATTATCCTACCTGTTGTGATTACCTTGTTTTGAGCACCTGTTATGTTCTGCGCCCATAATCCACCTATTTTTTTGACATTTGTAAACCCTCTACCCCGAGCTATAAGAAGCTTGTCTTCCTCATATCCAATGCTGACCTCTCGAGCCCTACCTTAGGGGAGGCAGCCCATGTGCATGAATTTAAAAAGCTTTCCTTAATTAATTGCTTGCTTTAATTACTTTGGCCATGATTTGGGTCAGTGGTCTTTCTCCTCCCATCTTTGGAATTAACACTTTCTTAGGTGGCTTGTGCTTTTGCCTCATGTTTAGGTACCTCTCTCTGCTTTTAAGGGCTTAGATGATTACATAAGGCCCATTGAAAGAACCTGGGATATCCTTCAAGATTCCTAGGCTTAATCATATTTCCAAGTCCATGTTAGGTAACACATGGGGTCTAGAAACCTGAATGTGAACATCACTGAGGGGACCATTCTGCCTACAACCACCTCATGTGTGTGTTCACATATGTGTGGGTACAGATGTAGGTGCTCTTGCGTGTGTGTGGTCACTGGTTGATACCTGGTGCCAATCATTCTTCATGTTGTTTATCGAGACAGGGTCTCTCACTTGAACCCAGAGCTCACTGATTCAACTGGTCTAGCTAGCCAACTTACTCCAGGGATCCCATCTCCACCTCTGCCTGGTGGGACTATGGGCAGGCCGCCACACCAAGACATCATTTACATTGTATGTTGGTTAGTGTTTTTGTCAACTTGACACACACTAGAGTCATCTTGGAAGAGGGAAACTCAACTGAAAAAAATGTCTCCATGAGATTTGCTTGTTGGCTAGTATGTAAGACATTTTCTTGATTAATGATTAATGTGGGAGGCACCTAGGCCTCTGGGGGAGGTGCCACCACTGGGCGGAAAGCCAGTTCAGCAAGCCAATCAGCAATCTTTCTCTATGGCCTCTGCTTCAATGCCAGCTTCCAGGTCCCTGCCCCGATTTCTCTTGACAATAGACGGTAAGCTGAATGAAGTCAGCCCATTCCTCACCAAGTTGCTTTTTTTTTTTTTATCACAGTGTTTATCACGGCTACAGGAAGCAAACCAGAACACTTGGAAGCTGGAGGCGCGAACTCAGGTTCTCAGACTTACCCAGCAAGAATTTCCCTACTGAACTGTCTCCTTGGCCCCAAGTCCTCTGTTTTATACCTACGAAAATTTGCACTTACATATTTTCTTCCACAACCACAAAGCGTATCCGTCTCTAACTAGTTTTAAAAAGCTTGTAATAATCAACAGATTTCCTGTAACTATAGCATTTGTTTATGAAGCCATTAGAAGCATGTTGACACAATTAGCTTTCAATCATTGTTGGTTGCTATATTGTTGTTGCCTTTGATCAAGACAAAATTCCTTAGCAGTGTCCAAGAGACCCAATGTGACCGGGCATACCTCTCAATCAGACATCCTCTGGCATTGTCCCTAGCTCTGTGGACTTCAACCAGGCTCACCTTTCTCAGGGCTTTGGTGGTGGTCATGTTTCTTTCCATCCATGACTTGGGGCTTCATAGTCTTTCTTTCCATTTACCTGACACAATCTCAATCTCAAATATCGTCATCCTCCAAATCTCAAGGTAATTGTTAATTCTTTAAAGAAATTGGCTCTGGCCTCCTTGTCTGGGTCAAGTGCTTTGTGTTCTCATAGCATGGCACACTGCTTCTCCTGATAGTTGTGATACTGTATCTGTAGGTGCATTTATTTGATTAATGATACTCTCCTCTACTAGTCTGGAAACTCAACCCAGATCTCTGGCATCTAACACAGTAGCATTAATTAGCTTCTCAGTAAATATTTGTGGAGCAAATGTAAATTTCGGTAGCAATCAAAAACATTAGGTCCAAGTAAAAGTAAATGAAAACCAATTAAACGAGAACAAACAAGACTGTTTAGTCAGAGCTTGCAAGGGTGCCAGCCACCACCACATGCATGATAGGGACTCAAACATGGGCAGAAAATCAGACGAGCCATGCAGTGGGTGTTGGGAGCCTTCAGGTATGCTCCGACTAGGGCCTGGTGCCGTGAGTAAGTGTGTGGATTAGTTAAATACAGGGCATCCCATGAGACTGGTTGGAAGGCCTTATGTCGCATGTCCTGAGTGGCAATAATTGGAAACAGGCACAAAAATCAGAAACCATGTCAGTTATTACTCAAGTGGTGAACCTTGGACAGCTGTTTGCTCGAGGTAGTAGTAAGGTTTGCCTGTACGTCTGACTTGTCTGAAGCGTGTTTGGTTTCCTGGGCTGGTTACTGTTGATAACAAGCAGCGTGGTATTCCAGGGTTGGCTGCTGCAGACTCTGGGTCCTTCTCGCTTTAAATGTGATCTGGCTTTGTCTAGATTCTGTCACAGTTTACATCTAAGATTTCCCCCCACCGGTCCATGTTTTAGGCACTGTTCCCAGACTGGTGCTGCTGTTTGGGGTGGGGGTGAGGCTGTGAGACCTTTGATAGGTAAGGCCTAGCTGGCAGCAGTAGTCACTAGGGGTGGACTTCTGATGGCTGTCACCTGGCTCTCCTTCCTGCCACTTACCCAGATTCCTAGCTCACTCTTTCTATTCCCACCTCCACAGACAAGCAGTTCCCTGTGCCTTGCCTACTGTGACAGATAGAATCCTCTGAAACCACACATTGGAGCAGATGTTTCTTGCCTTGTTCCTGTCGGGTCTTTTTACTGCAACGATGCAAACACAGCCCCGGTTTACACAACTGGGAATCATCGGCCTGAGACTTCTAGCAAGCAGTGTGCTATGCTCTCCACTCTTCACGTTGACCTGGATATGCCTGTGGCACAAACAGTACCTCCTTCTGGAAGCCATGGGCCAAAGCCAAGAGCCCTTTACACCCTCCTGGGGGACTGAGGACAATTCTACAATTAGAGGTTTCAGACCATGGTTGATCGTATGGCCCCAGGGTTGTGAAAGACTCTGTCCCTTGGCCAGTGAATGTGTGAACTCTCACAAACAACTGGTTCAAGTTATTTTTCTCTAGTCTTGAGCTGGTCAGGCATGGGAACAGAGGAGAAGAACTGTAGACATGGAAAGGAGTCGTTCTTAGCTGCAAAGAATTGTCAAGACAACTTTTCTGGAATTAAACTGATTGAAAGATGAGTATATTTGCCCGGTGTAGAGGTAAATGCCTTTTACTCCTAGCACTAGAGAGCAACTCTGTGAGTTCCCCGACAGCCTGGGCTACATAGTGAGTTCCAGGACAGCCTGGGCTACATAGTGAGTTCCAGGACAGCCTGGGCTACATAGTGAGTTCCAGGACACCCTGGGCTACATAGTGAGTTCCAGGACTGCAGCGCACCATGCCCCCATCTGCGCTCTATGTGCTACAATACAGTTCGTGAGCTTCGGGCAAGGGGCTGGAGGTTGAAATACACAAACACACACAGAGACAGACAGACACACGGACGTCTAATCATTGATAAACAGCCCCCTTATTTCATAGCACCCTGGAGGCTTAAATACCCAGCAGTCAAGTGGGCCAACAGGTGAAAATCCCATCCTCTGATCCTCTAGGCACAGCTTTTTGTCACTTCAATCAAAAGGCTCTAGCAGGGAAGAGCGGCTGAAGGCCGGGACTCCAATTGGTCCCAACACAGGACAGCCTGGGCTACATATTGAGAACCTGTACCAAGAAAGAAAGAGAGAGGAAGGAAGGAAGGAAGGAAGGAAGGAAGGAAGGAAGNGGGCTACATAGTGAGTTCCAGGACAGCCTGGGCTACATAGTGAGTTCCAGGACAGCCTGGGCTACATAGTGAGTTCCAGGACACCCTGGGCTACATAGTGAGTTCCAGGACTGCAGCGCACCATGCCCCCATCTGCGCTCTATGTGCTACAATACAGTTCGTGAGCTTCGGGCAAGGGGCTGGAGGTTGAAATACACAAACACACACAGAGACAGACAGACACACGGACGTCTAATCATTGATAAACAGCCCCCTTATTTCATAGCACCCTGGAGGCTTAAATACCCAGCAGTCAAGTGGGCCAACAGGTGAAAATCCCATCCTCTGATCCTCTAGGCACAGCTTTTTGTCACTTCAATCAAAAGGCTCTAGCAGGGAAGAGCGGCTGAAGGCCGGGACTCCAATTGGTCCCAACACAGGACAGCCTGGGCTACATATTGAGAACCTGTACCAAGAAAGAAAGAGAGAGGAAGGAAGGAAGGAAGGAAGGAAGGAAGGAAGGAAGGAAGGAAGGAAGGAAGGAAGGAAGGAAGGAAGGAAGACAAAAGGAAGAAAGGACTGTATTGAAAATCTATGTAAACAGAGACTGTGTGTTCATTTCCTGGCCATCCAGACCTGAATAATCACACAGAAACTCTATTAATTACAACACTGTTTGGTCAATGGCTCAGGCGTATTTCTAGATAACTCTTACATCTTAAATTAACCAGTTTCTATTAATCTACTTATCACTATGAGGCTGGCTTACAGGTAAGGTTATGGCTTCTTGTTATGGCAGCTGCATGGTGTCTGCCTTACTCTGTCTTCTTTCTCCCTGCATTCAGTTTAGTTTTCCCACCTGCGTATATTCCACCCTGCCATAGGCCAAAGCAGCTTCTTTATTAACCAATGGTAGTAAAACATATTCCAGCCAACAGAAAGGAATTCCACATCAAATCTGAGACCCCCTCTGTGTTCCTCGAGGAGTGGAGTCCTGAGTGAGTCACATTACCAAATGAGCCTTTGCTGTGGGACTCTGAGAAGAGCAAAGATGTCCTGGAATGAAGCCTTCAGGACCTGTAGTTCCTTCAGGAGTATGCCCATGACAGTCAAGTCCCCACTGCCTATGCTGACCTTCCCAGGTGGAGACCCAATACCTTGACAACAATCTATAGCCCACTGTAAAACAAAGATTCTTTCTAAACTGGTCTCAGGTTACAATTTAATGTACCTCACACTGACATAGAAATGTTTTATTCACAAATACACAATTTTAAAACAAAACTTTAAAATAAAAAATGTTACCCAGCTAAACTAAATAATCAAATAGACCAGGCTACTGACAAGAGGTAATGCAGAATAAAAGGGGCCGTTCATCATGTTGTGGGCAGGCTGGTCTCTAGCAATACTGAGAAGCAGCAATCACAGAAAGGAGCAAACTCTACCAGGAACCACCTGCTTCTTTGCAAGAAAGGGGCCTCATGGGTTCTTAGAGTGTGGTAGACACACTGACTTTTAATCTATCTATTATAGAAGTGTCAAAATTATACTTTCTTCTGAATATCCTGCAGCAAATTGCAGGCACCAAGCCTTTTCCATATGTAAATATTTCATCGTGTAAATTTGACATATGAACGTTTGTAACACATCGCATGAATCTTACTATCACACTTGAAACCCCACAGTCAGCCTTTAATGCCTCCTAGGCCTCAATCTATGTCTATACTGCACAGATTGCCTCAAAACCATTGGATCAGGATTTGTTTGTTGTTGGGTTCACGCACCAGGTGACATCCCTGTTTGTGTTTGGTTGTCTAGTCAATATGGTGTTTGGAATTTGGGAAGCATTTTCTTCTATTAGGTTGCAGCAGGGACTGAAAATGTGAAATCTGTGGGAGTCAGCCAGAGACGGCAAATGAGTAAGGCCGGTTAAAGAGTCATATGGTTCTTTATTTACAGATATACAGGCATATTAGACCTCAGTGAGTAGGTGAGTATTCTGTGTGAACTTTGTGTTTACAAAGTCTGCATCCGCAGGTGTACTCAGTCAGGGATCAGAAACATGAAAAAGTCTGCATCTGTGCCAAATGCACAGCTCCTCTGCTCGGCATCTCTAAACAAGGCGGTAGAACAGGTCTGTGCACAGGGCTTGCATTGTTCCACTTTTGTAAGTCTAGGAGGCTGGAACATGAAAGACCATGCCATCTGATACAGGGGAACTAAGCAGCCTTGGATCTTGGTATCTGCAGGAGCCAATCCCACAGCATCCATGTGATAAGAAAACTCAAGTCTCCATGCTCCGCCTGGGAAATCTTGGTCTAGTTTTAGTTTTGATAGAAGTCTGGGTACCAGAATGATCTCATTTTCCTGATAACCCTGACAAAAGATAAGGAGCACAAACAGGACTTTTGGTAAATTAATCTAGCCACATTCAGGGTGTTTGGACCATTCCTGACCGAGGCTAGAGCAGGGGTGCTGTCATTGTGGTAGTTGTGCTCAGAGAGCAGGGGTGCTGTCATTGTGGTAGTTGTACTCAGAGAGCAGGGGTGCTGTCATTGTGGTAGTTGTGCTCAGAGAGCAGGGGTGCTGTCATTGTGGTAGTTGTACTCAGAGAGCAGGGGTGCTGTCATTGTGGTAGTTGTGCTCAGAGAGCAGGGGTGCTGTCATTGTGGTACTTGTGCTCAGAAATCTGGCCTCGATGTCAAGAGTGCCAGCCCCAGCCGTCCAGATCTGCCCAGACTTTCAAAGAAGCTCCAACTCCAGGAGGTTAGGGACAAGCTCCTGACTTGAAACTCTGACAACCAACTAAGGGAGAAGTATAAAATGCCTTCCCATCTTATTTTGGTGAATGTCTGGTCCATAACTCCAGGAAAGGGAATTTTTCCAGAATGAATGCCTGAAAGGGGAAAAAAAAATTTCTTCACTTATTTCAAGATTCAGGTCTGAAATTCTTATAATAAATCTTATAATAGATGGGTTAGCAATAAAAAAAAGGATGATGAATTTTAATAGGAGTTTGATGTGGCATGAGAAGTCCCAGGAAAACAATGTGTTTTTAGGAACAGTCATGCAGAAGTGACCAGAGGAGGACAAGCCGTGGTGCTATGAGTCACCCGCTGGGAGAATTTGCAGCAAGGTCTGTGTGTGCCTTTCTCTTGGCCTCTGGGTACAGGGCCAGACCCCGCTAAAGTGAGCCAGGGGAGACTCTCTAATGATCCGCTTCAGGCGAGAAGACAAGAGAAGGATAAGGTGACCTTCCTGCCTCTGGGCTCTGTCAGTTCTTCAACTTAAAATGCTCTGCATCCCAAGGAGCCTCATCATGGAGTACAGTGCTCTGATCTAAATGAGACCCTTCTCGCCAGTGTGAGCAAGAGGGTTGAGCTGTTCAGCAGAAGACGGAATTTCCAGTCTCCCTCAGACCTCCTCATTCTGATACACCCTGAGCAGGAAACAATCTGTGTTTTCACTCATTGTATGCTCACAAAACAAAACGCATCTGTGGCTAAATGTGCATGGGGGTTTTCTCAATGTACCCTACAGTCCTGAAATGGATGCCCCTGGAATCATAGCAGGATGTCTCCTAACATATTCGGAGACATCTGACACTGCTTAGCTGGAGAGTGTCAGATACCATCCGTCAAAACTTTGGTCCCAGAAGAAAGCTCCCATTCTGGGTGCCAGTCGCAAGCACTGGGCTTCCACCTGACAAGTTGCCTATAATTAGAGTTCCTGATCCTCCCCCGCTGTGTTGGACGAATGTGCTAGAAAGGCTCACAGAAGCTGGAAATATCTGCATTTCTAAGCCTATTTTGAAGGGTAGGAAGAAATGCGTAGGGTGGTGTGTGGGGGAGGAGATGTTACCTTCGTGCTCTCCTGGGGACGCCATACTGCGCACACTGGGCCCTTCTGTAGCTGGCCAAGCCCAGCTTTGCGGTGTTCGCAGAAGTTCACCATACAGCCAGGATTGAGCAGACCGTTGCCCGCTGCTGTCCAGCTTGAGCTTCTGCCCACCAATGCTGCTTGGTAAGAGGCAGAAAAAGGGTTTCAACCCTTTGAGCACATAGTTGGTTGCCCTGGCAACCAGACAGAATCCAATCCCGTGGTTATCTAGGGGCTTTATACAAATCGCCTCATTAAAGTGGACTCAGGTGTAGCTGAAATGGGTGTAGTTCAAATTGTCTCTCACCTCTGGCTCTCTAGCTCTTTCAGGGACTAAACTCTAGACTCTTGGGAGATTATGGAGGCTACAGGAGCTGGGAGCTGGAAGCTGTGGATGAAACCCACAATATATATTTCAGAGCATTACACCTCCTCATCAGTATAAACACACCTATTATAACTCCAAGGACCCAGCTCCTTCTCTTCCTGGATGTGCCCAAATAAAAATGATCTTGCATATTTAAGCTGGCAAGTTATTGAAATGATTTAATCTCATGATGGTTTTTTTTTTGGTACCATTTTTAGCCACACTGTGAACAGACATCACTTCACCAATGTAGACTCTGTATCCCCACTAAAAGCGTTCTGTGTTGAGATGGCCCTATGCTCTGCCCAGAGTTTTTCTGAGTTGTGTAAAACAGTGGAATTCCCTACCTTTCCTGAAGGACTCCATCTTTCAAGCAGCATTTGACTCCATTTTGCAGGTGGAGGATACCTGTGAACCTTGATAGACATGTAAATGACACCATCTGCCTGGAATCATCCACGAGGCACAGACTGAGAGATACGCTGTTCCTGAAAGCAGAAAGGATGCCATCCTCTAAATTTGTCAGAGTAAATTGGGACCAAAGAACACATGGTTGTACTAAAAACATATAGGGAAAACTAGCTTGAGAACTTGTTGAACATGCTAGAGTGAGGAAATGGAGCAACTCTCCCTCCCCTGAACCCCAGAAAAAGGAAAAGACCTAGCGCTGTGCCAATGTCATCTGACTACCTGATATGAGCATCAAAAGACTGACTGAAAACTCTTGGCTGTCCCAGAGGCTTGGACTGGGCTTGGCCCTCATTGTTGATATGGCCCTAGTCAAATCGTTTCCCATCCATCCACTATCTTGTCGGATCTGCCATCAATATGTCCGCCCATTTGTTCACTTGGACCTGATCTTGTCCTTCTCTCTAGAGCTTCCATTGCAATTGCCTTCTGCAGTTCAACCTGACTCCAGCAGTCTGACTTCAGCAGCCTCACTCCAGCAACCTGACTTCATCAGCCTGACTCCTGCATCCAGACTCCTGCATCCAGACTCCAGCATCCTGATCCCAGCATCCTGATTCCAGCATCCTGACCACAGCATCCTGACCACAGCATCCTGACTCCAGCATCCTGACCACAGCATCCCGATTCCAGCATCCTGACTCTAGCATCCTGACCACAGCATCCTGATTCCAGCATCCTGACTCCAGCACCCTGACCACAGCATCCTGATTCCAGCATCCTGACTCCAGCATCCTGACCACAGCATCCTTATTCCAGCATCCTGACTCTAGCATCCTGGCCACAGCATCCTGACCACAGCATCCTGATTCCAGCATCCTGCCTCCAGCATCCTGACCACAGCATCCTGATTCCAGCATCCTGCCTCCAGCATCCTGAATCCAGCAGCCTGACTCCTACAGCCTGGGTTCTGTAGCTTGCTCTTAATGGAGATTCTCAGCCTTTCACATCTCTTTGAAACTCACTGAATTCTGCTGCAGCCTCTTTAACCCTTTACAGTCATTTGGTAACCTACACATATATGAAGATATATTTACTGTGATATGTATTACCTGAATTAATATTAGTAATTTAGGATTGAAATAAAACAAGCAAGCTTGTGTTTGCAGCAGCCAGACTGTCGAGGAAAGCGGGGCTG